>VZTX01006368.1:653590-701094 GCA_013400915.1 Pardalotus punctatus | reverse complement strand
TGGTTTTGTTTTTTTGTTTGGGTTTTGGTTTTTTTTTTGCACTGCTTCCTATGGAATTGTTTCTACATTGCTTTTCACCAAAAGTCTTCATACTAATCTTTGTACATCAGATAATCATAGTGTCTTTCAAGGCTCATTTTTCACACAACCAGAACATCACCTTGTATATTTTCTGATGTAAAGACTTTTGGGAATTTTGGCTATGTGAAAGTAGTACTTTCTCCAGAAATCTCTTAAAGATCAAATATCTTGAGGTGATGCAGGTTTTTACCAGAACCGAATGAAAAGGACAGGGTGCGGCCAATGAGAAAGAGGGTGAATGGGTGAATTAACAGCAGTTTCTAAACAGGTTTGGATTCCCGAGAGGAAAAAACATATCAGCTGACTGGTACCTAAAAAATAAATATAAATATGTGCAGCCTCTGCAGACATAATGTACACCTTCTTGAGGGTAGGAATAAGCTTCAGCTTTTCCCTTGTGATCAGTTTGAAAAAAAGAAATTTGAAGGAAATGCTGAGTAAGGAGCAGCCCGTTTCAACAGAGACCTGGCTGCATTTTCACTTAAATTTCCAAGATGCTCTGCTTTTTCATGAGTTCTTACTGCCCTTTCAGAATTAATGCCCTATTTCACTTCTCCTCCTAGGATGTTCATAGTTATAGCAGGTGTTGAGCACCAGAAGATATAATCTCTTCCTGACTATTTTCTTTGTTCTGTAATGAATTCCTTCTCTGTATGTAACTAATGGTAGGAAAATAACTCTGTTCAGCTTTAGGGATGGTGCTGTTTTATGTAGCTCTGTTGGTTTAAATCCCCGTTTGAAGTATATCATTGCAAAACTTCAACCCAGGATTATGCTAGCCAGTGCCAGCTCTTCCTTTCATACAACTGGGTTAGCTTTCAGGTTAAAATCATAGTTCACCACTAAATCAATTTCAAAGCTACAGGTTAGAAATTTGATGAGCAGTATGCAAAAGGCTTGTTGAAGGCTCTTCTATTACATAATGGAGAACCTCAGTTACAGGAATATTTACATTTTTCAGGAACATGGTGAGTTGAATCATTGAAGTACACATGGAAAAATAGGGGAGAGGGTGTTCAGAAGGAAAAATAAAAAATCTTGCTGAGTAGCACAGCAGAATTCTCTTTGATTTCTTCAAAAGCAGTCTTGAAACCTCACTGATGATTTTAGGTTTGCTTGCTGATCAGGTTGAAACAAACAGATCTCACAACTGCTGCTGGCTTAGTTCTTGATCTTGTTAACCCTTAACTGCCTTTTTAACTTGTAAATTTATTATTAGGGTGTTTCTTTCAGACTGTACTGTAGAATTATATTATGTTTAATTCATACAGCAGTCCTGATTCTTTTCAACCCAGTAAAATTCAAATAATTTTCTCCCACTGAAAGTCATTTCCTTCCTGTATTCTCCCTCACTTGTAAACTTTGCAACTGAGAAATACTAATGTCATATTTAATATTTTTCTCCAAAAGAAATTGTCAAAACCAGAATTTTTACATTTTAATATATACTCTGCAGATACTCACATTTAGTAGTAATTTCTTTTATAAATTTCTACACTTCATAGAAATGCTATGAATTTTCTTTGTCTTGCCAATGAGAAGCATTTTACAGATGCTCTTCTGCTCTGCCTTGTATTAATCTATAGTGTTTCTGCATTTCTTAAAATTTAAGTTCAGAATTGACTATTGTATCATTCAAACTGATCTCTGTATTACAAACACTTAAACTTCTTCACACTAAGCCTGATAGCTTTTGTTTGACTGAAGTTACGTGGTATGTATGACTAGAGCATGTTTATCAGAAAATGCCTCAGCCTATGTGCATATACAGAAGGACACAGGATTCACCACTCTCCTGCAATATTCTTACTTGCAGCTTATGCCTCCCTATATTTGCTGTCTATGTTTCTCTTTACACATCCCAAAATTTCTTGGGCCCCCTGACCATAACACTGGGCTGGGACTTGTCCCATGATGAATGGTTTAAATCTTTGTGTGACACCCTCCACTCCACAGCAGCTCTTTGATTGTACAGCTGTGGTGTAGTTTTTCTAAGGGTTGCTTCAAGTCTGTCAGCAATAAAATCCCTTTTTAATAGGCTGGAACTATTTAAAACAAAGGTTGTGTATACATAGAGCATTGACAAGCTACTGCTGGTACTGGCGAGGTTGCACTTTGTAATTTAGGTGCATCAGTGTGTGCCAAGTGTTAATTTGAGAAGCCTAATGAGGGACAGAGTGTGTAGGTCTGAGCTACCACCTGAACTGTGAAGTACCATGACACTCACCATATTTCATGTCTTCACTGACTTCCCATCATAACTATTTGCTGTTTCACCACTCTATGCTTCACAAGTTTTAGGGTTTTATGATTCTCTTCAGATACCTCATTAAAATATGAAATGTTAATGGACTTATTAGCATCTCCTGTGGGTGCCACCCTCTAATTGGTGATTCCCTGTGAAGAGTTGCCCTTTGGAGGAAGAACCCAAACCTGAGATACAGATGTTTTTTATAAGATCTTAGATATATAGCTATGCAATTGTTTTTTATTAATAGTAGATTAATAGAGGACCCAAAATTAGAGGATCAATATTAAGAGTAGATTATTAGAGGACCCAAAAGGTTTACAGTTTGAAGATATCTTAGGAGAGCTATTGACCAGAATAATTTTCCACAGAAATTCATATTCTATGAATAACATATTTACTGTTTTGCTAAAGACAGTTAAGTACTGCAAACTTTAAAAGGCTTTGCTTTTTAAAAAAAAAACAAAAAACAAACAAACAAAAAACCCCAAACAAACCCAAAAAACCAAAACAAAAAACAAAACAAAAACAAAACCAGAAAGAAACACCAAAAACCAACCAAGCAACCAAAAAACATCTTCCATTCCAAAGTGGAACACAGATAAAAGAAGATATTTAAATTAAGAGATTAACACAAAGTATTTTTTTTTTGGCTGATTACATTTACAGAACTGAAATCCTGTAACCTCTGAGGGAAGGTTTATTTTAGCCCCTGCTGTAATTCTGCTTTGAATGTGAAGCAGCCGAGACTTCATCAAACTCAATCCTCTCCCTGCCAACACTGCAATTTGGATACTGACCTGCATCGTAAATTACTCCTTTGTACCTGAAGAAGTCCAGTACTTTAAACTAACTAGATAAATGTCATTTGCTATTCCTTCGACTCTTCATTTTTACTTTAGCTGTCAACAAAAGGATCTTTGTACAACAATATACAATTCTGAGCTAGGATGGAAGGGAAAGCTAGGGCTGACATCAATTCCATGATGCCTCCCTTGCCTTTTTCAGTGCAGTTGTTTGACATTCATTCTGTAGACTTTTATAGTTATCAAAAACAGTTGACTATTTTACTTTTGTGCACCTGATGATTGTGCATAGATACTTCTTACAAAAGTAATTTTCACGTCAAATTTAACCTTTGATAAAAGAACCCTGGAAAGTTCTACTATCTGTCTGAACTTCAACTGCCATATGTACTACAGACAACATAAATTAGCAGAACATCCCTATCACAATCAGAGAAGCACCTGACTCACCCAGAAAACCATACATCTCCGTATCTTTGTACGGTAAACCTGTAGGTTAATTTACTGTGAGGAAAGGTACCTTGTGAGCTAAATTCTGAAGGACTGATTTCAAGTTTCTGGTACCCTACAGACTCATGCTTGCGATGTATATTTTATACTTGGCAATAAAGTATGCTTTCCTGGCTTAGGTACTATTTGCAAAACACTTCTGCTTGGTTTTGCTTCCACACAAATGTGGGGGTCCATTTAAAAGAATTGAAGGTTATATAAATTCCCTAACCTCTTCTTCCTACTGAGTAAACTTGTCACAGAATTCTTGGTATCAAGTATCTCATGTAAAATATGGGGAACTTAGTTATAAGTGCAAAGAAGGGAAATTCATCCTGCATTGAGTGCAGAGACAAGTTGTGGAGGAAAAAGAAATTAGTATTTGTAGGACTTAAATGACAATTGGGTTTTCTTGGAAGAGGGGTCAAATTATTCAACATTTAAAAAGAAATAACAGATGAAATTATTTAGATGTAAAAGACAAGTTTTTCCTGTAACATTAGTGTCTCACCATCACTTATTTGCAGTGCATTTGAGCAGTGGGCAAAATGTTTACCTATCCCCACACCCTGTAGCCATTTATAACAGATTTCTTTTGGAGTAGTTTTCTTTTTTGCGTTAAAGCTGGAAAGGTATATTCCCCCTGTATGAACTTAAAGAACCTAAGATTAACTTGACCAAGTGGCAGTAAAAAATTCTGCTGCCTACACTAGAATGAAATTTCTGATGTCTCGTTTTCCATCTCTGTTACTAGTGTCTAATATGCTATTTTTTTCAGACTATAATGCATATGATCATGTAGCCTTGCCTTATTTATGAGGTGCAATTCTGTGTTGTCAAGAACGCCACATTTTTTTGTGTTCTTAGTCAAATTCCAGGCTACAAATCACATTTCTATGGACTTGAGGCCCTTTTATAGATAAAATCTTTTTTCTAAAATTTCAAAGACCAAAAAAAGTGTGTGGATATTTTCCTTGAAAGGTGCAGGTGATATCATGGAACTAAAACTGAAGCCTTGAGATACTGGGTCTAGGAAGAATGGATGGTATAGAATTATCCCAAAGGTTCTCATAGCAAAGAGGGAATAATTGAACTGTACACCATCATCATGAGTGTCTCCAGATCAGCCAAAAGAAACAAAATACACAAGATGGAGAAGCTTGTTTTCAGCTAATAATGTTTTGGGTTTTTTAATGCTTCCAGGGATTTTCTTTCTATTCTGCACCATGTTATTAGATGTGGAAGTTCTTGATATAATTGCCTGTGAGAAAACATCTGTATGAAAATATGTATTGAACTTTTCAAGGCTAGGAAAACAAAAATAGGCAAGATATGTGTGTTCTTCTAAAAGCACACTATATATCTGATAATATAACCCTGCTGTGTGCAGTGGTGCATGAATAGTCTACTTAAAATGGGGACTTGGCAATGAGTTCTCAGTCTTCTCAAAAATGTATCAAAACAGGAGTCCTAATTAATATTTTGAGATAAAGGGTACCTAGAGAATTAACTCTGTTACACATAATGGCACTGATTAGTGGTTGACTAGGAATGACACATGACAGCAAATGCTGGTGAGAGGAAGATAATCAGCTTCTTATTTCAGAGTGGTTATTTTAAAAACCCAGGTGATATACAAAAGAGGAAAAGGACACATAGGGAAAATGAACAGTTCTGTGGTGATCCATGGTTTTTCAGCTGGACTACAAAGCAGCTCTGTGGAATAGAAGAGGTGAGGCTCTGGTGTTGACCCCGAGCCAGAAATGTGCCCTCAGAGCAAAGAAGAGCAACAGCATCACCAGCAGGTTGAACACAGTGATCCTTGCCTTCTGTTCAGCTTTGGTGTGCTGGGTCCAGTCCTTGACTTCCCAGCACAAGAGAGAGAGATGTACTGGAGAGAACCCAGCAACACACCATGAGGATTGTTTAGGGCTTGGACCATCAGATTTTTGAGGATTAGTTGAGAGATCTGGGACTGTTAAGTATGGAAAAGGGAAGGTTCAGGGGGTTCTAATCAATGTGTACCTTTACCACCTGATGGGGGTGGTAAAGAAGACAAAGCCAGATTCTTCTCAGCGCCACCCTGCCAAAGGGTTAGAGGCAGTAGGTTCAAATTGAAATAGAAGAAAATTCAATTTTTTTAAAGTGATCACAATGATCTGACTCTAGGACAAGTTGCCAGGATCGGTTTAGGAGTCTCCATCCCTGAAGGTATTAGAATCCTGTCTGAATATTGTACACTAGCATTCTAGATGAAGCTTTTTCTGAGCAAGGGCTGGAGCTAGATGATCTCCAGAGGTCATGTTCAACCTCAGAATTTTTGTGGTTCAGGTGACAAATATGTTGGCTCTAGCTATGTATCTGTATGCCTTTTGTAGATAAAATTGAGGTTTTTCTTTTATTAGTTTTGTGTTTCTGCATTCAACTTAGCAACATGAGCTTCCTTGTTGCAACAAGAGTCTTGAACATTTTAAGATAAACTGTCAAGAGGTTTAGCTTCACTATTACACCAATCTTACTCTACAGGCAGTGTAAAACACTTTTTTTTCAACACATCTTTGTCTTCTGAGAGGTGAACTAGGTGTTCTCTCCTGTTCTCTACTGATCAGATCCCAGGTAGATAATCCTTAAACATCAATAAGGAAGCATATGCAGTTAATTAACCTGGAATTTGTTAGCAGGGATTATGTGAGGGGAGAAAGACAAGGGAGTAGATAACACATAAAAATAGAAAAAGTCACACTTGTTGCCAGAAGATTAGAAGAGAGAAACTCTTCAATTTTGCTTCCTGACTTATAACAGAAATATGGTATTCATGGTTTATTACCAAGCTTTCAAAAATGGCAATTTCACCTGAGACGTCTCTGAACATAAAAGTCAGCTTCCTAAGATAAATTGTACTGATTCCTGTGAAATATCTGTGGTCTGTCAGACTTACCAGCTCTCAGGATTTCTAATTACAAAGGAGATGAAGCAAAGTGCTGCTGACAAGCCATCTGGACAACCTGCATAATGTAACAGACTTAAAAATGCATGGTGAAGAAGATCCTCTCCCTTTTTCAGTGGCAAATCATTGTGGGATTTCTATGGCTTGCTTGCTGTTGGCAGCACAATTATTCCTCCTCAGGCTGGACGGTGACTCAGAAGGTGGAAAGATGGGAAGGTCCTGTTAAGCTTTTCTTAAAGACATCAATACCTCCATTTTATGTCAGCAGCAGTTGTTAATTTTAGAAATATTTTGATTTTGTTCTTGTTTCACTAATGAAAACTAGCTCTGAAATAAAGAACACATGCTTGTTGGGCCTCTTTGTCACTTGCAAAGCAGCAAATGCTGAACATCTTTCTGCTAAGTGGAGAAAGATGATGAGCTCATTGTGGTACTGAAATAGGAAGAAATCAGCCCTCTACCCACAGAGTTATCACTTTTCTTTGCCCTGACCACTCTTACACTCTGCTCCTCTGTCCAGCACACACCCAGCGGGTGCTGGTATTCAGGCTCCATTAGGTTATTGACTCATCCTGCTCCTCAGGAACCTCCTGGGATCAGAGTAACTGAGCTCTACAGCTGAGTCTCTATAGAAATATCCCTGACCTTTTGCCTTGCAGTCAGTGGGGTGACCATATGTGAATGCCAATTAAGAAGCCATGGGCATTTTGACTGAGGAAATTGGGTCATGCATAGTTTTGAGGTTATATAACCCCTTTTCCTATTAGCTTGTGAAAGTTGGAGGTAGAGAACCATTTGTTTCCCACCCTCCCTTCACCAGTACATTTTTATCCATATTTGAAAGCTGTCTCCTTTTTTTGCAAAAGCAGATCATCATAATCAGCTACTTTCAAATCCATCAGTATAATTTTTACTCTTCTGAAAGATTTATTACGGTAACAGAAACAAAAACATTGTGAAAATTGAGATCTTTCTCCTTTCTTCTGAGAAAGAAAATGAGAAGATGAGTGCACTGAGGGTGATAAGATTGAAATAAACACCTGCTTACAATTCTGCTTAGTTCAGATGCTTCCTTAAGGTGAGACTGCTTTCTGAATTGCAGCTGTTCGATTTTCTGAATTAAGTGGGGAAATTAGAATTGTATCAAGTGAGAAAGCACAGTGGCAGACATGGAACCAGATGAGCAAATGGCTGAGGACATGAAGAAGGAGAGCTCCTCATTTATAAACTACAACCCCTGTACAAGCAGTAGGGTGTGGGATTGGAGCTTGTGCTGCACAGAGCAACTGCTGTACCAGGCCAGTGGATTTGCACAGAGGGACTGCTGCTATCCACAGGGGCCAGCAACAAAACAGCTTTAGTGTTTTCTATTTCATTTGCTGAAGCTTAGTCAGCTTTGCCCTAGGAGTCTATGAGGACCCACTTACACTTTTTCATCCTGCATTATTTTGTGAATCACTTTGAGTTTTAAATAATACATGAGTAAAATCAGGTTGTTTTGTTGTATTGCTGGTGTAGTGAGGATTTTCCTGGTAAAAAAGTATTAAAAAATATTAATGTGACAGTCCCTCTGACCTCCATTCTTTTCTTGTGTTATGAGTGAAATCTGCAGGGAGTGGTGGAAAGGGCAAAATTTCTCTAAAAACATAGGGGAAGAATGGTATGTTAAACAATAAACTAATGAAAATGGAATAGTTCACCTAATGCATCACACAGTAACATAGACAAAAAAGTTTGCTGAAATATTCATGATGAAGAGAATTCTCCAAAAAGAATATGCTTTGAGGAATTAAGGGAGCAGAAATAGGTATGTGAGAGGAATTCAGAGGATGTGCATGGGCTGTCACTGAGCATAGAGGAGGCTTCATTAGAAGGAAGCAAGTAAAAAAATGGAAGTGAAGGGTGAGAAAAGAGAGCTTTTTCACAAAAAGGTGATGCAAATTATTACCAGATAATGGGAGTTATCTTTATGGGAGAACTTTGGAGTAGCTGAGAAAACTTGAGCATGCAAGTTTTTGGAGACAATGGGTAAAGGTGAAGGAGGTTCAGAGGAGCTACTTTCAGTGTGTGAAAAGCTCATTATTGGTGAAATCAACACACCCCACAGAGATGTGATTTTCTGGTTTGTGGCTGGAGGTAAGTGTTGGAGTCTGTGAGGGATTTCAGGGCTCACAGAATGATGGGGATCAGAAGGAACCTCTGGAGACCATCTAGTCCAATCCCCTGCTAGAGCAGGTTCACTTGGAGTAAGCTGCAGGTATTCACATACAAGCAGGTCTTGAATATCTCCAGAGAAAGAGACTCCACAGCCTCTCTGTGAAGCCTTATTCCAAAGCAGTTTTTCCTCATATTCAGATAGAACTTCTGTTTCAGATTGTTCCTGTTGTCCCTTGTCTGGCAATAACTCAACCTTGTTCATATGCTTCTCATCTGACACAGTTCTGAAGCACTGTATTTCTGTTGCATAATCTGTCATATAGTCCTCTGAAAAGCTGCATTATGAGGGAATTTTCAGCTTGGAGTTTATGAATAAAGAATTTACTTTGATAATGTATCATTTTGCTTGTACTAAGAGAGAAGCTACTGAAAGCATGCACTAATGTTTAGCTAGCCAAGAAAAGCTATTTCACTAATTGAGAAATCTCATTTTAGAGGTAAGCTCATGCCAGACCATTATTGCAATATTATACTCAGAGCACGTATGGGAGTGATTACATTTTAATCTTTGGTCTTGATGGGGGTCTGCTTCCTACAGCCTTTCAGTTTTAATTCCAGCTTGGAAAACATACAGGATCCCTGTAGAGTGACATTTATGCTCTTGTTTAACTTCTTGTCCTTGAGGCTGGCAGCTTGAGTAACACTGTTTCCCTAACCTGACATCTCACCAAGAAAAAAATCTGAGTTTTGCCCCAGGAGCAGAGAGGAAGCTCGATGCCCTGTATGCAGCAGTGTTCTGACTGCTGGTGCTCTTACAAATGAGATGAGCAGAAAACCCTGCATTATCTATGCTTCAGTGGTTTGTTAGTTTGTTTTGTTTTGTTTTTTTTCCCCTGTGGGGTCATGTAAGTTTTATCTGGTTTTGTAATTATAAGTACTATGACTAACACATATTCATAGGGTCTTTGGGCTATGCTTGGGGAAATAGACCTATGTTTTAAGGATAGGCTTGGCAAATGAGGTCTGAGGCAGAGTTCCCACTAATTTTGGAATTACATCACTTTCTCCTGTATATGGATGCTGGGGTGCAGAATGGTTAAATTACTTGTCTAAGATATCATTTGTATTTTCAAGCACACTGTCACAAATCACTTCTAAAAATAGTATATACAAGTGATATTGGCCATAGCACTGAGAATGGCAAACCTCTAGATACGAGCTTTTCTCAGGAGAGAAAAGTCCACAAGATGTCACCAAAATCATTATGAGAAAGCACTGTAAAAGATGAAAGTGTGCCAGGTTTTAGGCTTGTGATGATGTTTAATACTACACTTCTGACTTTCAGAGAGGTTGTGGATACCCCACCACTGGCAGCGTTCAAGGCCAGGTTGGATAGGATATTAAGCAACCTGGTCTGCTGGAAGGTGTCCATGTTGTGGCAAAGGGTTGGGAACCAGGTGATCTTTAGGGTCCCTACCAACCCAAACTATTCTATGATCTGAAATGGAATCAATAGTGCAGGATGGTGGGATCAAGTGACTTATTTTTTTTTTATTTGACATTGTTTTTTCCTAATTTAATTTTTTTTAAATTGTTGTGTTGTTTTGGGTGTTTTTTGTTGTTTTTGGGGTTTTCTTTTAGGTTTTTTTTTGTTTGTTTGTTGTGTGTTTTTTTTTTTAGTAAAGGAAACACATTTGTACTGTTCCTTTTGGGGTAGATGATGTTCAGACTATACACATGTTAGAATTGTTGGACTAAGTGATTTTCACAGGTTCCTTCCAAACAAATTATGGTATTGTATTATCTGTGTATCTGTTCATCACCACACTTTAAACAAGAACCAAATAGTGATGTTCAGTAAATCTTCATGTTTATCTTGTCACTGGATACTGGATTTTTTTCCCTCGAAACCCAGAGGGGAACATGCTAGCTTTGCCTCATAACTATGAATTTTAATATCATTTGCTGGCAGCTGCTTGTGAATACCTGTAAATAATAAAATTATTCTGATATATTCACCAAGACATTTGAAGAATTATGATTGAAAGTGCAAACAGTAACCTATCCTTAGAGAGAGAGAGACACTTATAGGTAGAAACATATGATTTTGAGTTTAAATGATCCTTCTTCCTCACCAGGAGACAGTGTGCATAATCCTAAATTATGGAAAAAGAATTGGCAGTTCCTGCCACATTGGGAGCCAAGTAATGAATAGTTAATGACACCATGTAAAGGCAGTTTAAGGTGGCTTACCTTCTTTTTCAGTAGTTTTCCTGGGAAAAGGAACTCACGTTAAGTAATGTGAATATAGGAAATGGAGAAAAGGAAGACCTGCCAAAACAGAGGGAAAAAAATTTAAAAAGGCAATAATAAGTAGGTAGGAATCTTGGTAGGCTTTTAGTACAGAAATGGTAATGCCAAGAAAACCTTTGGAATAGAATACCTTTATATCTGTTTGGAGACTTAAATTCTTTCATTTATCTGGGGACTTTGATTATTCTTATAGGAATCTGGTAACTGTTTTAATTGCAAAATCTAACAAATAACATACAGATAGTCTGTTAGGAGATAGAAAACCATATTTGAATTAGGTTTGGGTCTACTAGGAACCAGAAAGTTTTTTCCTTCCTTTCTGTTTGGTCCAGCATCAGGAAATCCTTAATAGAGATCTCTCTGCAATTCATAAAACACTGAGGAATGTCAGGTTGGCTGAGGCCTACTTTGTCTTCCATCTAATCCTGTCTGATCAACATTGTGTAATTGAACAAATGTATAAATGATACAACCAGCTCCATCAGCCAGTTTTTGCCAATTCCTCCTGAAAATATCAAGCAGTTCCTTGCATTGCTGAGCTGTGATTCCCTGTAATGAGCCAGGACAGGATGTGGAGGAAAAGCAATGCAGAGAAATACTGCAGTGATGCTGTTGAGACCAATGGAACCACATCCCACCTGGGCCATTCCCAATGGTTGTGTCACAGAACCCCTCTCCCTGGGAAAGATACTGGGGAAATCTGCTTATATTGTGAGTGTACAACAAAAAGTCTTCCTTTCCTGACTCTTTAGCCTCTTTCACAGTGGTGGTTTGAAAAGAAGATGCTCAAATGTGCCAGGTAGTCAGTCTGAAATAAAGGGAAGAATTGCTTCTGAGCAGTGTTCAGTCACTCAGAGGGTGGATTCAGAATTTGTTGTCTGCCAAATCTTTTGGGCATAATTCTAGCTTTGAAAATGTTGCAGTAGAAATGATCCTATGAACTTCCATATTTATTCCTTCTAAAGAGTTGTCACATCAGATTCGGAACTGTAATGAAATATAGTAGGTTTGCATCTTTGTCTTGTGATATGTCTTCTAGCTGCCTCAACCTGGATAACTATTCAACCTGGATCCTGAAAAGCTGTCCAAGTTGTTTTTGTGTTGTCTGCAGAAATATTTTGCTCAGGGAAATTACCTGACCCTTCCTCTGCAAGGCCAAAGAGCCCAGTCTCTAGGAAGCAGCTACTGTTCCTCTGGCAGATGTATATAAAAAGCTGAAGATTTTCTCCCTAGTACTCAATGACACTTCTTGAGCTTGTCCTTTTCTCGATTGTCTTTCTCCTGACACAGTTTTACCAATTAACTGCAAGTGATTTTCTGTAACAGCTCATTTCAAAGGCCAAAAGTCTTCACATGTCAGGCTTGTTGGAGCCCCACAACAAGGCTGCTTAAAAAACATCTTGTATCACATACCTCATTGCCAGTCACTTATGGAGATTCCTTTTTTTTTTTTTAAAAAGCCTAGAACTGTCTGAGTTTGTCTAGACCTGCATGTGTCACCTATGTACTCTTCCTTTTGAGTAGTATATAGTAGTTTGAAGTTTTCACTCTTGCAAAAAAAAATTTCTCATTCTTACAATTTTAAGTGGAAACGTAAATTATTAACAAGATCAGGTATTAACCAATAGATTAAAAATCTTTATTTATATATGCATATATGTGTGGGGTTTTCTCATTTTCATTAATATTATTTCTGTTAATATGTTTGATAATTAATACTTACTAACTCTAATAAAAATAAGATGAAATTGAGATGCAAGACCAGCTAGAGGTCTAAATAAACAGTGGGCTTACAGGAGAAAAAGGCAGTCAACGTTTCATTTTCCTGTGTGTGTCTCTATGCATAAAATATGCACTCATTTCTTCTTGTTTTGCACAAATTAAAAATTTCACGAGCTGAAGCAGTAAAACACCTCAGAATAATTTGTTGCCTAATGGGCTAAGACTTGGAACTAGTTAAAAGCATATTATTACCAGAGACATCATTGTAATTGCTTTTTGATAGTGAGCTAAACTGGACAAGACTTTCTGTACATTGTGGAACAGGGAAAGATTTGGAAAATTAGCCATTCCATTTGGGAGCCCAAAAATGCTCTCTTAAGCCCTCATTATGGCACATAAGAGATTTGTAAAAGACTTTTCACACTGCCTTCTGTTCAAATGCATTGTGGTTCAGGAAGTATCTTCCTCCTAATTTGCGTACGGGTTACTACTTACCTCTAGTCTCCAAAATTTAGAGGTAACCTCATAAAATACTATTTGGTTTAATTATACTGAAAAAAGTTAGGACATGAGTACTAGGGCTGGTAGAAAGAGACAGCCAAGTGCTCCACCTGAGGTGGAGATGTGAGAGGAAAGTCTAGCTGGAAAAGACCACTCAGAATTGAGAGCTTTGTGTCTGAGCAACGGCCATGTGGGGAAAGGGGGAACCTTGCCTAATGTTATCCTCTAGAAATGGTTACCTAGCATCTGTGAGTGAGAAATGTAGGGGAGAGAATATATTTTTACTATCATGGAGAACCATCATTAGTGTTTGCTGGTTTGTTCTGTGAACAAAATGAGTCTTGGTGGCAAATCTGCTGTTTAATATTACTTCAATAATTGTATAATTTAGCCCTTTTCACCATTTTTCTCTGGGTACTTTATGAAATGAACTATCATTTGCTTATTGATAGAGAAATTTAACTGTAGAGATAGGATTGCCTATTTTTATTGGCAAGTGCAGTAGTTATGAATTGAGAGCTAAGTTTCTGATGTCTTTTAGGGCCTCTCATAAATCCCTTTTCTTCTTATATTTTAAATAGAGTCTATCTAAGTAGTGGCGGTTTATAAACTCATTGAATCTTCATGCAGGATATATTTATCTTTTATAAATAAACTGGATTCGTTTTTCCAGACATTCATTATTCAAATAATTTCACATTGAAGTCCAGAAACTTTTCATGGGCATTTTAAGGATACACTTTAGTATTGAAAAGTGGAGTGATCAGACATATCAAGTTGTCCTACTTAAGCACTAATTTTAATTAAAGATTCCACCTGAAGGTAAAATTGCTTGTTTTGTAAAGGTAAAAAATTGCTGACTATCTTCTTGATAATTTGGGTAGCTACCCATACAGGTTATGTTGTAGTGCATCTATAGGTGTCATGGGAAGATAGGATAGTAGGGAGACAAAAAGATTTTTTAATAAAAACAAACTCAATAGGCTTTTTAGACAAATGGAAGTTGTGTTGAAAAAAAAGTAGTTGTCTTGCAGGTGGGATTTTTACTTTTTAAGTGATTATTACCTTTTATATGATTATTAATTATATAAATTTATAAGGGATTCCAGATTCCTGTTGTTCAGACCTGTTCTTATGTAAAAGACAGCATTAAGGTAAATTGGAGTATTTCATGCAAGGACAAGAAAGAAAGTAAATGTAAATATAGATAAGTCTGTACAACATATATAGGTAAAGTCATTTGAGACTATTTACTAAAAAACCATAGCAAGTACTCTCCTTGTTTGGTATGCTGAACATAACTTAATGGGAATGACATGCCTCATTTCTTCCCTCTGCTCTAGTTTAGACATAAATCCTTTGTTTGCCTTTTAAATAGTGCTCCGTTTATTTTAATTCCTTCTGATTGAGGAAAACAAGGCTGCCTTAAAAAGTGATGGGGGTCATTCATTTAATTGGTATTATCTAGTTTTACTTACTGCTTGTTTTAAATCTCAGCATTTGTCATCATGGTTAGACTGTGAGGCTGAAAACCTTTCATTCCCAGAGGCAGAAAATAATACACGGATGGCCTTAGTTTTTGAAAGTCCCTATCCCTCTCACAAATTACAGACATTAAACATCTAAGATAAACTCCACTTGTAGCTGAGCAAATGCATATGATTTACATGATTTGTTTGTGTTAATATTCCACTGACAACGAAGTTTCCAAGAAGAACCTTTCCCCATCTGAAGATCCATACCTGGGCTGGTGCAGAGCATGGACGAGCAGCTATACAACCAGATTTACCTGGCCAGTGCACATTGACTCTGCTTCATGTTTCTTTAGATGTAGGGGGCCATGATTTCCAGTGATGGCCATTGGTCCTGACTGAAAGATCAGGATCTTTCTTGCATTCCTAGTCCAGTGGGAGTCTAAGCAACATTCTACCTTAACTTCAGTAACTGATTCAAATCCTTTTGAATTCTGGGTGATGCTTCAACTAATTTCCATGCAGCTGAAACTTGAACAGATAAGTGAAGGTGAACAAACTATGTGTAGCTGGGGAGGAAAGAAAAACAAGGACTTTATTTCATTGAATTAATACCTGGAGGCTCATATACAAGTCCTTTATATTTGCTTTTCTCTATTTTACTCATTTGCTGTGATTTACAGATGAGCATGTTTGATTGTCCTTACATATATATACATGCAACTTTGACTAATAGTACACTCAAGAGAACAACACGATGGGAAATGCTTATGCAACCCATATCAGAGGAAGTTGCTAATATGAGTCTAAAATAGCCTCAAACTACCACAGTTAAAATGAAGTGCCCTAGAAGCTTTGTGACTTCACTTGAGTGACCAGCCTGAAGGAAGGTCACATCATGCTGGGAGATGATCTGGCCTGACACACTGAAGCCCTTTTCAGAAAAAAATAACTGCACTAAGCAATTGAATGTAGAATATATTTTATGCTAATTCTTTTTGTTTTGCTCTCAGAGGTGGGCTTGCTTTCTTATAACAATCTTTCCTTGATCCAAAACCTGAAAACTCCTTGTCCATGGTGAGGACATTCAGTCAGCATTGCCTCTTTTTTCTTACTTAATGTCTTTATATATAGGAACGTATATTGTATGTGTACACACATGCAAATGTAAATTTGTGAGTGTGTGTATGTGCATTTACAGAAATAAAATTGTGCCATTACAGACTGATGATGGGGGCAAAAGACTTTATTTTCATTTTTAGGACATTTGTGTTCTAGATTTTACCACACTTTAATTTTCTCAGCTCTTAGGTAAGTGAAGTGCATGACAATAGGAACATAGATTTGAAACTGCTTCAAGAATAAGGAAAAGGAAGCTGACTGTGTTATCCACACACTGAGGAGTACAGTCCACTTTCTACCTGGTCAAAAATAATTTGGACATTTCTAAAAATAAATCTTATGGCATGTGACGAGTACTCCTCAGTGCTGGCTTGTGTTTTGGCCTTGGAGGGCTTGCTGTATCCAGAAGTACATCACGTCAATGCTGCAATGCTGCCTTAGATCCATGTCCCAGGTCCAGCCAGCAGCGAGACTGGGCACTTACGTCCAGTGGATGCACACAGATACACATACAAACACATACATATATATTTACACATAAACATAGCCAGACACACAGAAAAGTGCAGACAGAAACACCCAACACTCACACAAACAGCAGTGATTGCATCATTCTTTTCCTCTCCCTGGCTGGCCAGGATAAAAGTTCATTATTGGGAAATATATCTCTATATATATATATCCCCCAGCAGTGACCCTGTAGTGTGCAGGTGATCTCGGGACAGGGTCTCCTGATGACTTAGAGGTGGACATCACTTCCAGTCCTTGGGGTTGAAACCCTCCTGGGATGTCCTAAAGGCACCCAGGGCAGGAGTCATGTCCCTGACTGGGTGATCAAGGCTCCCTCCCTCACAGCTCTGGGCTGTTCTGATCCTTTGTGCCTGCAGAAACCAACTTCTTATCACCCATCCTAAAGGGGCTGCTGGTCAGGTGCTGATTCACTGCGTAAAGGACTACCAAGGTTAACAAGTTTCACGAGCAGTTTTCTGGTAAAATTGTTGTCCATCTTTCCATAATTTCCTATTTTTTTATTTTAATTCAACTATTTTTCATGCCCTAAGCAGATGAACTGAGGTGCAGTGTGGCATTCACTAATTGCTCTTCTTCCTCTAAGATGTGTCTGTGTGGCTCAGTAGAACTGTAATAATTTGAATGTGCTCATAAAAAATTTGTAACCCTAAAAGTACTGTAAAACTCACCTCTACATTGCCTTTTCTTCAGATGTTCAGAACTGACTACTTAAGAAAAACGTTAACAACTATTATTTTTTGTTCAAACTCACTAAGGATGATGAGAGATTTCATGGTCACAGGCTTCAAGTCAAGTGCTTGTACACTTCAAAAACGGCATTATGGAAATAAAACAAGACTGCAGTCATTAGCACTGAAGGAAACCTTTCCCCAACTCCTCAAAATTTTTTTTCATGCTCCCTGCTGTAAAATAACAACCTCTCTCAAAATACCCCAAGAATTTCTCTTGAGATTGCATTCTGATAGGCATATAATTACAGTCAAAACAACAGGAAAATACTGTGGCTTCAGTTTGAAATGTAATTGCCTTACCTGCATAATCATTGCAGTACAGATTAGGCACAGGTGTAGAGCAGACAGAAGGTTCCTTTTAACTAAAATAATTTCCTTTCTGTTGACTATATTAAACACATGTATTTCAGGGATCCTGACTTTGAAAAGATCTTACTTTATGACTGGAGAGTGTGTATGCATATTTTTTATAGATCTATGCACAGATTTATTGTAATTTTTACTTGAAATGTCTTAGTAAAACAGTCCTTTGAAAATGTCCATTTTGCACTGCTGCTTCTGCAGCTTATTTATCAAATCCTGGAACTCAAGGCTTTGGTTTTAATCAGGTTTGCTCTTTAAAATTAAGGCAGCACATAAATAATCCTGTGGCATTAAATCAAAGTAGTTGTCATGCTTGTCAAATGTTTATAGTCTGCACAATTAAAGGCTTCGAAGGGAAGCAGGGGTGGGGAGCAGTACAGTTTGAAAGAGAATTTACAATGAAAAAGAATCTTCTCTTAAACAATCGACAGGATGTTAATGAGGTTAGAATAAGCAGAGAAGAGTGGGTTGGTTTTTTTTTGGTAGTTAATGCAAGAATGCTTGAGCTTTTTCAAGAAGGAAATGGGGAGCTTAAAAATCGTCTTGCTTCATACACATGGAGGTTGGCCCCTCTTCAGTGCTCTGTCCCACTTTCCCCAGGGACAGCTGTTAGAAGGTGACCTGTCCCTACAGTTCTTCATTAAGTTTCATACTCTTAATCTGAAATCTAAAATTATATTCTTCAGAGTTTTTGAGAATAGGGAGAGGATTTCCTTTTTTTTTTTATTTTTTTTTGTTTGTTTTTTAATGAACTGGGTTTTTTAAACTCTAAATCTAGAGCTGGCTTTTAGAAATCATTGCAAACAAAAACATATTTGATTTTGCCGATGAAAAGCAGGCAAGTGAAATATTTCATTGTTTGTTTTGAAAACTCATCTCTCTACTGGGAAAAAAGGGGGCTTTCTTAATGTGGCAGCCCATTTTTCAACATGTAGAATGAGCAATGAATATTTGTTCTCATTTTTCTTGCCTCAGGGATGCTGGATGATAATACATTGTGGAGCTGCTTTATGATCTTTTAAGGTGTTTGGGGACAAGTACGTATTTAATCATTCAGTTGTCTACTAGACATGGCAGAATAAAATGTGTTCATAGTAGACATGCCTTCAAATACTTGCTGAGTGTTAAACAGGATATCCTGTAGAAGAGATGGTCATCTTATTAGTAAATAACATCTTAAGAGGATCGTGTCCCTTTCTTTATATTGACTTTTGTCATGTTTGTCATGTTGTCATGCCCCCTCTCCTGGGGTTGTCGTTCTTTAAAACCTGTGAGAAAACCTGTGTTCATTCAGATTTTATTCTGTTGCTGGCTTGTTTCTTAAAAATTTCCTTCTTGAGATTTTATGAGGCAAGAATTTCAAAGTACTTTGTGAATCTGATAGATGGAGAGGAACACAGTACCTGTAGGGGAAAAGAAAGAATGAAGTAAATACAGAATAATAGTTTCATGTACAGAATTCAATGTTAGCTCTTAGGATTTTCAAAGCACTGTGTGAAATTTTTGCCACACAGGTTCTGTAAGCAAAGCCCTGCATGACTGATAGAAAATGCTGAACTGCTGCTGCTGCATGAGGAAAGGCAGACTGTTTTGGTCTAAGTATCACCTTTAATTTTTTTGTTTTATTTTCTCAAGAGTAATATTTCATCTAAATATCCAGAAGACAAAGAAAAGAGTGAACAACAAGCTTGCAGTTGTAAACTTGGCTTCCTAAAGCATAGCTATCATTCTGAAAATTGTTTCATGCGTTTTCAGTTCCCAGCTGACATACTATACCTGTAAATATTAACAGTGCTGTTTTCTAGGGATATTATATGGCTGTAAACCAGGTAGTAAGACAAAATACTGCCCATAGAAAGGTCTTGTTCCGCATATTTGAACCCAAATGTCTACCAGAAGATTTCGTTAATAAATCTGCTAATAGTTGGAATGGCTGTCCTCAGTCTTACTAGCTCAGTGTTGTCCACTGTGGGGTAAGACAATTCCTGCAAGCTTAAGTGATCTGGTCAAATACAATGTAGAAAGCTCATTACTTTTTCTCTCAGATCAGTCATGAGAAATAAGTGGTTCAAGTCTGAGCTGTTCTTTGAGAATCCAAACCCCTTTTTTCAAAGCCCAAAGGCCTGTAGTGCCTCTGAAACCAATTTAGCAAGAATTGTGTCATCTACCAAAAGATTTTCAGAGACACCACTCTATCTCTTCCCATGACAATAAGTGTCACTCCTACTTCATTTGGAATGAACAAAGTTGATTTAATCAATCTTAATCCTGAGACAATCTGAAAAAAATAAATTAGATTGTCAAGGGTTATTGGGTTGAAAAAGAATACATGGCAGACTATCAGTCTACAGATGTCACTGTCATCAGCTCTTTGTCTTACAGTTCTTCCAAGTAACTTTTGTATGAAACTGAAACCCAGAGCCTGTAGCCCTCTTTGGGACTCCTGAATGTAGGATAAAAGTTTGTTCAAACCATCCTCAACAACCCTTTGATTAAAGGGAACAAGGCCATCTGCAAGTTAACTTCAAGTCTGTTTCTACTTTGAAATGGCTGTGCACTCGTCCACAATGTTGGATTAAATGGTTGGCAGTATGATTAATTTGATCAATCATTAATCTTTCATCTAAGAGGTCTGGAAGAGGTTTAGTTTTGGTAACATGTTCCTCATTAACTGGTTATTTCTTGTGATTGTCTTCCCAGGTTTCTTCCCTTCAGAGCAACACAATTCACTGCAGAAAAGGACCCTGGGCATTAATACATTGTAAATGAAAAAAAAACAAAATAAATTTCAGCCATAAAACAGGGTCACAAAGTCTATACTGAGAAACAGCTGGTTATGTTGAAGGCTAAGTTAAATAAGTTACTTGCCAACATGTTTATCACCCCAGACTGTATGCATTTAGACTGAGGAAGTGACAATTGATGACTGTTCTCTGAGGGATTTGTGCATTTTTAAGACCCTGGTAAGCTGCAGAGTCGAGTCCAAGGAAATATGTACAGTAGCATTTGTCTACTTGTTCAAACTCCGAAATATTATTTTGGTTCATTAGCACAGTTACTCTCTACCTATCAGTAAAACTGAATAGCCCTTGTGTGTTCTCTGATAATAGTTTAAAAAAAATTATTTATATGTTCCATGACTTCTTCAAGGTGTAACATGCAAAGCTCAAAGCAGTTTGGTCACTTGGTCAATTTGACCTGCCTGGTAAGGAACTGTCTCTTCCAAAGCTGCTCTTGGTTAGAGTAGAATCACTGGTAATTCCTAGAATGGGTTTGTGGCTGTGCCAACTTATAAAACCTTTGTTGTTGTTGTTGATATTTGCTTGTTTTCCTATACATACGACAATTTTGCTGAGTTTATGGTACAGGAGGATGCAATGCTTCAGTAGTGAATGCTGCAGTAAGGAACAATCTTCAAGTAATGTTAAGAAAGAGCATGCTTTGATTCACAGAAGAAAGGTGGAACTCATTGCTATAGCTGCTAATTACAGAAATACCTAAAGAGCTTTAGTAAAAATTGACTTGATGTTAGGTGATAAAGACAAAAAGACAGTTATGAGGGGTATGATATTTTGCTTTTTTTTCCCCCTTATACTTTGAAATCTCGTATGTACTTCATCATTTGCAGTTCTTTTTGCTCCCTTATATATTGTCTTCTTTGTGAGAGATGGAAAGTGCTAGATTGGTTCTGTGTGGCCAGAATGGGCAAGATAGTTTTCTAAGAACCTCCCTTGTGAAATTCTTTTAAGAAATAAGACATATACACATCTTAAAAAATTAAAAAAAAAAAAAAATCACAATTATCAAAATGCCCTCTTTGCTGGCAACCACTTGAAAGCTGTTGAAAGCATTTGGTTTTTTGACTGTCAGTAGTGTTTCCATATGTGAAAACAATTTTTTTTTTTCATGATAATTTAATTTCCTAAGTAATATAATGTCATAAAGATGTTCGGCCATTTAGAAGTTAAATTTGTTTTCCTAATAGTTATTCAAATGCATTTGATCAATTAAATGTATGTTCTAAAAATCATATATAACATGCACATTATTGAAAGATTTTTAACATTGTAGAAACAATGCCATTTTGCTTGTAAGGGGAATATTATCCCTCTCCTATTAATTTTTTTGAGATTTTTGGACTGAAGTAATGCACTGAAAACTGTCACAATTATATTTTGAGTGCACTGTAATATTCATGTAGCATACTTAGGAATCGTTGCTCCCCCCTTCTAAAGGTATGTATGTACATATGTGTATATAAAATACATGCAAATATGCATATAAAATATGCATACAAATATGTATGAAGAGAGATACTTGTCTTTTACTGTGTAAATTTATGAGGAAATGCTTTATTCATAAGTACATATAGAAGAAAATTGTCAAGCTAACATAGTTAATGAGGTCTATACCATATTAATATAGCTTAAATACTCCAATTTTGGGGAAGATGCCAATTTCTGTGGGGTTTTTTTTGACAGTGAAATCTCTCCTACATTTTCCAGTGATTTAAATGTTTGTTAAAATGCACGTCAAAAACAATTCTTATCTGATTGCTGGCCACTTGAATACTATTTAAATAGGGAGAATCAGAACACAAGTATTTAAGAATAGCTAAGGGTGTTTATAAAAGAAGTAAAAGGCAACATCCAAGAAATCTGTTTTTTCAGATGAATGCTTTATGAAATGCTCAAGGCTAGGTAAAGGAATGGAGAATGCAAATGTGAGAGACAGGCAAAAGTGGCGCTTCTGTTTTAAGTATATTTGAGCCTTTTTTACATTTTTACCTAAAGGATTTATATATCAGGAGGGCCTACCAAGTGGTTGTTTTGTGATATTTCAAACAAATAAGTATGACTTTGCACTTTTGCATTTTAATTTGAGCTAATCCATCACCTTCTCTCAAAACTGATTGTAATGGAAAAGTTTCTTCTCAAAAAGCAATTTTGGCTAAATTTACTATTTCATGCCTATTGTCTTCTGTCCATGGAAATCTTTGGACTTCTTAACAGAACAACTAAACTACTGAAAATTTGTTTCAACCCCCAAGGACATATTCCACTACATTTTATCCTGTTACTGAGGAATGTTTCTTGAGAGATCTAATTGAGTTTAGAAGGGCATATGAATCACAGAATCCGTTCTGGATAAACATTTTTATTTTACTTAGGGGTTTGTTTTTTTCTGATTGTTCGTTTGTTTTTTTATGTTTTTCATTGAACTTTCCTAAAGAATATGCTCTTTCACTATGGTCTTAATGCATATTCAGTGTTAAGAAAAAAGGGCAGATATTTCGGAAGCATTTTTAATTCTAGCATAAAAAATTACTTCTGGTCATCATCTAAAATAAAACAGAAAGACTTAGGAATCTAAAGTTGTGAATTACCAGCAGTTTCATCTGGCTTTGGTTCCTTTTTTTTTTCTTTTCTTACAGAGGTGATTGGAAGAGATCACCTTCTTAATTATTTTGAAGGGCTGGTGTTTTTAAAGGCCACAATTCTTTTTCTGAGGGTAGGGATTATACCTTGAAAATATGGTCCTAGTAGAAATTCTGGAGGCTGTTTGTGTTGTCACTGTTTTTGTGATTATACCTAGGCTTGTGGGCATGTTTAAATATGATCCTGAAAAGTGATCAGTAGGTTTGGTATATGAACAGCTGACACAGCCAAGCACAATCTTTTGTCAGACATATTGACATCAGCATTCTTAATTAATGTCATTTTTTAGAAGTGGACAAGCCCACTGAGGATTTTCAACAGTATGAGATCTGTGTTCTTAATTCCTAATCACAACTGCATTCTTCCCTTTTCTGATGACAGATTGTCAAGTGAGCAGGTGCAAAGAAGCAAAAATAGATTATGTGCTCTGTGTTTGTAAATGAATAGATGTGTTTCCTCCTTGTTTTAAATGATGAAAGCTTTATTCCAGGAAAGGTTATTCTCTATTTGTTGTTTATACCTTGGATGATCAGCATAGCCTAGAAAATTGTTTTCCAAATGAGCTTTCTCTACTACCAGAGCCTGTATGAATGAACATTCAGGCTTTAAAAGAAAAGGGAAAGGGAGATGAATGTCCAGCACAGATGTTCTCATCAGTGTGTATTCACCCAGGAGCAATCCCCTTCTTCACAAGCACACCTTCACGGGACACATATGAGCTCATAGGTTTCTGCTCTATTTTTAACACCTCAGTTTAAGCTCTCATTACATCCACAACTGTGATTTATGCACAAACCTAGAGGTTTACACCTCCCCATGTCAGCTTTGCTGAAATGAGAAACTTTCTAAAATACAATAAAAATAAGTCAGTCCATTGTTTGTGTTATTGAATGGAAGTAAATGAAATTTAGGAGTCTGATTTTATTTATTTATTTATTTTTAAGCTGAAGAGCTATTATTTATCATTATTCATCATTTCTAGAATTAGCCTTTTTGGTTTCTTTCTGAACACTAAGTGTTCAGTCAATAACTGCAGTGAAAACACTTGACTTTGAAACTCAATAAGACCATCCAATTTAAAAATATTTTTGATACTGTAGTAGAATTACATTTTATGAGCTTTCTGGAAAAAAAGGATGTTTGCTTGAGGTCCTTACCTCAGCTTTCTATTTTGACCATAATAACTTTTTTACCTCAGGATTTATTTTCACTCATCCATGTTCATTGAGCCAGTTCAAAGGATGGTTGTGTCACTGAAGTGAAAGAGTGTGTACAAAGGAGAACCAGCTCAAAATTCCTGTTACTGCTGCTGGAGACCCTGTATCACGGGGCTGCCATCTTGTTCTGTAATTGTTTTCTTGTAACTGGTATTCATCTCCATATGCAAAAACAGAAGAAAGTGGTTGAACTTGATTATAACAAAGTATAAAAGTTATAGAAACTAGCAGCTCTGTATAGAGGCGATGTAGTTCAAGTGTAATTTGCAAAAAAACATGAAACTTCAAACATTTGCTCTTGTGCCGTACCATATAACCAGCCATGAAGGACTTGTCTGTGTTCTGCTTTTGGCTTTGTCTAGAGTATCAGCTGTTCATATGCTCACTTTCAAGTCAGGTGCTTGAGGTGGCATTTCCCCTTTCTGGTTTGTCACCTCGAAGAGCTGAAGACTCACTCGTGTTGTGAAGATGCTGTTTTTCCAGCAGGAGCACTCTGGCAGTCTGGAATTCCCATTTATGCCCAGCTGGCTGCCTTACCAGCACAGTAATTTGATAGTTACCACAACTAATTTACACATAAAATAAAGGCTTCACTGTGCATTGCTGGGACAATTTACACCTAGCCGGCAGAACAACCACCTTCGTAATTACGGTGCTATTCCCACACTGCTGTGTCTGATCTTGCTGATGAATCTGAGTCAGACAAGTGTGTAGGAACCTGTAATTCACAAGCTGCCACCATTTTCAAACTGAAATCAGAATTGAAATCTTCATTGATTTGAACGGGAAAATTCTTCATCTTAACGACTCAAATGTAGCTTTTGGTCAGAGAGAAAAGAATAACATGAGGAAAACTGGCCTTCAAAGACATAATTTCCTGTAGAAGAATGTATTATTTTGTTGTCTCCTAAATATTAGTACTGGTTTAGCTGATGAAAGGCTTGTAAATAATGGCTTGAGCCTGAATGCAGATAAACATACCTATAAACTACCATCTACATTCTCATATTTAAAACAATCTAACCTGCTTTGGTGTGATGTATTTAATCTGGATTTGGAAGGAAAAGATGCTGCATGGGCTCACCTGGTGCCCTATAATATAATTAGCCTAGATTCAAAGAGAAATTTTCATATGACTATATGGACTTGATGATTCTTGGATGATAAGCATCAGTATTCCAACCTGGCTGCCAGAGCATTTGGATAAGTTACAGACCCATATTTATCAGCACTTAACCACTATGTGTAAAATGTAGAGCATCCTGGGAGAGAAGCAGCAACAGCTGGATGCCTGACTCTAGTCTATTTGTTAGGACATCTGCCCAAGATATTTTTCATTTACTCCTGTGCTTTTAGGGTAGCTCTCCCCCTTCAACATACTTCTGTGACTTTTTGATGCAAATAGTATTAGGGAAATACCAGAGTAATTCCTCAGGGTATTCCTACTGGATGTCCCTCAGCACATCAGGCACATTAAGAGGGTGGTTTGACCCTCTTAAGATCTGCTCTGCTGTCTAGATCATATCTTACTGACAGGAAAGACTCTGATCTTCTCATTTGCTTAAATTTCAAACTTCTATGAGATTTCTCTGTGTTAGACATTTAACCCTGCATTTGTCCTTCTATAGAATGCCCTGACTGAAACCTTGGAGGCAAAAATTGTTCAAGAATCAATTTGACAGTGCTGGATAAGGAGTTATGTCTGACCAACTAGAATCAAATTGTCCTAGGTTTCAGGGTCTTTGAGAAAAAGGTTCTTTCAATTGTTATTTGAATGCTGCCTAGCAGAAAGTCAGACCTTTACAGGGGTTTCTAGATCACTTATAAGACCTTAAATGTCATTAAAACCAGTAAAAAAATCACTAAATAGAGATGCACAATTCTATTTCCAGAATCAAAAGTCTGGAAAAGCACTTGTCTGGGTTTCACATACTGAGAGCCACTGCTTTACTATGTTGAATCTTTAAGAGCTGACTTCAAAACAGAAGAACTTAATTGGTGTAAATTATGAAGAGAGTGGAAAAGCTATCAAAAAATGCACAAAAATACTAAAAAACTCTTGCATACAAAAAAATACATTATAATTTAAACGACATTAAGTATTCAATATATTTCTGATGGGAAATTATCCCAATTTATTCCAATACTTTTCTAAAATACATTTAATTTTTAAAATCATAATGCATGAGGAGGGAGACTATTTTTGTTTTAAGACCAAGTTATTCTGAGAATGTCAGAAGAGACAAAGTGCTTTTAATTTTCAATCCACTTTTCAGTTTGAGTGTTATTGTAATAATAAAATAGCAAATGATTTCACAGCAAATTTGACTGCAATTTAAATTTCATAAATTTAATTTTCCATCAAAATAATTTAAAGTATTTCTCAGTTCTGATAATATTGTTGAGTCTTGATAATACTATTTCATTCTTTTATCTTGCAGATGAATAAATTAACTCTGTATAAAAATTTTAAGTTTTGAAATACATGCAAGAGAATCCCCAGATAACTGAGGTAAGAAGAAATATTATGATGTAAGGAAAGCTTGTGGAAGACAAGTAATCCAAGAACAGTGATATTTGAAATTATAAAGATAAAATAGGGATACTGTATCATTGAAGTTTTCTTTGCAGTTTGATTGGTCCCACACTGTTTTGCTCTATGCTGTCTGAATAAGGTGGAAATCACAGAACTGCTAGGTTGTCCTGCTCTTAATTTAATTTCATAAAATTGCCCTTTTATTAAAAAAAAAACCCAACTTATAATGGAGTTCTATAGTGAAGCCCTTAAACATGAGGGAAAACTTATTGTCCCACTGTCACATTAATCAATGGTCACCAGTAGTATCTAGTATTTGCAAAATTGAGCATCTTATAGAAGTGTCAGAGTTCTGAATCCTCTGTAAAAGATTATAGGGTTATTATTTTCTATGAGATTCTAAAAGATGGAGTTTTTCTCTCCCATTCACAGACTGCCTGAGTCATAGGGGTTTTTATTAATTATTGAAGTTCTTTTTTCAGAATTTTCTTTTCCTCTAGCATCTTATTGTATACTGGCTGCCATGAAATTTTTCTATACTGCACAGTAAGGATGCAGATTGTGTTTCCTAGTCTCAAATCGCCACTTTAAATGAAGTTGTGAGTGTGTGCCAGTGAACACCTATTTCTCTTTTATCTGTCACATCATCTAAGGTCCCATTCAGCAATCTCCTCCCTCCATTTGTTTTACATAAGCTCTCTTTTACATAGAGTGCTGCAGGTGAAATTTTGAGGAGTTGACCTGCACACCATTGAGTCTACACTTTGAGTATACATTATGTGGAGAGGTATTCCCCTAAGAAGTACTAAAATGACCTCTTTGGGATTGCATCATTTTTTCCCCTTCTTTTACACAACTAGAAAAGGTAGAACGTGATCACTCTCAAGTGTTAATTATGAACATCTTAATTGATTCTCCATTAATTTGTCTCTGTCCTCGCCATCTAATTCTCCTAGTTAGAATCTCCTGACATATGTAAAATATGCACAGCAGAAAAACCTGCAGACATTTGCCGATATATCAGGACGTAACTGCCATAAAGGTTGCATTAAGCTTTTCAATTAAAACAGACATAAATTTCTCTATTTCACACTTTAATGATCAAATGTAACGTTCAAAGGTTCTAATAGCCGTTAAATTTTTCTAGAACATTTATAAGCTAAAACAAACTCTTCCGTTAGTAGCAGAACTAATGAAACTTGGTTTCCTATTGTCATCAGTCCTTGCACATCAGCCCACACTTGTATATTTTTTCATTAAACCACCAAAGCAGGAGTGTAGTTTGTCTGGAGCTGTGCACCTGCTTAAAGGATAAAGGATTTTTATTTTTCTTCCTGTATGTTGCCCTCTGCCTCTTGGAAAATATTTGGACTGAGCTCTTTCTGATTTTTCATTACTAAAGAGATAAATAATGTCTTTCTTCTACCTAGAAGTAAATTTCTAATGGGGGTGGGGGAGTATTTTAATACCCTTAAAAACTTGTCTGCTTTCAAATGTGAATGAAATAAACCCATTGAAGGGACAGTGAAAGTATAATCGCTTGATTTTTAACTTTAAGAAAGCTCATTAAATTTTATATGCTCCATAAAAAATTGAAATAGAACCAGGTTTTGAAATGCAGCTTTAGGGGCATTTCTTTACTTTAAATATGGGCTAAGAATTCCTGAGATAAAATTCTAGCTCTGTGAAACTTGGTATAAGTTTTCTGTTATTTACCAAGGAATGCCTTAGGAGGACTTGCAATTCAGATGATTTTAATGTTGCTGAACATTTGCTTTGAGATGGAATCAACTCTGACTTGCTCACTTCTGACTCAAAAGGTTGTCTGTGCTGAATGATTCAGATACTGGTATTTAGTCAAACATGTATATCCACAGCCATTTATCAGCTGCTGTTTGCTTTTTAAAATAAAAAAAAAAAATCACTCAACCTCATCTCTGTAGGCTTGATTGAGAATGATTTGGATAACCCCCAAACAAAAAACCAAAAAAAAAAAAAAAACCCTAAAATCCTGTTTTCTGTTACATTGACAAATTGAAGATGTCTTTGACCTTAAGGAGCTATTTTTAATTCACAGTTCAGTTCTATTTTTATTTGAAAACACAGGATTTTAAATTAAGCAGGTGATAAAACTACAGTGGTATTTTAATTTTTATAGGGATTATTCTTAATTTGCAGCAATAACATTATTTGCAGATAAAAAAGATTTTAATACTCTGCCTTTCTGCTAATCAGTGTGGTCTCCCAGGACATTAATTTAAGCGCTTCTTTTTGGCTTTTTTGCTGTGGTCTTGCGTCTTTTTCCGGTCCTCTATTTTGTCATGCCCCACCCTTCCCCTGATGGATTTAATCATAACTGAACAGAAACTTATTTCAATTGCTTATAAAAATCACAAGCAAGAGGGGTTATGGTCTGAAGGAAGGCATAGGAGGGAAAACACTGTACCTGGTGCCTGGCAGCACACCTGGTGTGAAGCCACACACCAAGTGCTGGAGGTTGAGGGGTGTGGAATTTTTCCCCATTCCTGGTGCTAGGTTACTAATGGCTGGATACTTAAGGAGTATTGACCTTTTATGTGTAAGAGACAAAGAGCTGGCTTGGGCGTGGGGAGGGGAGGAGAGATTGGTGATCCTGGTAAGACACCGGGAACAACACAGGACAGCAGGGGGGGACTGCAGATCTGAGCTGCCAGCTGCGGGAAGATCTTGGATCGGTGCCGCTTTTCCTTTCCTTGATGAGTGAGCTTTTTGTTTGTGAAAAAGGGCGTGNGGGAGCCCGACAGCGCCCCTGCCGGCTGGGACCGGAACTGCACCGAACGGGAAAAGCGCTTGGCAGCCCAGGGACTTCTGTCACCGCATCTTCTGGTTTTTGTTTATTTGTTTGTTTGTTATTGCTACTGTTGTTGATTGTTTGCCTTGCTATAGATACTAGTAAAAACTTATTCCTGAAAGCCTTTGCCTGAAAGCCCTAGATTCCAAAGTTATAATAATTCGGAGGGAAGGGGGTTCACATTTGTGGGTTCTAAGGGAGGTTCCCATCTTCTTTAGCAGACACCCATCTTCAAACCAAGACACCAGGGGTGTGGCTGCTGTTGAAACTCTGGTTTCTCCAAGAAATTTATTTCTGCCTGAATCAGTGACTCTTTAACTCAAATAACAGCTTGTGCTGCAGTAGTTACTTAAAATCAGCAGTGACTACATGTGAAGTAAACTGATAAGAAAATCAAGGATTCAAAAGCCAGAAAGAAGAATGAATTTGTTTTCCTGAAGCCTCTGCACTGTGAAATACAAATGCTGGAACAACTGGCTTAAGCTTCTTGCAATTAGCTTCCAACAATTTGTAAATACACAGTGCTACATATGCAGTTCCTATTTTCTCTGTGAATTCTTGTTTCTTGAAACAATGCAGCAATTAACAGTGATAATGTTGCAGGGGTGGTGAGGAATAAAACAAAACCCGTCCTTTATTACTGTAGCAGGTGTATGAGCCATTTTGTCACTAAGTTTTTTGAAAAGGAATCAGCATGTTCTGTTGCTTTGCAAAAGGAAAGTATGATTTAGAAGATAAAAACAGTTACAAACAAAAGACCTTCATTTACATTCAGGCATCTTTGCTCCTGTGAAAAAAATCTTCTTTTTAATATGTATTTCAAAACTGAGGGAAGAAAAGCAAGCTTACCCATGGATTTAAAATATGCTCGTTAGTGTTAAAGAAGGAAGTTATTTAAAACAATGATGAAGTTTTAAATTCTCTTTAACCTCATTTGCTGATGCAATCTCTGATGACAGTGCTCAGATGGGAAGTTGAGATTTTAAACTTCAAGATGGATGGGACATGTAATCTTCTGTTTCTGACAAACTCCTGTAAGAGTTAGATACAAATGAGATTGGAAATTTAGATCTTGAGAGTGAAATGCTTGAATAGAAGATATTCCAGACTCTGGAAGGAGAGAGATAGGAAGGGATTTTGACTTGGATACCACTCTCCGACAAAAATATAGGCTGTGATTTTGAGATTTAGGACTGTGTGTCGTTAAAGAACAGGAATTGTATTTTCTTTCAGCACTTGCTAGAAGGCAAAGATTTGAACTTAGGTGATGACTGTTTTTCCTTTTGATGGTGATGACGTTCTGGTGTGGTAGTGAATTTTAATAGCTTGTTTTTTCCCTTATCAGAAGGCTTAACAGGGAAGGAAGGAACTGCAACAGAGCTGGTGACTATGATGCCACTCCAGTTGTTGACTCAGCAATTCCAAGTGTTTATTCTGAAATTAAAATCTCCTATGTTCATTAATATTCTACTTGGATGTTTTAAATAATGTATTTCAGTGCTAGAAACTAATCACAATGTAAGAAAACACAAAAATTATTCCTGTTGTATTTCAAGTGTTCAGCATTTTTAATATTGTTAACACTGCCACTTAAGAATACGCTGTGAATTCCTGGGCACAGATTGGAAAAGGTGCCTATTTCCTTTTACTTTCCAGATGAATCCAAGTCTCACTTTCATCTGGTTTTCTCTATTAGTTGTAGACGTTTAAGATGTGATTTTGGTTCCAGTTAACTGCTGCCACCTTACATTGGTCCATAACTCAAAGCATTTTTTAACCCTCTTTCATTTCCATGCATATATTAAATTCTTTGATGATAATTCTAAGCCAAAGTCTAAATTGATTTCTTACTTTTCAACTTTTTCTTGAAGTCAATGTGAATTTTAATATTTACCTTTGTGGTCATTTTTATCATGCTATGTGTAAAGAAAGTTTCAGTACTATCTGGACGATATTAACAGGTAGGTGGAACCTTTTAACTTTCCTTTTTACATAAACCTAGTTAATCTAACTTATGCAGAATGTGTTTATAAAATTGAATTTTTAAGCTTCATTTCCTCTTTCTATTTTTGAGAAGTACAAGGTATTTCATAACAAATCTCTCAGACATCTAAAAATCTGGTTAAGGGCATAAACTAGAGAAAGTACTAGTTTTAAAATGTGTAAGCATTGATATTCAGAATCTTTATTAGTATTCCTTTGCAATTCTTAATTTGTTTCTATTGAAGTAATGGAAAAAGAATTTATTTCCCTAGAAGTACTCTAATATCTGTGAGCTTCCCTAACTATTAACTAATAAAAAATTACTCAACTGGCTAAGGTAACACTACTATATGTTTATAAACACTCTATTTATATAGTTCAAATTCCACTGTGATTGTCTTAAAATAAGTAAATTATTATTTTGTCACACATTTTGTAACCGCTTTATAGGTGTAAAATACTTTCATGCAAAGGATGTTTGCATGTTAAGCATGGCAATAATTCATCATGTTACAGAATCAACTTAATATTGTATTTTTTGATTAAAAAATTTACTTCTCAGCCCCAAGAAGTTTAAGTAGTGTTTCTCCCTTTGAAAAAGACAGAATGGGGAATTGCAGTGGTCACTTTTTTGGCTAAAATGGATCTGTGTTTTTATGTTTCTTGGGTCATGGTTCTCTAAGTGGAAGTTTTACTGCTGACTTCATAGGTGAAAATTAATATTATTCATCTACGTTAAAGATAATTTAAAAGTGTTTGTGCTATACATAAATGTGTGCTCTTTATTTGTAGTGTGAAAACAAGAGAAACAATAGAAATAATTTTAAATTTCTACATGCAGTAATTAAGGGAACACATTTCCTTCAATTAAGAGCCAAAACTTCTCTTGTGGTAACTAACAGATACCAAGAAATTTCAGTTTTCCATTCAATATTTAAAAACATTCTATTTAACTGTTGAAATACATGTATGGATTTTTGTGGTTTTATTTCTGTGTAGTACTGCCGAGTATCATCTCCAAATGTATAATTCTTTTGAGCCTCTGTATAATAATTCACAAGCCACTGTGTGTTCCTGACCTGTGTTCAAATTGATTAATGGTTGCTTCCTTGAAGAAATTTGATATCTGCAGCCAACATTTCTCTGTTCCAAAAACCCTTAATAGAATACCAAATATGTGTAAAGCTTTTAATCTCAAAAAATATTAATGTTTTTAAAAAAAACAAAACCAAAACAGAAACCATTCAAATTACAGAAACAGTCAGAAATATTATCCAAGTATATCCATTTACTTAGTCATGTAACTGTTAAAATATGTAATTTTGGGTATTTATGGAATTTCAGAATTTTTTTAAACATATTTAACTTGTTGACCTGCTCACTGGGTAGTCAAGTAGTAGAAAAATTCAGTTAAATTGACTAATTATGGCGTGTTGCACTTGTTACCAGTAGAAAAAAGCAATCAAGATTTTGCTTTTATGTTACAGTTGAAAAAAGACTACACTGCTGCTGAGCACATTTAACAGTAAACAACTGTGTCTGAAGCAGGCAGTAAACTTCCTGGCATGCTCATCCTCTTTGTTTTGCCTCTTCATTCATCTTTTTGCCTTTGTATTGTTCTACTTAATGCACTTTTTGCATTGAGTGCTACTTAACACTGAGAGTGTGAACTGAACAAAATGTGTGAGAGTGGGAATACAGAAATGTACCTAACAGAGAAGACATAACATAGTGTATTTGGACATCCATAAAGCAAATATTATTAAATATGACACTTGTATATTCTATTTGTTAATATTAATGATTTTTAACATGTTGTAGAAGACTTAGTGTGCTCTGAGATTTGCAACTACAGTGCTGTTTGAGGAACACTTCTGAAATGTGTATATAGTCTGACTTTTAAAATAGCCATAACTTAAAACAATGAAGCGGACTTGGTATGCATGTCCCATTACTTATAGTCTCTACAGGAGAAAAACATGGTTACACTGGTCTATTCGTGCAGACAACCAGAAATCATCTCTGTGGAGATAGACCTTATTAGATAAGCAGATAAATATTTTCCACAGCTATATTTTTTTCTTATTTGTTTCTCAGTACTGACACAACAAAGACACCCCAGGTTTTTTATGAACCTTGCATGGATGAGTGATCTTCAGACTCCTCTTAAGTGGGATACTTGGTTGTATAAGAGAGACAGCTTTATTTAGAGCTACATCTCTAAAACATTGAAAAGACTTTTCTCAAGAAGAACCAATTGGTGCAGCTGATACTACAGGGCAGATTGTTTCCCTCTCTCTTCTCTCTTTTCAACATCCCCACACTGTCACTAGAGAAATTGGATTAACGCTGGAATCTTCATTCTTGTTAAATATTTCCCTTAATGTAAACTTGATTTTGTTCAGACTGGAAGTGTATGTTTGCTCTTTGAAGATGTGGAAACTAAATCACTAAAGTCTGTCAAATGAGCTGTGTTGCATTGTCTTGAAAGCTGCTGTCACACATTCATGAAGGTCAGGATCTGTGTCTCTACTTTCATCCAACAGATTGTTATGTTCACCAGGTGCTAAGTTAAGTAAAGTTCAGAAATGTGAGTGGCAGGCATATGGGACAGGCAGAGGATTTGGAGCACTGTACAGGCAACAGTAAATTTGGATGACCTTTTGAATCCGTGTGTGGAAGAATACAACTTCATTATAGACTGGGGAAGGACTATTCAGAAGAAGATAGTGCTAGTAGGTCTGAGATCAGGTAATCAGCCAAATCTGAAGCCCTTCAGCAGATTGGAACATCTATTAGTTTGTGTTCCTTTCTCAATTGTTTTACTGGCAAGGACTGAACAGTCATATAAAAATTTCTGTGTCTTCAAGGGGAGTTTCAGTAATTTTAACAGATTGTCAAATATCTTGTAGAAAACTGTGCTTCTTTTGAGACAGATAAAGCTTTCAGTGAAGATGAGTGTTTGTAAAATTAATTTTAAGAAATGCAAACTTTTGCCACTTTATCTTAACAGCTGGAGAAGATTGAGGCTGTTTTTAAAATAATTTACTAGGAAATAGTAACAATTATTGAATTTTACAGACTGACATACTCTTAACGTAAACCCCTTAATAAGATAACCCTTATGTTCCAAAGTATAATGGGCTTGAATTTAAGCAAGTACAGTGTTTGGTGCAAAACCCTATTGTTCCTTGAGGACTTTCACACAGACTTTGTCTCTGCTCTTTTCAAAACTTCACTGCTTCATTGTTAACAATGAAAGAAAATTTAGACTTTCAGGAAGGGCAACTGAATACAGTTGATATTTTTATGTATACAGAAAAAGGCTCGAACATGGATCCTGATGGTAAGCCTTAAACTTTTGCAGACATCTAAAGTTAGAACTTGAAACATAATTGATAATGTGATTCACAGTGAGTAACATCAGATGACAGGATCCTGTCTCTTCATTCATGTTTCACAGGTCACTGGCTGACAGAAATTCACTAAACTCCGTAATAAGTACTTGATAGACATGTTTGATCAAGAAGGCATAAAATATTGATGTGAAAATGTTAAGAAACCAGCATTTTTGACTTATTTGGCTAGCTTGTTTCAAGTACTCTCTCCATGCTCAATTTAAAAGATGCTTACTTCTAAATTGGAATGCTTTGGTATGTTCTTCAAGATTGTATCAACACTGAATGCTCAAAGCACTGAGGAAGTAAAGCATGATCTTTCTAAAAGTCATTCCTAGAAAAAAGAGACTTGGATATTTGGATGAGGATGGGAAATTTTGAGTTAGGTCTGCACGGGTGTATACTATCTTTGCAGAACATCAAAACTTGATCCTAAATTCTGGCACTGAACCCCTGTACAAGTATATAATCATGTTGTTTTATGAAGGAGTTGTTTTATGCCTTCTTTAGAAGAGACCACATTGGAAATCCTTTTTCTTTTATTGTAGATACACCTCATTCATGTGGAGTAGGAAGTATTTTGCCTCTAGTTATAACAGGATACTGCATGTCCTGATGTTTTACCCAGTGCTAAAAAAGTGCAGCAGATTCTCAGTTAGATCAAAGGTAACCTTACCAAAATCATTGGGACAATCTGATCTCCCAAAGAGTTAGCTGTTTTAATTGAAAATCTGGCTGAGTGTCCAACCTGAAAATATTCCATTTTTTTCTTCTTTTGAGACTTCCATTTTTATCACATTATTATTTTTACCTATTATATATTTTAAATTATTCAGAATCTCTGGGAAAGAAAAAAACAAAAACACCCAAACACCAAAACAAAAAAATTAATACTCTTTATAATGCTGCTTTGCTAATTGTTGCCAACATTTTGACAACATGTGCAGTATATTAGAAAAAGTTTAGGTAATACCAAAGGGACTATTACAAGAAAATAAGAAAATATGTCTGCTAGTTCACTAGCTGGAAAGGACTTTGTAACTTATTTCAAATAATAGAGAAGTTTTATCTACAAATTACAAAAACCAAGGTACTGATTATTGCTCAGGTACTTTATTTTTCTTAATTGGTTCTAATTTGTTCTAATTCTTCATCTACACTTGTGATGATTATAGTTTTCAAAGTTTTGAACAAAGGCAGCAAGCAAGATACTTTTAGCTCCTTTTTGGAAATTTTAAAATTTTACTCTTGCATTTCCCATCCTTCAACCTTTACTGACAACATGATTTGGTCTTTAACCCACCTTCATAAACAAAAAAATAGTTATGCATAAGAAATTTGTCATATTACTCAGATAACCAACTGTTTAGATCAGGGCAGTTGGCCTGCAGGAATTTGTGTCTGTGTTTTTTGGTTTTGTTTTTCTGGCTAAAATTTTCTGTTTCCCCTAGCTACTTTAGTTTATATTAAATTAAATGGTTCTCTAGTGCCGCTTTCTTTCTCTACTTTATTTATCTTGGTGTTCATCAGTTTCATTGGAAGATGTTCTAAGAAGCTGCTGCTTCTTTTTCAGGTTTCCTGAGTCACTTTCAAATTAATTAGGTAGTGTAATTTCTCCTTGTTTGTCTCAACACCTGATTCTTATTTTGCCAATTTTTACACAGGCTGTTGTAATATCTTTGAAGAAAACACAGAATAATTTTAGGTTAGAAACATTGGGACAGGTTTTCTAAAAGAGGAATTGGGGCTTACAAACAACTTGCCTATCTTTTTCTCCTAGAAGTCTTTTCTTTTTGATGTAGCCCTAAGATGTGATTGATGTTGGACAGCTGAAATGCCTTAAATCAGCTGCCTCATTTAAATGCCATGCTCTGGAAATACTGACAACATCCAAAAGACAGAGCTTTTTTGACCTGAAAGCTAAAGCATAATATTTTATTTGTTGGCCCAATAAAAGGTATTGTATAATCTACCTTGTCAGTAGACACTGACATTCTTAGTGCTTGGCCCTTATCCTAGGACACATAAAATGTTCTTGATAAATTACTTATGAAAAGGCTGGATAGAAAACAGGCACAGTGACTGCAACATTTCTCTCTTCCCTGCCTCATTCGAACAGGAGAGATGATGTGTTTAGTTTTCCCAGTATGGGATGTTTCTGGATGATTACTGTAATTGAATCTGGTAGCAGACACATTTGTGTCTTTGCAGATGTTGTAAAATAGCACTTAATGTTTTCTGTCTTGAGCTTCTTCAGTGGCCCCCACCTCTTCCCATCCAGAGGAATACCAGCTGAGGTAATAGCTTTTATGTTTGTTAAGGAGTTAGCCCTCAAAGTGCACATCAGACCAGCTTTTTAATGTGCTTATTGGCTTCCCACAGAATGTTGAAACAAAGCTGGGGATTCAGCACTGTCCAAACTGTGTTTTCAAAGCCATTCCTTGATACCTGGAGTTTCAAGGTGGAAGCCTTGTCCCAAATGCTGGCTCAAGTAAAACAGATTTCTACAGGACAGTAGAGGAGGAAGAGAGAGCTCACTGACTCTGGGACAGGGCAGTGCAGGAATATTCTGAACTTGTCATGAGCAGGATGGAAAGTTCACGCGCCACTCACTAAGGAAACCCCAATTCTGGGCCCCACTAAAATAAAACATTCTGAAGCCATTCCTCTGGAAAGTGAGTCGAAGACTGGACACTGTTTATGCAGCCAATGGTCTATAAATTCAAGAACTGTGAAAAACGCTTGGATGCCACAACGAACTGTGTTTTTACAGGTCCATGAAAGAGATATCATTTCAGTATAGGCTATACAGATTTGAACTGATATATGGAACTACTCTATCCTCATCCCTGAAGATTTACACCGTCACCAGCAAAATCTGAGGGTGTAGAATGATATGAAAGAAAATTTATTAGCTGCTGAGAAACAATGCATTTTAATAGGTTACAAAGAATAGAATCATTTAGGTTGGAAAAGGCCCTTTAAGATTGAGTCCAGTTGTTAACACAGCACTCCCAAATCTACCACTAAGCCATGTCCCTGTGTGCCACATCTACACATTTTTTAAATACATCAAGGGATGGTGAATCCACTACTTCTCTGGGTAGCTTGGTAACCCTTTTGGTGAATAAATTTTTTCTTAATATCCAATCTAAACCTCGGTGACAATGTGTTCCCACTGGAGCTCTATCTGGGCAGCTGGATCAGTCACAGTGGGTGCAGAGCTTGGAGAGCAAGTGAAAAACTCTTTTAGTACACAATTGTTCATCTAAATGATGTGAGACAGCTTTTAAAATAAGTCAGGTGCTGTATAAATGATTCCTGTGTCTTGAAGTTCAGGAGTATCGAGTTTTAGTAAGAAGTGTTTATTAGGGATCTTGGGGATGAAAGAAAGGGGAATTAATTACAATAATAGTCAGAAAACATGACAGAATGTGTTTATGTAATAATGATGGGAAACAGCCTGACTGGGTCCTGCAGAAACCTTGATGTGCTTTCAAAAAGACTCTTGGATCTAATTCAGTTTTGTAGGCTGGAAAATCATGAACCTCAAAAAGGGTACCTGTAATCTATGTGGGATACCGTTTGAATACAAAAGAAAGGTTGTGACTTTCCTTTTATCTTCTCTTTCAGGTCTTTCTCAATAACTGTGCAAGAATGCAGAATGAATAAGAACAAGGTCATTTATATTTAATTTGAATGCAGGCAGTATGTTTTGTGCTAAAGCCTTGGACTTACCTCTTACAGTGGAATATAACTTCAGAACTACTTCACAGAAAGACCAAGCCTGTAGTAAGTAAATATTAGAAAATATTAATCTGCTCATGTTTTATTTCTTCAATCCAACTAGCTGTTCATCTTTTCCACTTCTGGCAAATGTGGGGGAGAATCTCAGCTGTTCTCTTTTACAGAGAATTAAGATATTGGTTATTACTCTTCTTCTTTTTGTGCAAGAAATGTTCTAGAGAGAATTTCAATGTTTTTAATAGACCAAAATATTAGGGAAGAATGTTTCTTGCAGAAGATTTTTTCAGAATAAATGTCTTTTAACTACACTATGTAAAATGTCTATTTCTGGTAAGCTGCTGGGAAATATTTGTTATTTTTTACAAAAACAAATCTATACTATTATCTGCCATGTCAGGTAAAAAATATGGGGGGTTTTTTACCCTCAAAATTTTCAAATACCTTTTTTTTTTTTTTTCTTTTTCTGGAAATTTTACCTTTGCACCCATCTGAAATGCCTTTACATTACTTTAGTCTCATTACTCTCTTGTAAGGCAGAAGAGTATTAGACTTCTGTCATGGACAGGAGAAGTGGGCTACAGCATTTAATGCTGTTACATTTAACAAATGCATGTTGAAGCTCTCTTCTTGGAAGTTCATGTATTTATAAAAAAATTTTAGAAAAACCAAACAGCTTCTTTTTGCAAAATGCATCTGGAGATGAGAATGAGTCATGGTAGGTTATCAGCCCACTGTGAACAATTTGTTCTCTCCTGTGCTGGAAAAGACATGGTCTGTGGGTGCAAGAGCAGGAATCTATCAATGAAGAAGTTAAATGTCTACAATGGAGCACACTGAATACTTGGTTTAATAAAGAAATCAGAAAATTTTAGCTCTTAGAGAATGGGCAGGGGGAGGGGAGGGTGGGGAGGGGAGAGAAAAGGAAAAACGCAGCAATAAGAAAAAAAACAACCCTTAAAGTTTTTCTACTTTAGTAAGACATCTATGAAACCCAGTCAAGTTAGTGTTTATTTTAATTTGAAACAACTTAAAAGGTAAATCGATTGCAATACAGAGGTACCTAGCAATTGGGATTTCTGAAAGTAGCTTATTAATGTAGCAGAAAAATGTAAACAACTAAAGAAAGGCAGAGTCAAGCAGGTGTGTTTCCATAAAAAGGAATACATTGCTGCTTTTCAGTTTTCTTGAGGCAGGCAATTAAATATGTCCATCAAGAAGCATGACAGTCCTTTAATGTTTGAGCCTTATTTTAAGATTTATAGGTCAAATACAGCAAGGTTGGATAGTTGGGTGAGGTGTGTGGCCTGTGTTATGGTCAAGCACTTGATTGTAAATCACTTGTTTAGCCTGAAGATTTGAGGCTTTTCTGTAAAACATCTTTTCTTATTGGCGTTTTAATCCATACTGCTAAATGTCCCTTAATGTTCAATTTACCTGCAACTAGGTTTATTCAGAGAATTTATGTTGTCCTTTTAGGAATGTCTGGACACTTACATTCTAATTCCCTCAAAATTATCTGTCCTTTTCCTCAGCAGTTTTGAAGGTAAGACTGTATTCTGTACATCGCTAGATGGAGTTGGGATGGATTTGGGATCAGGTTCCATGGCTCTTTGACTATGCAGTGGTTTGGTTTATGGGGCAGAAATGAGGAGTAGTACTGTTCTTTACAGAGCAGTAAACAGGGAAGTAGAGAGTTGCCTGGATGTCCAGAACCAGAGCATTTACCCTGAGCAAATATTTGCTGTTAAGGTGATTGATGTCACATCTACTGGTTGGATCTTGGGCAGCAGTAAGCAGATTTTTTCTGAGTATGCATGCTTGTTGGCCAGAGGCATCATAGTCTGACTCTTTGCTATCCGCATGGAATAGAATGGGAGATTCGTGGATGATAATCCATATGCAACTACTATGCAGAGCATATGGACTGACAAGCATTGCTAACACAGGAGTCTTGCAGTCATATGTCACATTTTGTCCATACAGATACATGTCTGTCAGTGACTAAACAGGATAAAACCATGTTCTTTGATTCGTGTATTTATTACTCAACTACAGCAAGAAAAAAAGGTGACTGTGGACAAAGTTTTCTGTGGAAGTGGGTTTGTTTTATCCCCAGTATCCAGCATTTCATCTTAGCAAGGACATTGCCACATTTTTTACACAGCTGGTATGCATCTGGCCATCGCTGGAGTCAGTGGGGGCCTGGTAGGTCACAGATTTAGGGACAGTCAAAAAAAGTCTCTACCATAATTTCATTTCATCTAGTGTGATCCCTATCATCATTTAATTTGGATTCCAAATTATGAGAATTGGCTAGTTTTCATTCCAAGGTGAAAATCTTTTAACTGCACTTCAAATAGAAGAAAGTTGCTCACTTTGTTTCCAACAGAAAATCCAGCAGGGAAGGATGATTTTTGAAGTAGTAAGAGCAAAAGAGTCTGTGCCATTTTTACTCACCCTCGTAAGATTAATTTTTTGCAGATCTATTCATTACACATCCAGAGTTGGAATATCAGTTCTAAAGGAAAGCAGAAGCAAAGAGTAAGTCAGCTTCACTTCCTTGCAATGATAGTAACATTTGGGTTTATATTTCCCTCATTAGCTAAATCAGAAAGATCACATTAGTCTGAAGTCATGACATTGCTTGCCCTAAAAACTGGAGAAAATCACTTGTTTTTATAATGAAATATCACTTGTGGTGCAGGCTGTGCTTTCTAGATGTGGCCTGAAACAATTTTCATAGCAGTTTAAGTGTCTATTTATTGAGTCTAAGGGAACTAGAGGCCAAATGAATCTTTTCAGCTGAATTCAATTTGTCGTTCTAGAATGGAGACTAGGCTTTTACTAACAAAGCTTGTAGTGAGGCTAAGAACAGAAAAGATAAGCCTTTTGCTCTTTTTGCTACTCATTTCTGGGACTGAAATGTGAAGTATGAACTTTCACAAGGCACAGAACAGCAGTTCAGGATTCTTTGAACAGTCTATTCTTCCTAATGGGCTTTTAAAATACCTAATCTCAGTGTTTTTCAGGTTGTTGCCCATTTCAGCTTTTATCCTGCATTGTGGTAGCCAGAGACTGTTGCATGTATCTGTGTTTCAGGGAAAGGCAGATGAAATATTTGTTTTGCATTGCTTGCTTTTTTTTTTTTTTTTACACTTTATATTAGAGTACCACGGCATTTACTTGTTTATGTATCTTCATATTTCCTATTGCTAAAACCACTGTTCAAGTTAAATCTTCAATAGTAGCAGATCCTCATATGGGTTAATTTTTGTAGTTGCCAGATATTTTTAAAGAAGCACTGACCACTTTGTCAAGAGAGCATTGTCTCTGCTCAAGTTTAATATTCCATTCATCCTGCCGGGAGTTTTCTCATCTCTTCTTGAAGGAAAAATGGAGTTATAGGAAAGAGACAATATTCCCTGTAACTGTAAATCATTGTAGGATTGATTTTGGAGGGAAGAAGAGATGGGGAGACAAAGGTATAAGGGTATAAGAGGTAAGATATTTGGCCATAACAGGCAGACAAAATGGGAATTCATTGCAGTGCGGTACCATATATTGCTTCTTTCAGGAAAGATCTTTCTCACACAAAGGTGGCATCTGTAGGAGTTTGTGCGTGTTCAGCCTGCAGGTACTGCTGTGGGTGAGGAACCTGTGGGAAAGAGTTGCACTTAGACCTATCTTCCACCTATATTTTGCCCACAAATGCTCCTTTGAGGGGACAGTGAGAGTTCAAGGCACTAGAAAATGCCAGTGACCTCAATTAAAGCCAGGAAAGAGTGATTTCCGTATCAAATTGTGCCAGCCTGTACAGAAAGGCATCAGTATTCAGTCTGAGCTAATAACAGGCTTAAAATATGTAGTACAATCAGCACTGCCAGGAGACAGCATAGACACGATTCCTTGTGTGCTGCTGTAGAATAGAAATTACATTGTCCCAAAAGTCTCTGTTGAAACAGAATTTGTATTTGTGCTTTGTGTTCCATGACAAGTTGTGATACTTTGAGATCAGTGAACCAAAAGTTTCTTTTTCTTCTTTTTTATTTTTTCATACTTATCTGAGGAAGTAGGAGAAGTTTTAGCAAGTAGTATTTGCTAAAAGGAGCTCTTGAAGGTGTCCTCTAATGCCTAGAGCATGGAGCAACAACTTAAACAGCCTCAGGGAAGGCTTTTAAATGGATTCCAGGATACCCAGTAGGGTCTGTTTTGAGTGTTTCTCTTGATTTTACTGAAGCCAAAGAAAGAAAAGTAAAAAAGGAAATATTTTCCCAGTATAGGTCTTCGAGAGGACCTTATATGTATCTTATTCTCCTGTCTCTGCTGAGTGAATAATGGGGATCAATACTCTCAGCTGGGATGAATGCAGAAATAAATAGCAAAATGTGGAAGAGAAACAGTTTTATATACTTTAGTTAGAGAATCACAAATGTTACATGATTACATGAGGTATGTAGAAATCTGTGTGGTTTCTTGGAAGAAGCATTGGCTGGGGACTTTTTTCATTAGGTCCATTTATACCTCTGATGAGTTTTTAAGAGTGCAACAATCTCACATTTGAAACCCACAGTCACCTCTTAATAATGTGCTACTGTGGAATATCACTTTTGCATAAGTGATGTGAGCATTGCTGAAAAGTCGGGAAATGTCTCAGCTATGAAATTTAGATTCTTAAATGGTGACTGATAAAATCTTTTAAGTGTCTGGGAGTCTTTATAGTTTTGCATAGAATCAGCCCTTATAATGAGATAAACATGGAGCCATAATAAAACTTCATTTTTATTACAAAAATAAATCAGAACTCAACAATAATGGCAAAAGTATGATTTCTCATTTTTCCTAAAATACAAAAAATGCATAAAAATTTTCCCTTGCAACTTCTGTTAGAATTGAGAAGCATGGAATTTTTAAAAAATTTTGATACCCTTATCCATGTATTGTCATGATTTCTGCACATACTGATTGTGAGTTGTAACTTCTGTTTACAGAAATGTAATCTTTCCACATATTTGGTAAAGATCAATTTGATTCTGAGTGAGGATAAAGAGTTGATCTAATGGCAGTCAGTTATGTTCACAGAAAATAAGAGACAAGTTGTAAAGGAACGGTCCTTAAATCATGGCATCAGTTCTTACATGGACAGGGAAAGCAATATGAAGAGTTCCTTGTTTTCCTTGTCTGCCTTTTTAGTCTGTGTTAGTTTTGCATCAATTCATCAGCAGTGACATTCTGTAAGAAGAGTCTCACTGCTTATCAGTCATGCAGAAAGAAAGCTATTGTCCAAGACCACAGTGTCAGGCAAAATGGACATATTCCATTTCCCTATTTTCTCAAAGCATGAGCTTCTGAGGGTAGTTGTTAAATTCTTAAAAGGGATTATGTATCTGAAATTTCTGAGAGCCCAGAGGATGATCCTAAATACCTCAAAGAGGCTCAGACACCAAGTGACTCTCTACAAGGTGAAGAGCGATCAATTCTTGCGATCAACAAGAACTAAATGTCAATTTTCCCCGACACACTGCACACAGAAAATTGATACCTCCTCACAAACTCTCCCTTCATTCTCACAGCTGCTATTAGATTATCCTTACAGCAAAAATAGACCATTTTATGCTGCATCATGGTGTGCTAGAAAATGTAGGTAGGGCAACATTAAAAAGGGTGGAACTGGCTCATCATCTGGGACCTTCAAAATTCCAACTGTTGTCAGAGTTAACCTTGTCCCAGGTGCAGGTATGGCATGTTAATGTCTGGTTCAGAGCTTAGGACTGAATTTGAGCTAATAACTGCAGGCAGCATTGCAGGACAGAGAAAAATCAGTGACATACAAATAGAGGAAAAGAAGATTGTGCTAAGGAGGGAATGAACCACTGGCTGGGTTTCTTTATTATTACCTTGTAATGAAAAATCTCAGTTTGTTAGTGACTTACTGCTAAAGCCAGTAGCATTAAAGTGGAACTGGAATGTTAATAATGTATTTCTTTCTAATGCTTCCAGCTTAATGCACCTTTAATTAAATCTTTTGGAATGACTGCTTTGCTTTTCTTGTAAAGGTGAAAAAATATTAGTAATAATCCATTGTTAATTTAAGGATATCATTTTTGTAACCATCAATGCAATTGGTAAAGTTTGCTTGGGTATTTTTAAGCAAAATTAAATGTTAGAGCTTTGCAGTGCACTATGTAATCTTTTTACATGTGTATGTTTTAGCATGCTGCTAAAACAGCAAGGTGATAACAGTAAGATGATTATTCCTTTTTGTTAATTTTCTCAGTGCTTTCCCCATACTGCTGAGCATGTGAAAGATATGCTACCAAATCTTACCTTTTACATACAAATAAAGGTGGAAGAATAAGATGAACAAGGTGTACCAAGAAGTGTGTTACTGATGCTGTTAAAGTAGATGGGAAAATTACCTTGAATTCATCAGAGGCCAGTGTGAACTTAGAATGAACTCTAAGTGGCTGAAAGTTCAGTTCTGGCAGTAGGTACTGAAAGCATGGCTGGCTCCTGATACACCTCAGCCTCTCAGCAGTGCCCATTCACTTTCCTGTAACCTGCAGTCACGGCTCAGGTAATGGTGGAGGAAAAGTAATGAGCTTGGGTAGGGTCTGCCCCAGAGGAGGTGTATCCCATTCAATTGCTATTTGTGTGGGGACTATGGGGAAGGGAGAGCAGAATTTAAAAGGGAGGAATCAAAACCTTCTGAATTATTTTTCTAAGGGGGAAGAAGGAATGTAGTGCTTAATGGGTGATGGGAGACTCATTATGGGGTCTAAAAGAAAAGCCTATCTATTTCTACTAAAGAATATAACTGGAGAAGTTTTTCTACTGCTCTGATATCCATGGAAAAAAAAGAAAATTTGCTGGGAATATTGCTGATGCAAAAGGAGCTCTGTTCTCATTAAAATTCCCCCCATGCTGGCGTATAGCTCAATTTGCTTCTGCTCAGTCTTATTTCAATACCTGGCTTGATGCAATAACAGGGAGAGAACCCTCCTGAACTGCAATCACTGGCCTATGGCAATGGATGGTGGTGATGGCTCCCATGGGGCTGTGTTTGTAGACAGCATTAAGGTCTGCTGTGGTGTACCCAGTATTGCTTTGCTTAAGACAGAAGAGTTTACACCAGCACAATACCTTTAAAACAGAATAACTGGTGTTCAATGAGACAACATTTGTAAGATGCTTCTCTTTTTTTCCAGGCAAGTGTGGTTGGGTTGACCCCAGCTGGATGTCAAGTGCCCACCAAAACTTTTTTATAACTCTACAGCTGGACAGGGAAAACATAATGTAAGGCTCTTGGATCAAAATAAGGACAGGGTGTTTTGCTGGATGTTTTGTGAAACAAAGATACCAATGGCACATTTCCCTTCCAGGTACCTTTTTGGTCAGGGCCATCAAATATTGCTGAAAGTCATTAACTGCTCATGGGCTGGGAAAGCTTTAATCCTTGGGAATCTATATTTTTCCATGATAAAATAAATTATAATAAATATGTGCTTTGTACTGATAGATTCTCTTAGGCATACCAGTCAGGAAAAAGGCCTTCTGAGTTTGGACCTCAGGGCAAAGATAATTTAGAACCATTAAGGAAGTCAAATGACAATCCTGGGATGGTAACAAAAGCCTTGAAAGTATAGGCACAGGGCCACGAGGAGCCCTAAGACCATAAGCACAAATTATTGATCAGTCTGGATGCAATCTGGAGAAAAACTTGTTTTAGGGCATAATAAGGAATGTTTGTCTTGCCTGTGCTGACTGAAGAGGCAGCAGTGGAACAGAGGTCTGTATCCTGAACAGTGTTGAAACTCTTTTCAAACTTCTGTTTACAATCTCCAGCAAACTTCTGTTAATTCTTTTGCCAAGTACTCTATGCAGGGTTCAGGTAGCTTAATCATAAATAGAATTGTGCATCAGCCTGTGAAAATTTGCTATAACTCACAATACAGGTGTTTTTGGATTGTTTTTGGACATCTGCAAGACAAATCTCTGAGCTTACTGTTTCTATACTTTAGAAAAGCATGTGCAGAATTGATCAGTGTGATATCATCTGCTGTACTGATATACACACAAGTATCATCACTAAAGAAAATTCTACCCTGGTATTCAGTTAAGGTTTGATTGATTATGTTTTGATAAATTTCTTTGGTTATATGCCTTTGAAAACTCAGTATTAAACATGAATGCAACAGGACTTTGGGAAGGGCTTCAAAATTTCAGTCTGTATTCACTGTCATAGAAGTATTTTTCTCTCTACATTTGGAAATAATGCTATCTTAATACAGCCACTGAAGCAAATCCTGCTATCTGTTCAGTTGATCACGCATTACGATTTGGTTTATCCTTTCAAGTGGGTTAGAATAAATGAGATTTTCCACAGCTGAATTTTTAAATTGCCTTAAGCTGAACTTGGCCATCAATGATGCCGTGAAAATGGTGAAAGTTGCACGACACCATTCATCAGTATGCTGGGAAAGTAGCATCTGAAAGGACGGGAATGAGGTAAATTCTATCTGTTTTAAAAAAAACCCAAAACAACAAAACCCAAACAGTTACAGTATTTACTCCAATGTTCCAAAAATGTGGAAAATACCAGAAACGGTTTCTTATTTTGTGTGTAGAAGAAAAGCAAAGAAGCTGTAAGAATTAAAGACAAAGTATTTGATTTCCTCTTAAAATGCCACAAACGTGATTAACAATATCAGAAAAAAACAGACAGTGCTGGGTTGGCATTGGCCAGCTGTCAGACCATCAAGTTGCCACTGGCACAAAAGGGATGTTGGGAGGAACACAAGAAAAAAAACCCAAAAAACCCTACAAAAAACACAACTAAACAAAAAAACAAAAACAACAAAACAAAACAAAAAAC
>VZTX01006368.1:585305-653558 GCA_013400915.1 Pardalotus punctatus | reverse complement strand
AAAACAAAACCAAACAAACAAACAAAACCAAAAAAAGACAAACCCCCCCCCCCCCCCCCAAAAAAAAAAAAAATCCCCAATAAAATCCCAAAAACAACTTTTATCATATGCTGTAGAAGAGGGGAGGAAAATAGCAGGCAGAAAGAAACTGTAGGGTTCATTTATCCAGACATCTGGAAAGGATGACCCAAATATTCTTACTGCTTTGCTCTTGGTGTGGTTCCCACACTAGGCTGCTGGAGCACCTGCCTTGCTGCTCTTTTGATTTTTAAAATATTAGCTTTGAATCCAAAATACCAAGCTTACTGTTTGGCAAAGGTTCAGAAAGACATGATATCAAAATGCTAAATACTTCTGTGTTTCAAATGATCTGCTGGGAACTCAGCAGGTTTGAACCCAGTGTTGGAAGTGGCATATGTCATCGTGGAGCCGTGGACAAATGGCCTCACACAGCCTGCAGCTCTGCGTGCTCCTGCCTGGCTCCTGCAGATAAAGCAGAAAGAGAACGAGGAGAAATGCTACTCAAATAAGGGTTTGTCTAAGTGCTAATATAATTTGGGGTGGGTTGTTTGTTATAAAGCTTATGTTGGAGAAGTCTGGCCTGTAATTCATTAATGTCTACTGCTTAAATCCAAAGGTATTTTTGAGCCTGCTGCAGCTCTGGTGTCATGGGCAAACTGGACCCAAGGGAAACTGAAGCAGTACAAATAAGGATCACTGCCATGTGCACAAGCAGTACAGAAAAAAAAGAGGTGAAGTTGAAGAAGTGTTCCTAATTAACACAGTGGTCCTAGGTTGTGAAATAACAGATCCTTACAGTTTCTTTAAAAATGTTTTACAGGTAGCAGTAGTAGCTGGTATAAATTTCCTTTACTGACCTCTTGTGCATAGGTAGGCAGGTTGAGATTACACCCAAGATTTAGGTATTATATGGTATAGATCTAGGAATTATAGAAGAACTAGGTGCAAATTTTAGTTTGGGTTTGGTTTGGAGATCTCCCTGCCTGAAGTTTCACAGGCTGAAGTGTCTACAGACTTAGATCAGAGAACAACGGTGAATTTTACAATATCAAAGGCAGATTAGTCAAAATATTCATAAGTAGTTGGGTCTGAAATCTTTTGGTGTTATGGGAAATGGCCTTTGTTATAATTTTATCAAGATCATAAATTATAAATACATTTCTCCTATTGGCATTAGACAGACATATGGAACAAAAGCTTAAAATCATATTAGAAGACAACCAGCAAAAGATTATTATCCATCCCATTTTTTATTTATTTGTAGTGGTTTGAGGATTTATTTGGGTTCTTTTCTTTCACTTCCTTCTCCCATTAACTGTTGGTGTTTACTTGGAAATTTGAGAAACCAAGATATTTTTTAATTCCTCTATAATTCCTCTTTTGCAAACTTCCCATATATATCAGGTTTTAAGACTTGTGTTTCACTTTCTGTCTAAATACAGCAAGGAACATGTTTTCTATCAAACTGTGTATGCGCTTAGTCTCTACATTTTTGTTAGTGAAGTGGGTTAATTTTTTTCCAGTCTGAACTCCTTCTCTTTGATGAACAGCCTTTGCTCCTCAAGAGCTTTTGTACCTTTCATCTCTAGACCAGGTGAAGCACTGCATTGATGCATTTCTGAACAGATTTTCTTTCAGACCATTCTCTCTTCACAAGGAAATAAATAGCTCTTGCAGAATGAGATGGGGTTAGTCACAGTTTGAAGAGAGTAAGAAAGCAGTCTCCCAAATGAATGCTTTCCCACTATATGTGGCTAATTAAAATCCATTATTGCTTCCTGCTTCGCAAAAAGCAGTTGAGACATGCATTATTGGTAGCTTGTGGATAAAACCTGAAGAAAATAATGTAAAGCAGTGAACAATTTGCAGCAAGATGGCTAATGGTAATGTATCAGTGATGTATATCTGAGACTGACTGAATGACCGAAATATTATAAAGAGAAACTGAGCAAATTCTTACAATTCTTACAACACACACCCATTAGCTGGAAGTGAAACATCCAGACACTGTTTTTAAAGGCTTTGATCCTTCTGAAAATATGAACAATACCTTCAGAAGGATCTGAGTGCATATGGTAATCTGAATGCCTGCACAAAGCATTGGACGCCAGGTGTTAAGTGGCGCCCCACTTAACAAGAATGTTTCTTTGAGCTAGTTCCCAGGATTTACTATCTGTTATAGTGCTGTTGGAAAAACTATATCTAAGCAAATGTGTAGAGTTGGGATTTCCAATAGATTTTATTTTTTTTTTTCTGATTGAAAAACCTGGAACTATTTGAGCACTCAATTTTATAAGGTGTTCAGAACTTGCAGTTTTTCATTGAGATTTGATCTGGCTGGGCTGACGTGGAGATGGGAAAAGATGAGCTTGTTCACAGTTGATCACTCTTGCCTGAAAGTTTGCTCTTGGTATAGTTGCCACCACTTTCAGAGTAGCCAGACCGGGAGGGTGGGAAGAGCTTGATCTTGGGTAAGGCAGGTAAGGTTTTCAACAGACCTGCCACATGCTTTTAGAGAACTTTCACTGTAAGGTTTTTCAAAAGAGATACCTCAGGTCAATACACTGGTACTGTTAAAAAAAGGGTTCTGTCAAGAAATTTGTGTCTGTGTAAACATAGCAAGGCATTGCACAGAAAACACCATTCTATAGTAGGGTAATAGCTCATGTATCCCTAGGGGCTGGTTGTTGTTGCAAGCGGATGATGCTTTCATATCCATTGAAACTGCAATTTTAAATTCAGATGGTCTCTGTTGTGCTCTGATTATTTTATGAAGGGCCTTGCTTTCCAGCTCCATGCTGGCATACTAATTTGATAGTTATTTCTTTTCTAATTTCTTAGTCTCAGACCTAATCATTACACTCCTTCTAATTGTTTTTTATTATTACATTTACTGTTTTAAGTTCTGGTTTCTCTCTGTACCTTAAGTAGCTCATTGCCAGTGCAGCATATTTGCTACACCACTGTGCACATGGTGTTCACTGTATTTGTATAATGAAATAATTTTTGTTGGCTGATTACTTTGCAGAACGAATTGAACTTTTAACTGATAAGAACTGCAATCTATCAAACTGCAGTCACCTCACAAATGATCAAAGTATGTTTGCTAAAAGTTCTGCTGAATTTTGTGAGCTCTCACTCTCCATATGGACGCCCAGCCAGAAACTTTGCCTAACATTCAGCTCTGTCAGAAGAAAACCTGGGATCTTATTAGGTCAGGTGCTCTGGAATTAATAAAAGCAAGATATTTCTAAAAAAGTACCCCAAGCCTTTTCTTTGTTATAGGTAATGATATATCTTAATATGCTGTTAGTTTGAGGCCAACAGAGTACTTTCCCAATGTACTTTCCCAAGCTAGACTTTTAAATTGAGTGCCTTGACTTGTGCCCTGATCTTATAATGCTAAAATTTTCTTTGCAAGTAGAACACCCAAAGCTTTAATTTCTTCAGACAGATTAAATAACTCTAAAGCTACATATTAATTTACCAATTACATCTAGCTTAAATTCCTCAATTTAACTTTTTTTATGAAAAAGATTTAACAAGTCCTAGCATTGCTTCATCTATTCACAAATGAAACTTTTGAGGTAAAATTTGCAAATAATATAATCTTAGTGAAATTATCATTGGGATTAAATAAAAATGTGTCAACATTGGCCTTTACTACATGGCAGAGAGGAGTGTTTCTCTACAGTGATAAAGTGCAGCTAAGTCTCTCGGTCTTTGTGAGCAGCACACTCTTTTTGTGACTCACTTTTTCATAAACAAAAACCATGAGATTGCTACTGTATTTCAAAGAATTCTCCATACATTCTGTCCCAAGTCCTGTTTTTTTTGGAATGGCAACAGAAACTGCTGGTACAAATACTAAGGAGAAGGATCTTTCCCCAAGATCTTGCATGAGCTAAGGTGGAGGGGGACCAAATATTCTTCTCCATGGTGTACAGTTGTGCATCTCCAGCATGAAGAATTTGATTTGCTTGGCATTGCTCATGAGGAGGGATGTGGAATGATGAACTAAGTACAATTCTTTCCTGGCAAAAGATATTTGTATACGTATATGTGGAGTTCTCCATACTGCTCATATTTTTAGGTAACACTCAGAGTATTCACTTTGGTCCAAGCTTCCAGACAGATTTCTGTTAGGAGACTTGACAACTTTTAAGAGTAGCAAGCTGAACAAACTCTTGTGCAAAGAGAAGCTGGAGAAAAGCTAAACCTGGCTGATCCAAAACCATATTGTGAGACTGCAAAATGAACCTGAGTTTACTGTATCAACTTGGAATTTGGAAGTAATGGTTCAAGTACCCTTTTAGAGTAACTGGCTTGAATCCACCCTTCTGCTTGAAGATAACAAAGTCTAAGATGAGTTTGTGATCTTCTATTACTGCAATCATTGTGTAACTTTGCTGTAGTTTTTTAAAAAGGTGTCAGTGACATGGTTATACAAGGACCTAAAGGATAGACACTGGCAGCTCTGGTAGAGAGTGGGGGAGAAGGACAGTTCAGTCAAGCTGAAATAAAAGCTACATGCCAAAGAAATTTGCTATGGGTCTCAGCTGGGATTTTCCCAAAGGACAACTTTTGTTTTGGTGCAGGTGCTGAGCTTCTTTTCTTAGTCAGAATCAGAAAAAACATTTGAGTTTTTTCTAGTTTATTGCCCATTTCTATCTTCTGAAAGGGTTATTTGGAAGACCACTTCTGACATTTACCTCTTCTGTGCTTTCAAGTCAAGTCAAACTGGCTGCTTACAATCCAGGCCATGCTATACTGTAAAGAATGTTAATGTATTTCTTTAAATCTTTCAAACTTCTTTCATAGCTGAAATTTATTGTAGAGATACGTTCATGTTGGGGGAAACAAACTATTCTTATTGTGGGATTTTGGCAGTTTCATCTTCTCTACTGTAACAAATGACAGTTTAAGTGCTTGTGACACAAGTGGAGGAGAATTTTTTCATGCATACACTATTAGTCATGTTACAGGTTCACCTTGCAACCCTGATGGGGCTCCCACACCCCATCTGAACATCTAGAAAACAGCCCTCACAAAATGAGATTATGTCCTTCTGCTGTTTTAATTATATAAACCAGCTAGTGGAAGGATCTGGTAAGAATCCAGAGTGGTGCAAGCAGTGAGAGTATTTATTGCAGAGGCAGGGATTACAGACGGTAGCAGCTTGTTAAATTGTTTTAGCTGCCCAAATGAGCATGTCCTGGGAGATCTTTATTACCTCTTTCTGTAAAGAGTATTACATTTTAAATAATTGCTTGTAATTTTGGGGGGCAATGCTGATGGAGAGGGGAGCTATTTTTTATGGGAGACATTTGAAAGTATTTGCCACTCTAAAAAGAATCACTGGGCTTTTGGAAAACATCTGATGAAGTCTGTTGCCAAAATTTTGTTGAGGCAAGCAGTCCCAATATTGTTCAACACAGAGGATGAGCTAGCAGCTTCAGGGTGGAAGATATTACTGTTTTCCTCAGTATAGCATGGTAGTATTGTCCACAGCTGTTTGAAACTCCATCCTCATAGAAAACCTGCTGGCCCTAAGAATGGCCAGAGAAGTATCTGCAGCAATGTTGCAGGGTAAAAACAGAACAATGGTTGTTGAACACTACACTGAGATTCTCCCACTCCTTCAGTTCAGGATGTTTTGGAAGCTTCAAATCGTACTGCTTGTTGAAGGTTAAGGCAATTATTCAGGATATAAAATTAGTTTCTCTAAGGAGGAAGCTGCATGAGTCCAAGTGACTTGGCTGAACATTCATCAAGTTTAATTTTCATGGGAGTCTGAAAGGGTTGGGATATCTAGAGAACACGGTGTCCTCTCACTTCCAGGTTCTGTACAAAATTAATTTCCTACAAATATCCGAATGACTCCAAAGTGATTTAGACAGATGGTCTAACTGGTTTCATGGGTCTATAATTTCCCTCAGAAGGAATTTCTTGCCAAAATTGTATTTGTTCCAAACTTTGGTTTCCTATTTCTAACAGGAGGCTTTTCTCTGTTGATTTAGAGCTAGAGGAAAAAGGCCATTATAACCAAACACCATCCTGAATCAATGGAGGGAATAAATTATTTTGAAGCAGTAAACTTTACCCAGGAAATCCATGACAGAAATTGTGACACTATACACGTTATGACAATGTTCATAACAGTGGGTTTTAAAAATCAAAAACAAGGTTGATCTGAAAAAAAACCCCTTTGTAAACACAAAGTTATTTGCCTTCTAAGTGAAAATTGTGTAGCAGTAGGTAGCCTTGATAACTCAAAAAAATTTACCTTCTCTAAACCATCAAGAATTTTGAGGAGAGGGAAGTTCAAATGGATTGTTGTGCTTGTGAATGTGTGTATTAAACTAAAGCAGCATTTTAAAAGCTGAGTCAAATTTTAAAGGAGTTAATTCCCACAATATGGATGAATCTCATACCCTGATAGTTTTTGCGTTAGAGCAGAGAAAATATTAGGAGCAGATGAAATCTTTTGATAGAGTAAACACTGATTTCTTTTAAATGGTTTATTTCCCTTGGAGTTTTTATTTTTATGGTGTTTGTTCCTTAAATATCTACTCCAAAAAAGCTTGCTTTCCTCATTCATCATTTTAAGTGAATTTCATGTATTCTCCTTGTCCTGTTCTATTTCTGAATAGGAAACTGACCTTATGAAATGTTAGTCAGGTGTCAGTTCCTGATTTAACACCATCTAAACTAATTTTTCAAACCATGTTGACACCTCCCTATGCACCACTACTGTGTATGTTATGCTTTAAGACCTTTTGTTTTTTGTGATGAAACAGAATCAAACAACATCATACTCTGGAGCTGTGGGGCTTCTTTAATTTACTGGTGTTTTAGTATCAGAGAAACAGGGAAGACATTTTTTCCATGATACACTGCAATAAGGACTGATTCAAAACTTTTTGAATCAGTCCTTATTAGGTGAAGTAATAAAACTGGTACCTCATTCATGATGCAAAACTTAAAAAATATTCTCCTTTTGCTTAGATTTTGAACAAAAGGGAAATCCAAAAGGACAGGATCTGTATATGTGGAAATGTCATTTAAAATTATTGGAAACTAGCTTGAGTAATCTAGCTTTGAAGAACAGTATCTCTGTCCACTCATGTGTATGATCAGTTAATAAACAAAATGCCAGAAGTGTCAAAAACAAAGTCCATTGATTTGCAGAAACAGTACAAACACTGCAGGTCTCCAAATTATTTCCTTATGGGAAATAAATAAGAGTTGCTTTTCCCGGCACAAATACATTGTTACATTTCAAACAAGTTTTGAATTTTTATCTGCTCAAACTAGTCAAAATTGTATCTTCAGTTCTAGTCCAGTGTGATATATAGGTGGATATTATAATTTGAAAGGGAAAATGTATGCTGTCATTACCATCTAGTCTTTAATTCTTTAAATACATTTTGTTGTTGTTGTTGTTCTACCTGATATTTCTCCATCTTTACTTCCTTGTGTTTGTTTTCAGGGGAAGCTTTCTTATGGTTTGCCTAAAATAGATCAGAGAACTAAATGAGATCATATACCATTGATACTAACTGAATTATTATATATTTTTAATATATTTTAGGGACTCAAAATGAGATTTCAGAGTTAACCCACTGTATAACTTGGGCTGTGGAACCTGGAATAGATTCCATAGGTTAGAATCAGGTGTTCTATGATAGCATGTAACTCAAAAAAACAGATCATTACTAACAATACTGATCTACTGATTTATTATCTAAAAAGTGACTGTTCAACTGGTAAATTATCTGCATTGTAAAATGACAGTCTCTTCCAGTGTGTTACCATAGATCTTCATTCCTACATCTCACATTCTTGTTGGCAACGTACTTTTCTTCTTAGGGGGTGGGATAACAGGAAAGATATTTGGCTATATTAAGAAGATGCCAGAAATCTCTTCTCCACATAGGTGATCACAGACAGTGAGCAAATCCCCTTCTAACAATCTAACCTAGCAGTTTTCTCCTGAATGGACTGATACACCTCGCAAGACCTGAGTTGTGTGACAGTCATCAAATACCCATCAGTTTTGTAGTCATCTAGAAATGCGTTATAATTCTTCCCACTTCACTGGGTATGTTGCACTGCAACTCCTGTTACGTGTTCTTGTGCTGGTTTGGATGAGCCTGATGAACCAGTACTTTTCTAAAGAAAGGAATTGCTTTCAGTGGTTGGTTTTCAGTAATAACAGCCAAAAATGTGCATTTTTTTCTCAATTGTTTAGAGACTCAGTTTCCTTCCCTGGGAAGCTGCTGCTGTAACTCACTAGTGCCTGAGGGACCTGCAGTAATCTGAGCATTGATCTTAGTAGGGACAGAGAGAACACATATCATGAAACTGTACTGATGCTAATTCCATTCTGCTTGCCAAATTTCTTGCCATGCTTGAAGCATCATGCCTGTATCAAATATGCAAATGACTGAATAGAGTACACATTCAATACTACTTATTGGGACAAACAATAAAGGACAATTCCCATGCTGGAGGTGATGAAATGCAGAGATTGGCCACAAAGCACTCTGTCACTACTGTGCACGATGACACCACAGTTTTGCCTGTAGTCTGGAATTTCCTAACTTCCTTCTGCATGTCATGACGCTCAGCTCAGCCTATTTACCAGGATCTTTTAATGTTACTCAGATTTTCAGAGGAGCTAAGTTTATGGAATATTGCTATGGATTAACTAAAAAGTACTTCAAGACAACACAAAATGGTTTAGAAAAGATGAAATTTTTTCTGTTGTCCTAGTGATTGAGCTGGACATAGTAAAACAGCCAAACCCACAGTTTAGAGTGCAACTATTTACCATTGATCTACTTTTTTTCCCTATAACATTTAAAATATTTTGATTTAAAGTTTCTAGTTGCCTCTACTGCCAGTATTTTTCTTGTTGCATGAACAGTATATATAGTAATGGAGAAATTGTTTCCACCTGCAGAACTGTCATTTTTACCAAAAAAAAAGTAAGCATTATTGTATTTTTTTAGAAAGGTACTCAGAGTTTCCGGAAATAAAATAATTTGGCAAAAGGCAACCAGGCAGACATGAAGAGGTGAAAAATATTTTTGGATATTACTAATTTTTATTGCAAAAGGCTGAATCATGCTGCAGAGACTAGCTGAAGGAGGTAGTTTGGAAAGTGCATATCTTTTAGAAATAACACCAATGCTTCTATCCAGCATGGCATCATCAAGGGCTATGACAGACTAGCAGAGACAGCAGTGCTCAGTTGCCTCCTGTAGGAGCCTGGGTCAGGACTGCTGCCAGCATATTTGGGAGGGTCATATCTTCCTAGAACTGGCTTCTCAGCTTTTCCAAGTCGGGAATTTATTTAGTGTCTTGTTTTGGGGGTTTTTCACCATTATGTTTATTTTAAATCAAGTTTAGTTACACATTTTAGGTACAAGCAAGGAAATACTTCTTATCCTTTAGTGCTTGGGCTGTCACTGTGGATGGGGAACAATGAGGCAGCTGAAAATAACAGAGAAAATGCCTGAGAGAGGTAAATACGATCATGATGGAAAGCAAGGAAGAGGCTGCTGGAAGAGGCAACCAGAAAAATACAAATAGATTTAGAGACAGAAACTGTCTACATCTCAGTAAAATAGCTTCCTGAAAGAAAATAGGGAGCTGAATGGAGAAATTTATATATAAACCAGCAAGGCTGGACAAGGGAGTCTTCAGACTGGAGATAATGTAGCATTGAGTGTCGCGGTGGATCAAACCAACCCTGCAGGACCCCACGAAAACCTCCTAAACTAAGCACCCCCTGGAAAACACAATGGTCTTTCCCCAGAACTGTGTAATCCCCTATCTTTGTAACCTGACCCTAAATCCTACCCTTCCCTACTCCCCGTTGGTTAAGGGGACTTCTCCCCGCCTCCTGTTATCTGGCCTCAGATCGTCCCTATAACTGGGGGCTCTCGGGGCCATCTTGTCCTCTTTCTACCTTGGACCCCTTCAGAATAAATGTCTGGAACTTCCAGGAGAGAGGGCCTCTGAGTTCTTTGTCTCTGGAGATGCCAGGGCTAATCCGGCCCAGTGGGTGAGTGAGAACTGTGCCTGACACCGGCACGGGTGTGAGGAAAGCCGTTCTGTACAGCACCAAGGGCAGTGCTGGCTGGAGCGATCTCTCTGAAAGCCATAGAGACACTCTCGGTAAAAGCAGAGGCATATTCCAAAACCCCTCCTCGCCCATGGCATTATGTGAGCATGTCTTCAGGTATCTGTTGGTAAAATAGTCATTTGTTTTCAGACTGGCATTTATCTAAAGATGCCATTGGTTTCCCCATTACCTCAAGCTCTATTTCAGTCTACTTGTAACATGTGTCAATGTCCTGTTTCTGCCCTAGGGCACAATGGAATTTTATATTATTACCAGGTATTAAGCATTTACATGGAATGTTCATGCACTAAGTGTTTTATGGATGTTTTCTAATTAATCATCTCAGTTTATATGGACTGTATGACAATGTAGCTGTTTTGCAGATGGGGAAACTGCCATTGACTGAATTGCTGGAGGCAATGCAAAAAGTGCTTTTATCAGTAGCAATGTGTGGTAGTCAGGCTGTTTGCTTTCTACTCTTTATATTTGACTTTTCTTTCTGTTTATGGTGTACTATACCTCTTTGGATTAATTTGATGCAATAGTGATGAAAGTTGTTAATATTAAGGGTCAGCGCTGCAGTACCTCTCTGTTCTTTGTTGAGGGACAAGGAATACAAAATGACAGGTATTTATATGGCAAGAGTCCCTGGGTTACTCATATGCCTTATCACAAGAGCCTATTTTCCTGAAAAATTTCTTCTACTGCTAAAGGAACTGATGACTTACTTCATAATGGGTAATTTAATCAACCATGGTCTGTCTAGAAATACATATATATTAGTGTTCTAGTGTTATTCACCACTTCGATGTTTATTTGTTGTTTCTTGGTTTGAGGTATATGCCAAAATAAGGTTATTTAAAAAAAGAGAGACTTTTATTAAGGTTAAAAGAATAGATATTATGGGACTCATAGCATTCATTGGCCTCAGTGTCAGGTAAATACTTGGTTCCATCAGTTCTTGTCATAATTCTTTCCTCATACTTGCCAGCCTCTTTTTATTCATGTAGGCACGCTAACACAGTTCACAAAAGTCCAAAAATATTTTAAACATATCTTTGCTATGAAATGCACAGTCACGAAAATAGAAATTAGTGGCAAAACCTTTGTCACTGTTCACTCTTAGGTCGCACATAATTTCAGAAATTTCACTGCAGGTTCTAATGTGTTTTATAATTTGAATTTGAGTATGTCCTCAATCCGTGTATGTATATTAATTTTATCTAGCAAAACTGTTTTTCAGGAACTTCACAGTAATATTTAGTTTGTCTCCCAGGAATATGGTAACAGTATTGGATAAGTATAAACTCAACATTTATGGTTTCGGTTGGACTTCCAAAACACTTATTATATCATGAATTTCTCATCAAAATATTTTCAGATTACAGACATTCTGTAAAGAAAATGTTATTGCAGGTGTTGACAAAACACAGCATTTTCCCTTCTTCTTTAACCAAATAATAATTTTTAAAGATTCTAATTTCATTCAGACATGAAAGATAATAATGCTTTATTACATAAAATTATTTATTTCAAGACAGGAATATCAAATCTTTTTTCATTCTTGTATGCGTACATCCCTTTTTCTCAACATTATCCACAAAGTCAGAACAGAGAATTTGGTTTGCATTTGTTGACTTTTCATGCATATGAATACACACTAGCAGTTGTTTTTAAATGCAAAATTAAAATCCCTCAGTCAGACCTGAGCAAAGTATGAAGGCTTTAGGACAGTGATACAAGGAGATGACAAAGAGTTGAGAACGGGTTCAAGGCTTTATAAGGAAGACACTTCAGCATCCTACAGGTGCCTTCTGAAGCTGCCTCTGCTATCTGAAAATGAGACTGTGCACATAACCTGTCTGGGAAAACTTGGTTATCAAACTTCGGTTATGCTTTTTTGAAAAACTGTATTCTGAAAACCCTTCTTATTTATTTTAGTATGTATATTATTATATTATTATACTTATTTATAGTATGTCTATTTCAACAGCCTGGTTGATTTTAGGTGAGATTGATGTATCAATCAAACACCATCCTTTTAAAGGATGTAACCAGAACCGTAAAATAAAGTGCTTGTTTGCTTCATCTATAGATTCTGTGCTCTGATGGTCCTCATGTCTTTCAGCAGCATTGGTCTGTAAATCTCCTCCAAGCTTTCCATGTAGTCTAAATAATCACTCACTCGAAATCCATGGAGTGCTTCCTCCTGCACAAATACAGATACAAAGCACTTATTAGATAGAAAAAAAAGATGCACAACTCAAATTTAATGAATTCCAAGGTTCTAAAGATAGCTCACTTTTTTCTGATTGTCACAACCTGTCTGTTTAAAATGTATTTGTGAATAAAATGCAATAAAATCTAGATTTGGCAATATCTACTTCCAGACAGTTTTTTTTTCCTAATTACAGACTTGGTATCAGAGAATTTTATTTCATGGGGACATTGTTTACCTCATTTTTGCAGAATATGTCATTCAAGATTTTAAAGAAAAACAAAGTAAGCTTTAAGAAGGGAAAGCCAGTACTAAAATATTCTTTTGAAAGAAGATTTCTACACCAGCACATGGCAGAAGTTTATTAGTGTGGCTTTTACACGCAGCTAGATTCTAAAGAAAACCAGTAGACATATATTTTTTAAATAAATTGTAAAGGAAGATATTTATGAAGTGCTTAAATAAAAATAGAATAAACTGTTCTGCACTACTACCCGTGAATAATTCATACTAGTTCCAAAACACAGAATGAAAGACAGTGGCCTCAGGAAAAAGAAATGAACAGATAAGGCTCCTTTTCATGGCTGCTATATCAGAGGGTAAAGGAGGGTGCACCACAGAACACAGGATCCTGAAGAACAGTTAGGTAAAAAGGTTAATTTGTTGCTATTGTGTACTCACCATCTACTAAACAGTATTACCACTGTTGGCAGCATGTGCTGCAAAAAGCTCTCTGGAGCCAGACAGCCTCTGTAGACACAAGTTGCACCTCGGGTGTATTAACTGTGAATCTCTGCTAAGTGGAATGCTCCCGAGAACATCTACTCGGGCTTGGAAAACTGCACTTTGGCATCTGAACAGGAATTCAAAATGGTCTTTATATTCCTTCTCTACACACAAGCAAAGCAAGGTAAGATTTTACGTTCCAAATTGCTTCTCATGCACTGTGAGAAGGCTGACTACAGTGGAATATAAAATATGTATATAATATAGACAACTGGACTTAAATGGCATGTAGTGACAGGACAAGGGGGAATGGCTTCAAACTCAAAGAAGGTAGGCTAAGATTAGATATGAGGAAGAACTTTACTGTGAGGAGGGTGAGGCACTGAAAGAGATTCAGCCAAGAAGTTGTGGATGTCCCATCCCTGGAAGTGCTCAAAGACGAGGCTCAATGCGGCTCTGAGCAACCTGGTGTAGTGAAAGATCTATTAGAACTAGATGCTGTTTAAGGTTCTTTCCAACCCAAACCATTTTACAGGTCAAGTTTTTTTTTTAGTTTCTATTAATTAAGATTTATCAAAAGCAAGAGTGCAAGTTAAGTATGCTCCGTTTTCTTCTGCAGTGGTCACTCAATGAATTGCAGATATTCCAGTACTGCATTAATTAACATTTTTTTCTCATTAACAGTACCATGCCAAACCTTTAGTCTGTTTATACTGCATGTGGCAACATAAAAATTCTCTCTTCCATTATTTACTGTACTATCCAATAATGCCATCAAGATGCAGTTTTTAAGCCACATTGTCCAAAACCAGGGAAATAAAACAATACATTCATTAGACCGAGTACCAAACATTTTCAAGGAAAGTGACTGGGGTGAGATATTTTTCGTATTTAAGAATATGTAAGTTGGATACAAACCAGGCAGAAATCTATTATTCTTAGGACAGACTAAGATGCAGATATTTAGTTCTCAAAAGAATTCTGAGGGGTGAAAAAAGACTAGAGAAAAATACAAAAATGTCTCTGTGAAGAAGAGTAAGATACTGTATCTATTTATGACTGCAGCTATAACTAAGCACTACCCTGCAAAAAACCCCAAACCCGACATAATTTATAATAGGGAAAGAATATGAAATTTTGAGGCTGGTTGAATGGGAATTGGCATCTCTTTAAAATACCTGCTCGCTCAGCTTTGGGCCACATCTCTTCAAGCTTCAGTAAGAGAGCACTGTGCAAACCCACCTTTCTGGAGAACATCTCATTCAATGAGATTGAGTCTACATACAGAGAACTGAATCGAATGCTCTCAGGAACTAATTTGGCTATTTTCTTTGCTTGTGAAGGGAGCTGCTCAGTGCAAAATGCAAGAAAGCTATTCTCTTGAAAATACTATACAGTTTCCTGCCAGGGAAAAAATCAAATTAAAGCATTATTTCACTCAAAATCACTACGTGAAATTCAGTAAGAGTTTCAGATTAAGTAATGTATATATGCTCAGCATTCCGAGCTTTGCTTATCCTCAGCAGTTGAAAAATTAAGAAAGAAATCCTTACTTTAAGAAAAACCTGAAGATCTTGGGCTTCAGTGTGCTTCAGGATGTCTTGCTGTAGGTGTCTGAACACAGAAATACACACATATATTTGATAATCGGGACCAAGGAAAATACATATGGCAATGTAGTGACAGATCTCACTCCAGTCCATGTAATTCCAGAAACACTGAGTTATCCATTGCAGACAGATCTAGATGAGAATGAAATTATATATAATTAAATCATCCTATACACTCAGTCATAATTGATCAGCCTTATCTCTTTACTATACTACAGAACCTTTTCCCTGTAACATTACCCTAGTTGTGAAAATAAAAGAGATAAAGTACAAAAGAAGCCAAGATTCAGCATTTTCTAAGGTAAAGCCTCCGAACAAACTCCTACTGAGTTTGACTAAACATAACACCCTGTATCTATGCATCTCATTTATATGAGTATATCCCAGCAACTCCTGAGGTTGAGACATAAAACTCAAAGTCCAATGAAAGCAAAGTTGATTTTTTTCAAGATTTTGTTTTAAATGTGGCCTAAAGGGTAATGACAGTTCAGTGTGGATTTTCCTTACAATTAAAGTAGTTCTCTGCATTATAGATGAATGTTAGGCTCTTCCCTAAGACACATTTTCATTTAATGAACTGAGTATGAATACAGGGACTCCTTTACCCTCTTATAAATTACAAAGTATTAAGATGTATAATGCACATTTCACTTAGTTCTAGACCACAAATCTTCTGCTAATCAGCCCTTAAAAGTGCTTAAAAATATGCAGCAGAATTACCAAGATTCTAATTAGATGACAACAACCAAAGTCTGGCAATAAATCTGTTTTGAGGTATTTATTGATGCACACAATCACTTAAATATATCATAACTGTTTCCACAGTTCAGAGTTTGTTTTTAATGCTGCGGTAGAACTGCAAAGTCACACAGAAGATATAGTGGCACCCACAAGCGGCATTTCAGAAACTCATTCAATAAACGAAAAAATCCTTGTTAGCAGTTTAGAACAGTGTGTAGTCTATTACTGAGTGCACACAATTAAAAAAAGAATAGCTGAAGGCGTGACTATCCCCATGGTGTTTTCCCCATCCCAAAACAGGAACCTTATTATAAGCACCTTATTCCTATGCTGAGATAAATTCCTTCATCTGCCACTCTTCTCAAAGACCAAACCCCAAGCTGACAACTTTAAGCAGTGTCTGTACCACACTAGTGTCTGTCCCCATTAAGAAGTCTCTTCAGCTGCAAATCTGGCAGCAAAAAGGAATTTTGAAGGCATAAGATGAAAAATATTTTTCTTGCCCTGGCACAGTAATACGTTTTTTCACTCTGGTGCACTGTCCTTTGCACTGGCAATCTAACTCATTGCATGGACCTCTCTAGCCTTCAACATGATTGCAGTCTTTACAAATAATGCTTCATCCGTAGCTTTCCGTACTCCCAAACAATTGTTGTAAGTAGGCAAAAGGAAAGCTGGCATAATAGATAACTGTTCTTCTGTAGTAACACCTCTCTAATATGAAAGAGCAGTGCATTACCTGATTGTAATAGTTATGGTAGCTCATATAAAATTAATTTTGCTCTAATATCAAAGGAACAGCTTCTTATTATGTAACTATTCTAAATTACTCGTTTCCCTCCCATGGAACATTTTGAGAATTATTTCAGGGAATAAGATATTCTGTTTAGTTTTAATGCTAAATCTGAGGATTTAGTATATATTATTTTTATAAAATTTTCTACATGAACACGTAATGAGAGGTCATCAGCTCCAGCACACTGGTGTTATTCTATGAGTCAGTTGCTTCTATTTTCAGATGCTCTAAGTCACTGTGTGTTCGTATCTCCTACCTTCAGTTTTATAACAGCCACACAAGTGCTGTTTAGAGAAAATGTCCAGTAGTTTCTCAATGTTCTTGATTTTTTACATTTAAATCAATAGGTTGATGATACTCTAATACATTTTGATCAGTTACCTGGGATGGAGTGAAACCAGACATGTGAAAGGCTGAACAGACAAGGGGCAACTCAGCTTTCAGCAACATTTCAACATGGTGAGCACTGCAAAAATAGACTGGATGGATGCCATATTCCACTGTTGTAACAGGCAGGTGCATCTGGTTAACAACAACGACATCAACAATAAAATTGAGGAACAGGATTACATACTATAGAAATGTGTTATTTTGTAATACCTTGCTGAGAACAATATACAAAAATATACACTTTTATATGCAAGAGAAATCATTCTGACTATTTTAGAGACAGGAAACAGGATAAACAATATAGGTTGTACTTCCATCAAGAAAAACATGTAGGTAACAAAAGAGAAGTGTTAATAATGTATACTGATTGTTCCTGTGCATTAGCAGTCTAGCTCCTTATTGAATACAGGTTTTAATTGTCAAAGCAGGGATGGAGAAATTTGTTATATTTTAAACAACAGAACAGAAGGGGAAAAAAGACTGATTTCTGTTGGATTTTTCCCCCCATTTACTGGTGCAGTGGAACTTCCACGATATTTGAAGTTGTTTTCTGCGTGCCCATTTCTTTGCACACAGTATGGAGAGTGTGAGTGAAATTCTATTTAGTGCAGCAAAAGGAACAGAGGTTTTATCACTATGGAAAGCACTGGATATCAATGCCCATTTTCCAGTTTTTTAATGAATCCTTGGCATCAGTGGCTTTTCAGCACCCGCACAATGGAGCAAATTTCAGCACAAATTTCATTATCATGGAACAGCCTCAGGCCAGACTCAGTGCTGGGTGGACCAATAGCACCATCACTTCTGGTGACAAGACAGATCACTTGATATTGCTACAGAAACCTACATGCAGAAGAACAGAATCTAATCTGTGCTTCCCACACCACCAAGTTAGATGCTAGAGTTTAGAGTTTAAGTGCAAAACATTCAAAACAACATGACAATATACAAAGGGTTTTGTTTTAAATAGTTGGAAACACCCATAGAGAAATTATGCCTCCTATATTGCAACCTCAGTCCAGACTACTGACAATTTAAAATTGTCAATCATATAGTACTTGTACAGTAATAACTTTTTTAAATTTACTAAAAATGCTCTAATGTATTAAGAAGATTTCAAAACTTTCATTAAAAAAAAAAAAATCAAATGGACAGACTTGCTCTCTACAGGACGCTAATTAAAAACAAAGGTTATTCAGCAGTATCACAGACTTCACATAGAATTTAATGACATTAACAAAGTTTGTTTTACTGCCAGCTTTAACATTTTTTAACATTTATTAACATTGTCTTCACTATCAGTCCACCTGCGACTTCTCTCCTTTTAAAAAAAATTTGAGCAAATGTCAGATCTACGTTTTTCCAAGTGAATTTTTCAGGGTCATGTATTTAGTTAGGGGGCCTTAAATTTAATGCATTAGATAAAAAAACCAAGAAAAATCCCAAAACTTAGGAAATGAATAAAGTATCATTTGTAAACATTCAAAGTAGCCTTCCAGAAACAGCCAGGTGTTAAATTCTTACAGATAAATGCAATCTTGGTAGCCAGAGAAATGCTGAAACAAGAAGACGTGAGAATTGCAGAAGAAACGTCAGTGTCTTTTCCCTGTCCCCTGACATTATGAGGAAGATGGAAGACGCAAACCAGTCATAGCCAGCATAATGCTCCTGCAAGCAACCTGAATGGGGAGGTTATGGAACTTGGGTAGAGTAAAAGCAAGTAAATGAAAAAAAAAAAACAACCTGCACCAAAACAAATGTGCTTATAAAGTGCAAGAATAGAGAACAGTTGAGGAATAAAACAGGAGTTGTTAAAACTATGGGAAAAAATAAATTAAAAGTTTTAAAAATTAGATTAAGCACATTCTGACAAATATACCCAAAGTATAATTTAATAGTGATATGCAAGTCTAACAGATGAAGAATATAGCAAAGCTTGTTGGAAAGGTGTATCTGTTTTAATTTTTTTTTAAAAAGAAGTTCCACAGTAAATCTAAAAGAATCAAAAGTCTAAGCACTCCTGTTGATCAGATTACATCCCACTTAGCATACTTATCACTATATGGGCAGTATTATTAACACTGTTGGTATGGTGGGAGTATCACAAAATACTCATTAATGTTCAAAGGTGCATTGCTGCACGGTCTTTATCACATTCTAAGTTGTGATCTCACTCCAAAACATTTGATGACAAAACTGAATGAGATTTGCCCTTCTATCAAAGTATGGGAACAAAAGGGTGAACATTTTATAGAGTGCATTGGGGAGCATTTTGTCTTAACAAAATTGTAATGTAAAAGTGCTGCTTTTTAGAGATTTTTTTCTTTCCATAAATATTACACACCTACACCTCTATTAAAAGTACAAACCAAGAGTTCAAATTCCAATTAACTTTTTAGGCTATATAATTTGTACCATCAGGAAAGGATACAAAGTGAAGATTCCACAGTTCTTTGCTGTTGTTTCAGAAACTCGTCACAATTCATCAACACAAAACACAGCCCATTTTCAGCATCTTCTTTTAGCAAGTTTAAGTATTTTCCATATCTATTTCAAAAAGTTAAAACCAAAACTATTTTAGAGATTTTTTTTTAATTCCTAAAAAGGAAGAACTCATATTTAATAAGCCTGTAAAAGTTAAGCTGTCATAATGTTGTTCAGCACTAAAACGATGCTGTAGATATACACATAAATAATTAAATAAAACTTTCTATGCTCTACCTAGAAAGGATACACAACAAACATCTGCTGCTCATTGCTACGAATCCTCACCCAAATTCCCTTTAGTTCAGTTTTAGAGACTATGAAAGGGAGAAGCAAGTATTCTAACACACACAACTCAGTTTCTTCATAAACAATATTTAGAATTTGATATAAGTATATTGTACATGTGATTATTATAATCAGAATTCAAACATTAATGCTAAAGATAGCAATCTGTGGAAGTACAAACATCTTAGCTTTTCCTTCGTCACTGCTCTGCAAATTACCAGCGAAATAAAATGTTTAAATGGCATATAACTAAGCTTAGCTAAACAGAACCATTTAGAGAAGTAATGCAAGGGGAAAAAAGACACATAATTCATGATAATGCAATTTTATGGTAAATCTTACTAGCATGTTACAATTAGTCTTTACAAAAATAGAGGATAATAACATACGTAGACTGTGAAGATAATTTAATTATGTACTAATACCTTTTTCAAATCCAGTTAGAATTAATTTTCTTAAAGTTTATCTTAGATTTAAATGGAATAAAGCAATGAGTTGATGGATTAAGTATCATTAAAGTCATTCCATGGAAATCAAACAAATCCTAGAAATACTCTAGGGAAATATTTTAATACCATGTACCTGACTGTCATTTCAACACCAAGCTGCTGCACAGCTGAAAGGTTTTCTTTCTTCACATCTGCCTCCATGGCTAAAACAAAAGAAAATAAATAAAGTATTATAAGAAATATTATTTGAACGGAATACTAATGTAAAGCTCCTTCTGTGTATGAATACCAATTCTGGAGAACTGTTTCCTATTCAAAATTAGTAGTGTTTAGAAAGGATACCTAAAGAACCAGCATTCTTCATTTGCTGTTTGCTTTTTTTTAATGAAAATCACCTTCTTTATAAGGAAATCTTAATCATTAGTGCGGTTATAATTACAGTTATCACTAGATTTACAGCAAGTGACATCTTTTTCAGCCCCATACTTTAGCAGAACTTTATCCTTTCTGGCCAAGAAATGACAAAGCAGCATATTCTGATCCACTTTCTTCCATTCCAGAGGCCTTAAAGTCTCCTAGCTATATTTCCAATTTTATTAATAAATATTCTATTTTGATATGAATCACAGAAAACTTTATAACTGATGGATTTTAAAAACCTCTGTTTCCATGCATTTGTTTCACACAGTAACACATACTCTATTTCCTGCAGCTGTTTAAATTAAAAATCCAAGTTAGAAAAATTAATACGTAATGAGTTAAAGCAACCTCTCCTGTAGCATTTCCTCAAAATTTTAAATTCTAAACTAAATTTTAAATGGGCATTTTCTGTATCAGGTACATGTATCATCTAAGATAACTATACCACAGATAAAAATTGCAGTCTAGTAATATTATGAGTTATAAAGCTGAGGGAATAAACCTTTAATATACTTATTTGAAAGTGCTACTTAGAAACTAGCAAGAAATGAAACAAATGAAAAACCTGAATCACTGACAACATTCATTAAAATTGTAGGTAATAGATATGGCAGCAGATAAAGCACATATATGTAAATGATAAATGTAAAAATCTGATTAAGCAGATCATACAGTAACTTAGTATGTATTTTTTCTATATCCTCAGACAGACAGAGAAATCCAACTGAAGGATTCCCTGGCTATTCATTTAGGTAAAAACTCTATGTTCCTGGCAAACAAACAGGGACTAAGGTATTAAAGATGAAATAGTAACAAGTTCAGGGAGGAAATGCCTCAAAGAGAAAAAAAACCATCTAGAAGATGATGTCTGCTCATATGAGATGAGGTAGGTTAAAATTTTTATGAAGAAAATAATACAGCAAAATTACACTCAACAATGAAGCAATAAAATTCAGCAGATGAAGTATGGCAAGAATAAAACCCCACTCTGTTTTATAACTTTCGCAGAGGACAATAATTTAAGTGTTACAGTTATGAGAAATTAACCTTGTACTTTTGACAATATATTATTAAAAAAAAATAAAATCAACTGGTCTTTGAGTAAAATGATCTTATTCAATAATCTGATGGGATTAAAACAGTAAACCCATATCAGAGATGTTTTTCGCAATCCAAAGAACAGAAGTTCAAATATATTTTGCATAGCATACCAGCAGCGCAATCTTTGGAAGAATACATATAAATTCACAAGGCATTTCAGTTAAAACCCCACAGAGATAGCTGAAACATTCATAACTTTTTACAGCTCCTGTTCCAAGCTACCTGTTTACTGAGGCTGCAATTACCATGCTAAGTTAATTAATTTTCACGTTTGTATGTGCAACTGTGAAGGCAAGAGGCATACTTACATCCTAGAAAATAGGGGAAATTTCAATGAGCTAGCTATGGCTAATGATTAATTCAGCCCTAACGTCACCATGTTTCATGGCAGCAGAGGGCAAGGAGAACAATGATCTCTAAGCTCCAATGCAGTCCTGCTTCCATTTTGAGGTGGATCCTCTTGTGGGTGGCAATGCAGGTATCCCAGTCCAGCAAGGGTGTAATGAGGAAAAGCTGGATCACAACCCACAGTGTGAGCCCAGTTTCCATTCTGCAACAGTTTACAGCAAGTACTGAACACTCATTTCCTATTAACATGAAAAGAACACAACTGACTTCACTGATTTGCATTGACTTCTTCTCTGTTGTAACAATTTCTTAGTGGCTGGAAGGGATTTTTCCCCACCACATTTCCTTCTGATATTTTCCTCTGTATTGTGAAAGAAGATAAAATTAACATGAAATTTGGATCGAGTAATAATTCTCTATCACACAGCACCTTTTCAAGGCAAAACCTCTTGCTTTCAGACACCACTGTATTTGACATAATCACACCTTTGTACTCTGCTAATCCACCACTCACAATGGGAACATGCAAACTGTGCTTCTTTGTCCTGGGTAAAAAGTTTTTATTTTCCCTTTTGTTCATCACTTAACAGACTGGGAAGACTAGGCCTAAGAACACTCTCAAGTAATCTAGAATACACAGAGGACTACTTCCCACTGATTAAAAACTGGACCTAGAAACCTTAAATGCTCCATTAAACTTAGAAAAATGCTATGGAAAACAAGTGGAATGTTTAAACACTGCGTATTTGCACTCCATGGACAAAAAGCTTGCAGGAATACATTGTGACTGCTACTATTGTGATGATGCCCATACATCTGATTTAATACACTGAGTTAATTTTATACAAAACTTTTTTGACAGATATTTTTCAATACGCTTGATATAACTGTCTTGAAACACAATGGGTTTCATAACAAAAAGGCATGGAAAAAGATCAGTTCTCTATATAAGAATGCCATTCATACCCAAAGGCCAGACCACCTCTCTGAACTGTGAATTAATAACAATATGATACAGCACTCTGGCTGTTATTTAATGGAATGAACAACATATTTTGGCAGCTTCCTTTTTATTTACCTAATAAAGCAAAAAAATCTACGTTGAATAGATATTTCACACTTCTTTCTTAAAAATGGAAAACACTGTAAAATGGAAGCCAAAATTAAACTAGTGACTTGAAGGATACAGGAATTCTCTAGGAGATTATTTTCAATTTTAAAGAATTCTTAGAAAGAACCTCAGTGGGCAGCACTTTTCAATATGTTTTGTAGCATTCAGGACCACAAAAAGAGACTCTTAAAAGGCACGATTTCCAAAGGCAATTACATATTACTCAATCTATAGCTACAAACACTCCAGAGTAAGTTAACTGCCATGTACAGTCCTGTGGCATTCCTTCTTATCAGCCTAGACTTCAATCAACTTTACAATTTGTATGAAAGATTGCTTTCTTATTCGCTTCCTCTCTCACCATGACAAAGTTTTTAGGTGTTTAAGTCAGAAAGTGTGCTACAATGCATTTATACTGAAATGACAGGATGCCAAGCTGAAACAGCTTTACAGCATATTTCATCCAACTTGTACGGCCTTTGGATAATATTTAATTTATTTCCCTGTTTAAAGTGCTGTTATGCCAAAGAAACCACTAGCTTCCCTTTTGTCTTAAGTGAAGAAGATTACTAAACCTCTCACTCACATTATTGGTTTAGCTCTTTGACTTCCCAGTGCCCAGGCCAAGTGTTTTTATGTCTATATAAATAATATTTGGAATATGCTAAGGGATGCTAAATTTTAAATTCAGTGATGGTAAGAAAGATGAGATTTCTTTCTATGGATGAAAAAGACTTTTGATTCAAAGAAAATATTCAAGCAAGAATTCTGTTAGCAGCTGCAAATTCCATGATAGCAGAGCCACCTGCATAATTTCTGCAGATGCTTCAAAATACTTAAAAGTATATAGGTATATTTGCTAGCAGATTTCTAGTCCACAGTTTTATCCATATAAATTGAAATTGTGGAAATCGTAAGTTTTTCCTATGATTTATTATTTTTGTTAACAAAAGAGCAGGTTTTTACTTACTCTTCAACAGGTACCTAAACACTGACACTGTCTATTGGCAGATACCCAAGCAGTCAATATTAACTTTTATGTTTTGTCAGTAATTATCCCTTTTCATTCTGAAGTTCTTATGAAAGTTTTCTATTTTAAAACATTATTTGGACTTGGGCCAGAGAAAAAATGATGAGTTTCTCTCCATATTCTGTTGTCATTTTGCTACTGTATCTTGATGATGTCACCTCCTTCAACAGGTTACTCATTTAGAGCACTTCTGACAGTCTAAATCTCATATTCAGTGTCAGAACTTTCTTCGAAAAAAGATTTTTTTATAGACAAGTATTACTTTTGTTGGATTTGAACTGGAAATGGAGACAATGTAAACAAGTCCCAAGAGTAATTGCTGGAGAATATTGCTGTCTTCTCTGAGCTAGGTAATCTCATGTGCAATTACACCTTCACTATTGAAAGTATCTATTATGTCATCAGTACTCTTGTCATAATAATACAAGACCAAAATATTAATAACTAGAACTTCTTTATGTAATGGTCATCACAAATACCCAAGCTATTTCTGGCAATAGCCTCATTAAGAATGAACCACATTTTCAGTCCAGTTACCTAAACAGGCAATGGGTAAAAATGCTTTCTGCTAACAGCATCTTTAAAATGGAGGATGGTTTGAAGAAATGCATTTACCAAATTATGCAGTGAGAACGGAAGAATGCCCTTCCTCCTCCTTCCCTTTCAGCCCAATTTCAGTTTGTAATCCTGTATTTCTCGTTTGCTGCTCCTTCTGAACACCTCTATACTGATACCTTCCCACTGGTGTTCTTAAAATTTCTCAGTTTGTTACCTGACCCACCTGACCCTTCAAAGATTAAGAGCTCATTAAATGGCAGAAAGTTCCTATGAGATTTTGTTCAGTCAAAGAACTACGCCTCATCTAGGGGATAAGGAATATACCATGACATTTGAGTTTTATGGTCAAGACCTGAAATCCCTGAGGTTCTGTCCCCCTGGCAGAACACAGCAGAGTTGTTTCAGAGACAAAGTCCGGTGGAAACAGAGGATTCGAGTGCAAGGTCATCTATAAAAGCAGAGCTACCAAAAAAACCTGCCAATCACAAAATGTTGCAGCATTCCCAAGTTTGGGGAATCTGCAACACAAGGTCGAGATCAATTAAGAAGTACAGACACCAATATATTAGACAACTTAGCACATAGAATTTCTCTGATAAATGGGTTTGTCAAAACCTATAGAATACTAAGACATTTCCACAAAGCATTTCAGTTGCATTGAACTGGAATTTGCTAGCAGAAAGAGCAAGAGGCTATTTAAAAAATATCATACCCCTAATACATAATGCAAACTATTTTACTACTACAGCAAATTTCAGTTTCTTGCCATTTTACTACTTATTACAGCTAGACGCCAACGATTTGGTTTTCAATGTTTTGGGGTTTATAAAGGAGAAAGAAAAAATAAAAGCAAACTGGAAAGTATTAATTCTAGGAAAGGGGACAGAGATCATTAACATATAATACACAGATTCAGTCATCTGAATGCACATCACAGCAGTATCATTGCTGCTAGCAGAAAGTAAACTTCATGTAAGATTTGTGTTACTGCTTATAATTAAACATTGCAATTGCATAGTGGTTTATCAAACATTTTTCCTTCTCTCTTATCTTGAAAATGGTAACAACCCAAACTAATTTAATCTTTCCATATTTGCAAATTTTATAAAGGACTGAAATCTTGAGGGGTTCCACACTGGATGGATGACTGTGTTATTCTAATTACAACTAGCTACAGGTTTAGAGAGCTGTCATTTTTTTAGATAATCAAATTCTCATTTCAAGAAACATGATAAACACTGAATATCTACGTGCTGTACTGAATCCACTTTAATGAAAAATGTGACTTCTCTTCATTGAAATTAAACAACTATTAGAAACTGGGTTTCAGTTCCTCAGACATAAATTTATTTAAAACAATGGTGGACACATGCAATTGCCAAGTGCATGACTGGCTTACTTAGATGTGGAGCTAGAAAGATGCTACCCTCTAACAACTCATTAGCTTTACCTCATACAGAAAATGGCTCTACTGCAACTAGTTTTAGGATCTAGCTTAGAGGGCTCCTACACATGAGTATATGAAAAAGATACTGTGAAATATCATGGCATTCAATAATTCTACCTGAAGAAATTGAAACACTCCATAAAGTCTAACAGAAAACCCTGGCAAATACACAGAAATCTGATCAATAATTACTGAATCAGTGAGAAATCTAATTTTAAACAAATAAGGTCTGATAAAGTTTTGGGTGTGCTTTGTTGTCCTTCGGTACAAACACAGGAAGCATAGTCATACTTGGGTTCTCAAAGTGTGCTACTCTCCCTTCATAGAAAGGCCACACTGCTCATTTCATGATGTAAAAAAGAACCTGAAATGTAGATTTAGCAATATGACCAATTCTTACAATCTTGCCCCTTTTATTGTTCCAGAGTGGAGTATGATCACTAATTCAATTTGAGAGCCAGACTTTTGTTTCATGTCAATGAGCACGAATTTACAGGCCTAAACTAACTTCCCTGGTCAACCCTTACTGCTACACCTGTCTGAAAAAGGTGCTAAGAAATTTTAATAACTATTTTCCTCTAAAGCTTAAAAGAAACCCTTGATGAAAAATGCAGCATTTGCCTAAGCAACACGCTTTCCTGGGCTGAAGAACTTCACAAAAAAAAATCTGTGATAATGGTACTGCTGACAGGGAAAGAACTCAGTAAGACATCACCAGCCCTCTGCCTACATTTCACATCAGTTTCTTACCACCAGATTACTGACTATCCTTGAGAAGACTTCTCACTCTCCCATTTCCAAGCTTGTCTTCACTAAAGCACATGGAATATCAAAAGCATTTGCACATGAAAACTGTTAATCAGACAACTGTTTAAATGTTGGAGCCTTTATTTGATAACTGAACAGGCAAACTTATCCAGAATTAAAGTCCAATAGTGCCTGTATAAGACTGAAAAAAAGCCCTTATTCAGATGATAAAGAAATACAAGACAGACTGAGTTGGTTTATCATTAAAAGAAAATCTGTAAAGCTCAAGAAAACCAAGAATTGAGGCTTTTACTATATTATCTTTGTTTTTGTACCTATTCTTTGGGATTTTTCATTCTAAATAATTAATCGAATATATGCAATTGTCACAGGATTTTCAAACTTGGTCTTTCTTCAAAGTTGACATTAAATTTTAGATAAATAATGCAGTGTTGTTGCCACCTCCATCTAATCAGTGGTTCATGGTGAAATCAAATAGAAGATCTAGGTTCAACCTTCCTGAATGTGTTTTAAATCCCAGTTTTGACCGAGAGGTTGAGAAGAGTGGATTAAAACAAAGGTATTGACATCTGAGTGAACAGAGCAAGGCCTACTGCTTCTCTTTAGACATCTTTCACATTGGATGGAAGCACTTAGCTATCATGATTAAGGAAGAGCAGGATTGCTGTCTTTGCTGGGCAAGGCATCCATTTGGAGGTTGTACAGTTAGATATTTGTTCTTCCTCTAGTTAGTTTTTGCCTTTTGAGCTTTTAAAGGAACAATCAAAATTATTATTTGAATTAGGAAGTCTCAGAAATATGTAATTAGCAAGTCTTATAAGTCCATAGATTTATCTAATAGCTCATTATGCCTCATGAGAAGTTGTAAAGTAATGTGAGACAACACAAAACATTTTCAGTATCTTTTAAGAAAAAATAAAATTGTGATAGAAATAACTGTCATTTCAGCAACTCTCTTCACAAAGCAAAGAGACAGAATCTCAAATGAAATTAAGGGTATTTTGTTAGCAAGCTTTTGGAAGGCAAAGGCCGCTACATAAAAATAAAATCAATCTCTAAAATTACTAAAGGGGTTTTATGCTTTGAAACTTCTAAGGCAAGCCTCAAGTCTCTAAGGATACTATATGTGCATCCTATGGATGGGTGAGTAAAATATCAGTACAAATAACAGACTGTCCCCAAAGCAGGCTTGGTTCTCCACAGTTAGTGGCAGCATAAGTACTTTAAATGGCTGAACTACAACCCAAGAAAAGTCCTGGACAAACAGCAAACAACGATAGTGTGTTTTCCCAGCAGATATTAACATTGCTTCTAAATCTTCTAATTTTACCAGTGCTTCAAAGCATTACAACACATTATTTACACTCAGAATAAATCAACTTTATTATTTATCCTTTATTTTTACCTGTAAGCATGATATCTGCACAAAACTAATTCTCAGATTACTCTGACAACCATAACATTTTTTTTTAATACATATCCTTTAATACAATATAAAGTGTATACCTTGGTGGGGCTTTCAAAAGGTGAGCTCGATCGCTTACACCATCTTAAATATTTATGCCACCAGCTTTGCAAATCATGCTATAATAGGTGTCAACAAATATTCTGAATCATACTCTCACCTGTTCTGCATCTCCATCTTTCCATTACACACACACAGAAATGTGAAAGCCCATCACTACTAATTATCTGTTCTGTTCACTTGAGCACATCTTCTGCTCCAAAGTGAGGTATTTCCCACCAGTTAAGTAATGAATTTCTGAGCTGTTAAAGAACATTTTAAACAGCCCCCAAAATTACACAGATACATTTAGAAGGAAAGCAACTTAAATATGAAGAGGCTCCACGTCAGTAAGTTATTAGGAGACTGACCTTTATAGTTTCCTGTGCTGAAATAACAATCTGTTCCACTTTCAGAAAGACGTGACACGAACTTTTCAATTAATCCTGCCAAAACTGCAAGAAGTAAAAACCCATTAATATATTAGAGGCAACAAACAAAATGTAGAACAATGTCACCTAACAAAATAACAATATGTGGGAAAGTAAAGCCATTTAAATTCCTGCATATTAATTCATGTTTTACGGGGGAACAACTCAAAACATGCATTGCACTTTTGCATTCCTAGCACTGTTCCTAACTTAAATTAAATTTTAATACCTTTACTGAGAATATATTCAGTGTAAAGAGAAAGAATATCTTATATTATCTTTATATCCTCCAAGGATTACTTCAGAATTTGTTACACGGTTTCAATACGAAATGAAAATTAACTATAATTAAACTATAATATCTTACCACATTTTTCTGTGTATGAAGACAGGAAAAGAGAAAAGAAAAGAAAAAAACAAACCACAGAACCAATCAACCAACACCCGAAATAAATCAGACAACCCACACAGAACAAAAAACTGACACCAACCCAAAATTATACTAACAAAAACATATGAAGTTTTAAGGGCTATTTCCTAAAAACTCAATATAAAACCACCTATTCCATCAAAAGATAAAAATTATTCACTTACATTTATGCAATAGGAGTATTTCATTTGGGAAATTCTCTATTTAGTGATGACCATAATGTTTTTCAGTTCTTGCTATGGAACTTTGAGTCTGCAGGTACTGCATAGATAAGTCCAATGCTGACATCTGCACACTATGGAGGAAATCTTATCTCCCACCTTGACAGGATGTTAGCCAGGATGTTAGCAAGAACTGTCAGTGACAAATCATTATCAAAACTGTCCCTGATTCCTCAACTCTTGAACTAGCCATGCTGACAGGAAAACTAGCACAAGCACTTAAAGAGCAGTGCAAGTTCTTTTGGGAATGAGGAGGAGGAGAAAGACAGAACCTCCACCCATAGTCTGATGCTTGTTATGCCAGAAAAACAATGAAGAAAAAGATACAATAAAGACAATTAACTCTTCTTTCAATTATTTTAAGCTAACATACTGACATAAAATCATAATTTTTTTTGTCTTGACTAATTGTCTAAAACATTTACAGAAATTAATTTACACTGAATGAGTCCATAAAAAGTTTTTAAAAGGTAGAGTTTGGTAATGCTAAAGAAGTTTCACTACAATAGCTAAACATGAATTTATAGAGTTGACAACTCAAACAGTAACAAAATTAATTTTGCATTGCAAAGGACTACTAAATCAAAATGAAAAACATACATGTGTAATTTATATTCTTATGCAATCTTATAGTGAAATGAAACTGCTAATTAAATATAACATAGCTACTTTTAATCATGGTTAATAAAACACATGGGGCTAGGAAAAAGCAATTTACTTTACAGAAGAGTAATAATTTATTCTTTTTTGAAGAATAAATAAATTCACTAATCTTCACTAATATGCTTAGTGGAATCTGGCCCACAAACAATATAAGTAATATTGGTGTAAAATGAGCTAATGTGGCTATTCCTGAAACTGCAGACAACAAAAAGCAGAAATTAAAATTTGTAACTAGCTATATATTTACTGTATGACTATTACTATGGTGATTACTGAAATATGCCATACTATAATAATAAATTGGGACTATGTTAAGACTAAAATATGTCATAATTCAGAAAATTTAAAAAGAAGTTGGAACATTGTACATTTCTTCCCTTTCTGTTAGAACGTGCCCACATGTTTTACCTAGCAGCTGAATACTTCAGTTCAGTGCTTGAGTTAATAGGAGAAGTGACAGCTCAAGTGCTAAGCAATTTTTTGAAACTCAAGCAGTAAAATGATTTACACCATTTGAAAGTATTTATCTAAGTGCCTATCAGGATCTTTGAAAAGATTTTAATCAAGTTTGAGAGAGGAAGACACACAGAAGAATTTATCAAAACACATGTGGTTAATACATAAATAGAGAGTTTTTACAGGACACTTTCTTTTCCAAAAGAATGTCCATGTGAAATGACAATTAGCTATTTTAAATTTTGTCTTTTAATACTAAACCATTCAGCTGCCATTTGGACAGTACTATAGAAACTGGTTCAGTGATTCTTCATTTAACTGGAAAACTAGACAAAAGACATTTAGGCAGGTTCATTGTCCAGTACAGTCAGTATTGCTGTAAAAGTCCAAATATTCAGGTAGAGTTTATGCGGCCTACCAACACAGTGAACATTTTGATCTTCTTAAATTATGGTATCTTGGCTGTATTAGTATTGAAGTTTTCAAGAGTCTAGCAATTATCTCATGCAAATTTAATTCACACACACAAAATAAAAAGAATTTTAATTTAGGAGTGGGTAATAATGGACAAAATAAATATAAATGTTTTAAAATTTCTTCAGTTACTGCAGTATGCTCATAAAACACCTACATTCCTGCAGTATTTTCTTTTTCTTTGAAGAAGTAGTGTACAAAAGAAAGGTACAGCTATCAAAAGGTACAGCTTGAAACAGCTTCAAAACTACATGAGAACACTGATTTTTAAAAATCATATGGCTAAAACTGTTTTCATAGGTAACAACCATCAGCACTTACTTAATTCCTACTCTGAAAATTTTAAGCAAAAAGGTCAAAAAGTGCAAAAAGCATTAGATTTTTTTTTAGATTCTCTAATATAACTACTGGATCATACTCTATGACTCAGATGTTTCAGAGGAGTTTGAAAGAAAATACAAAAAACTCTTTTAGCATCTCTCAGGCACATGGTGTGATCTTGGGGATGGAGCTGTGCAGAGACAGGAGCTGGACTCAGTGATCCTTGAGGGTTCCTTCCAACTCAGCTTATTCTGTGATTCTGTGACTTGTGTTAGAGGTTAAAAATTCAAGAGTGAAAATCTTGGACAGATTACTTTTTTTGTAAGAGTAGTGTCTGAAATTTTCAACTCCATCAACCTTAATTCACTTTAATAAGTATATGAAAAACAGAGTTAGCAACTCCATTCTCTATGGCAAGAAAAATGACAGAAGAACAACCTACACTTTCTTTGAAAAGAGGAAAACAAGATAATAAAAATTCTGAGAGTGCTTCCACTAGAAATGAACATTGCATATCTTATATCAACATACAACTATCTTCTTTATTAATGGAAAAAACAGCCTTTCAATTCCAACTCAAATGTCCTAATCTTTACACACCTGCACGCACATTCACATGTACTTAGACTGCTTACAGTGGCTCCAAACTGGTTTGGAGGACAGAAGAAAGAATTTCTGATCTGCAATTTTTCTTTCTGTGTAACATAAAGACCCACTGTTCCACTCTAATTCTGACACAAGCTTCCTTGAAAAATCAAGGACATAAAAAGGTAAACATCTAGTTTGTATTTTTCTAAAAATTTATTTTCCGAATACAGTATCAGCATTCTGTTATCTTGAATTAAAAACTACAACAGCACAAAACCATTGTGGGTTTTTTTATCCTATGGGGAAAATTCTGCAATTATTTTCAACTTTTTGCTGCAATTACTAAAGGCTGCAGCATGCATACATCACAAACAATGACACTGCCTCAAAGGATCACAGTATTTTCTGTCAACATGTTTTGACAGAGGTATCTCAGATGATGCAGAGCTCACAAAATATTAATGGCTTCCAGAACACTGTGTGGACTGTAACCACTCCACTTCCATCAGCCATTTCACTTGTACAAACTGAAGAAAATTCCTATGTTTTACAGTAAGGTCTTACATGCAATTTCAAGAGCTGCCATATTTTCTTTTCTTGGTTGGTTGGTTTTTACTAAGACAAAACAGTTTGAAGGTAAATTAATAGGCCCTAAAGAATACAGGTGATCTAAATCCAGATCCTCATGGAGATAGGCAATGGAAACTCTGACAGACTCTATGGAACAAGTAATTTTAGCTGAGTTTACTATCCCGATGCACATCACATATGCATATAAAACTTGAGAAGAACTACTGGAATAGGGAGACCAAGTATCATGTTATAAAGGGAAGAATGTTAGCATATAATTGATATGATGTCTACACCACCTTTAATTTGTTTTCCTTTGGGTTTAAAGTCTCCTAAAAGACGAGAGGAATAAGGATGTCCAATCTTCCCAGAGATCAGCTGCTCATACATTAACTGGGAAGAGATGAAAGAAGTTGCTGAGTTGAAAACAACAGAAATGCCTTCTGCCATACTCGAAGGACAAAAAGGAGGAGATAATTGAAAAAGTCAAGGCTAAAATAGTCAAGTTGAGATTCTGGTTCAACAGAAAATAAACCAAAAAAACAACAAACCAACCACCTCCCAGTCATGTGAACAATTTGAACACACACTATACTAAGCTTACATTCACATTCACAATTTTCTACATCAATCTAAGCTAGTGCTCTGATGAGTTGGTTTGCCTGTTTCTCTTCCTGCCAAAGCTTAGATGCCAATACACAGAAAACTCTTATCTAGATGTACTAAAGACACTTCAGGGAGGCCACAAGTACTGTAAAGAGTAGTCCAAAAGAAGCTAAGACTTAACCTGACCAAAGGCTCCCACCAAAGGCTCTTATCTTGCTTGTAAGTGACCCAAAGACAACAAGCAGCTATACATTTAGCATCCACAAATCCATGGCACCTTTATGGAAGGAACTACTGGAATAACAATAGACTGTAGAAGCTGGTTGTCTACAATATATTTTGCTTTTAGGTGATGAAGAAAAATCCCAAACTTTTAGTCCTGATGCATTAAAAGAGACACAAGCCTGAGGAAGGTTTGTACCTCTTTTTAGCAGTTCAATAAAGCCTTTCGAAACTGGATCTTGGTGTTTGAGCTAAGAAACTACTTAAAAGCTACAGTCAGAGGTGATGCTTTAGCAGAGAAAAAGCCAATCTAAGGACATTTCCAAAAGCAATTCATTACCAGAACATTTAGCACAAAAGTATTGACCAGGTCAATGTGAGAGTAATCAACACAAGAAGGGTGAATTAGAGATATTGATACTGTACAGTCTGCTTCAGAATTTTTTGGTGGGGTTCAAGCAGGTTCTATAGATTCAGCATCTGGCAATCCTGACACCAGATCACAGAATATTTTTAACAAATTAATATACATTACACTATACAGTCCTTTAATCTAATGTTGTCTTTGCTCGTTATGGTCTGGTTCAGCTCTTGTTAATGTTAGTCCCCCTTAGAATTGGCCCAGTACAGAAAGTGTAAGTGTGCATCTTTGTTGTGTAAACCTTGGAGATTGCTCCATCTGTAACTATAGAGAAAGCTTTGATTTCTGGGCATCTGGACTGAAGTCTCTCACTTCTCCGAAATTTGGGAGAGCTTCACACGCTGCAAAAGATACACAGCAACACAGCTGTCTCTCATAAAATTGATTCAACGAACATGATGTTATCTCAAACCACAGAGCTGGCAGAAATTTTGCAGCTTCTGAAATATCTCCAAGCAGATACAGAACATCTGAAGAGATCTGCAACTGCCAGTTGTAGCATAATCAGAATTCCTACAGGAATGGAAGCTAGCAATTTCTGAGAATATCTCGCTTCTTTATAGCTACACAAGCTTATATGATATTGCATGTGAATTATTATGCCTGACTTCTGATGATTTATGTCATATGGATGATCTATGTTTCTGCTTTCGCTGCTTTGGTTTTTTAACTGATCCATACCAATGCTCCTGCATGACTGCACTATTCATTAGAAAATGGATATGAAAATTAGGAAAAACCTGAATGAGTGGGTTCTTTGATGTTTAGTATGGCTTAATTCTGATGTTTTTTACTGAAATTGGCCATTGATTGGTCTCTGAGAAATGCCTGTTTTCTTTCAGGCTCTCTTTATCATTTTCTCAGCATCTCAGCAATGGACTCTTTAGATATCTGAAGCAAAGATCTCTATTTGAGCCCTCTTTCTCTGTCAGATTTCATTAAAAACATACATGGGTAACAGTCATAAGGAAAACATAGGACATAAAAGTATAAACCGTATTTTCTTGGGAACCCCATTGAAATAGTTTCATAATAAACACAAAGTCATTGACTACTTGTATAGATGATGTAATCCTCAATTAAATTTTAAAGAACAGTTGCTTACTAGTGGTCTTTCGCTTGCTTTCTTTGTTAATCTTATTAAATCATACTCACTTGGTCCACTGATGCTATCTGGTCCCATTTTCATGACTTTGCAGAACTGTTTTCTACAAATTTCTGTCCACCCAGTTGGCTTGTCTGGACATTTTAAGAGTGTTACGAGCTTGTCAAGATCTTTATCTATAAGAAATGAAAAATGAGGGTTATTATGTAGTGATTATACACATAGAATGGTTTGAGTCAAAAGGGACCTCAAAGATCACACAGTTCCAACCCTATTGCAACAGGTATTTTTGGCATACCTCCTAAGAAAAGACTACATATATATGTATTTTCCTAAGACAATTAAACTGGAAAAGCAGTCCTACATCTGATGACATTCTGCTTTATACAAAACAAAAATATTAATTCTACTTACTGATGGGGTTTTTGTGCTAATTTTGGTTGGGGTAGAATTAATTTTCTTCACAGTGGTTGGTATGGGGCTATGCTTTGGATTTGTGCTGAACACAGAGTTGACAATCTAGAGATGTTCTGGTTACTGCTGAGCAGTGCTTACACGGATCTGGCCTTTTCTGCTTTCATACTGCTAGCCTGGAGAGGAGGCTGGGGTGTGTGGCAAACAGGGAGGAGACAGAGATGGGACAGGTGGCCCAAACCGACCAAAGGGATATTTTACACCATATGATATGTTCAGTATATAAACTGGGGGAAGAAAGAGGAAAGGAAGGAACATTCTGAGTGACGTTGACATGATGACAGTTGACATGGTGGCATTCAGTCAAAGGTTGGACTCTGTGATATTCAAGGTTTTTTCAAACCTAATTGATTCTGGGATTGCATTTGTCTCCCTGAGTAACCATTACAGGTGATGGGGCCCTGCTCTCCTGCAGATGGCTGAACACCTGCCTGCCACCAGCATGCAGTGAATTAATTCCTTGGTTTGCTTTGCTTGCGTGCCAAGGCTTTTGCTTTCTCTGTTACAGAATCATGGAATATGCTGAGTTGCAAGGGACCCATCAGGATCACTGAGTCCAACACCTGGCCCTATGCAGGACACCCCAAGAGTCACACCATGCACCTGAGGGCATTGCACAAGTGCTTGAATTCAGACAGGCTTAGTGCTCTGATCACAGGCCCTGGGGAGCCTGTTTCCAGTGCCCAACCACCCTCTGGATGAATAATATTTTCCTGATATCTAATCTAAACCTCTCCTGACTCAGCTTCATGCCATTTCCTTAAGTCCTGTCATTCGTCACAACAGTGAAGAGATCGGTAACTGCCCCTCTCTTTCCACTTGTGAGGATGCTGAAGACCGCAATGACGTCTCCCCTCAGTCTCCTCTTCTCCAGGCTGAACAGACCAAGTGACCTCAACCACTCCTCATACAGCTTCCCCTTCAGAGCTTCACTGTCCTCATTGCCCTCCTTTGGACACTCTCTAACAGCTTCATGTCTTTTTTATATTGCAGTGCAAAAACTGTTCCTGGACTTGAGGTGAGGCTGCTGCAGTGCAGAGCAGTGGGACAATCCCCTCCCTTGCCCAGCTGGCGATGTTGTGCCTGATGCACCCCAGGATATGGTTGGCCCTCCAGGCTGCCATGGCATTTGGTAACTACCAGGCAACTTGTTTGCCAGAATACTTGATGCTGCTATGAAATGCTTTTTGGCCATCTTGAGGGGAAAAATCAAGACGGTACCTGAGAGAAGGCAAATGAACATGCACTTGCTCCAGCAGTGCACAGTCCCTCTGCTGTGGGACACATGCAGTTCCCACCATTTTGAAAGGATCGCAACCTACACTACTACTAAGTATTCACTAAGGTGATGAAGGTTCTTCAGACAAGATCTCTTTTGTTCTGTTTCTACATTTTGGACACTATAGAAATTAATTCTGCCATGAAAGGTGACTTCTATTAAAGCTTCAACAATTGTTTGAGTCAGACTATGTCTATTTAGAATATTTGCTGTTACTTTTACTAATTTATAGCATTTCTGTTTCAAAACACTATTTTCAAAATATCTTACTGTTTTAAGATTATTAGAATATTTTCAACAGAATTTTAATTTTGCATGTAATTTATTTTAAGCTCATCTAAAGACCTTAATAATTTATAATTAGTAGATTGTATCCCTGTTATTGGAATTTATTATACAATATCTAATATTTCAAAATAATCTTATTATAGTAACTTAATTATTATCTTTAATAATGATTCCAAATTAATTAACCTGAAATTTGTTATCCTGAAATAAATAAGTCCGCAGTATCTTTCCACATAACATGCAGTGATGCTTAGAACAGCTTATTTATGAAAATTTAATGTGAAGAAGGATTTAACTCTTAAAGTATTATCAGTAAGATTTCTAGTTCTTTCTCTGCCCTTTTTTGTTATTTCTATAACAGGTAAGTATTGAAGAAAACCCTAGAACTGCAAAGCAACACTCCTCTGTAAAAGTTAAATAGTTATTTTATTTCCTCAAGGATTGTAGTAATTCAGTCTGCAGACAAGGATCAGAGACTACAAACTGAGAATTAATATATCAATTTACCAGAGACTCATGCAACCAAAATACTGTAGTGCAGTCACGTATTTAATACATCCAATATGTACTGCAACTGGTATCATATTGCGGAAACTTACTCCATCTTATTTTCTTCCAGGTAAACCACTTGCTTCCCTTAACTTGTCATTAAATGTGGACTATCACTTCTACTGGCAGATCATCACAGTACAAAAAAAAAAGAAAAGACAGAACACTGGGGTTTTTTGGGGATGAAAACTGCTTACAAAAACTCATGACACCAAATAAATGTCAGCTCACTTTCACAATTTAGTAGGAGATTATAATTTGCTCAACAGCATTATCATGTAGCTGAAACTTAGACAAGCACACAGTTCTGGGCTATACACATTACTTGTTACTGAGGGTGGGCTGTCACACTACCATTACCACTAGAGGTGTTCTAAACACACGCCAACGCCAAAAACAGAAGTCCCGCTTTTATTTCATTTCTTCTCTTTTCTGGTATGTAACTAAATGAGTTTACTAGCTATCCTTAAATAATAGTTTGAATTATTTTTTTTTCCCCTGCAAAAAATACCTGAACTGCTGAATGAGGTGAAGGACAGAAGGTGAGGGAACAGGGGAAGGAGAAAAAAAAATAGAAACAAGAGAAATTATGAGGAAGAAAATGACTAAGATCTTCCTGTACTCATGTTAGTAAGCTTTTAAATATGGTCATGATTGAAAAGAAGCTAATGTCAACTGCACTCCTGCTTTCTTCCTCATATGAGGTTATATTTTGCCATCCCATCCCTTACTTGTACTTACTTTGTGCTAGCATTGGTTGTTTGGTGTAGTCCCATGACAAAAAACAACAAAACCCCCTCATTTACTAGTTTATAAAGCTATAAAATTGCACTATAAATAAGCTACAGTTACTTGCATGTAGAAATCTGAACCACTACACCATAACTGTAAGTTTAAATTTATCCCCTACCCTAAAAGACGCTGCTTTATAATTCTTCAAATAATTCTTTAGCTACCTTTTCTGTCAAAAGCAGGTAAGACCTGGAAAAATTCAACAATGTTTTAGAAAACATCAGAAATTCAACAAGCCCTTTCTCATCTGATTGTGCTTTGTGGTAGAAGTGTTTTTCTGTGATTAATAACCAAGATCTGTAAATCCATGTGTATCTTATTCAAAATCTAAGTTGAGAGACGACTAACCTGATTACATTATATTTGACTAGTATATAGAAAGAAATCCATACAGAGCTATAATAAGGAAGCCTCATGTACATTTCTCATAGACCTTACTACTCTTTCATATTTTGTTAATTGAGTGCACTTAAAAGCAAAAGGCAACAGACTCATACATGAATACCAAGACAAATATAAAAAGGATGACAAGTCGAAGAAGTGTAGGTGATAAAGATATTTATGTGAAATTATAAGGGATAAAAGGTAAGATAACATAGCTGATTTTTTAACAGAAAAAGTTTAGAAAAAAAATTAAAAAGAGACTGCTAGTAATAGACAGGAATTAAAGACAAAAAAAGGATGAAATCAGATTTAAAAAACAAAACAAAACAAAAAAAAACCTAAAACCTCAAAACAAAACAAACAAGCAGACAAACAGGAAACCCTCAACAAAACCAAACCAAACCAAACCAGAAATATGGCACCAAGTTCCCATTCAAGTTAAAGTATAAAGCAAAGAACAATGAGAGAAAAAGCAGTGAACAGTGGCTGAGACAAGTTATCAAAATATTTTTGATAAGAAATAACCATAGATTTTTGGTAACAATTCTGGGCTGTGTGAGTCAAGAAGAAAATACGATTAATGAATGGTGGGGTACCTAAGTTTAGGAAAATGCTAAGCAGTGAATGCATCTTTTCAGGACATTTACAGATATTATTCTTCAGCCACTTATTACCAACTGTCAGAACTGCAGAGCTAGGAGTAGAAAAGGAAAACATCTGTGCAAATAAAACAGTGAATATTACAGTTTAATAGAGTTCTAAAGAGTTTAACTTTTAATAATCTACACTATAGTTAATATTACAAGTAAAAAAATAATAACCTTTTCACAGTTGTATCCTGAATACAGAAGGACTACATCACTCTTTGAAAACCACTTAATAGTTCTTCCTCAAATTATCTTAATGAATTAATAATTGAACAATTAAAAAAAGAAAAGCAACAGGGTATCTTGCAGCAGTGTAAACAGGTGGAAATGGCATAATTAATTTTCACATATAAACAATGATCCACATAAATAATTCGAAATTTCACTATAAATTATCTTTGGCAGAAGTGAATCATTAATATACTGCTATCCAACAGTTTTACAACTCTAACTACTGGCTGAAATGATTAGTGCATATTTATATACAATCAACCAAATTTATTTTTCCATATATCCTTTGCTACAGACACATATCCCATGCAGACAAATACCTAACATCTGCAAAACCAGGACAGACATTTGCAAACACTGATGTACTACAAATTTTCCTCAAATAAAAATATATTTTTGGGTGAGTCTGCTCACTCAAAGTGTCCTCATGAAATGAAAGAGATACTCCACTACTCCAATGCAGTTACAAAATTTACCAACACAAATTACAGTGGAGCCCTTTTTTATTCAGTGAGTCAAAATATCCACTTGCCAGTGTCTGTGATCACTACAATAGCACAGAATAATTGCAAGAGTGTTAAAAAAGAGTTCTCTAAGATGCAGCCTTCAGGCTTTGGTGCTGGGAAACATGTGCCATACACTGTCAAAATCACCACTGCTCTGCTTTTCCTTACAGCTCATTAGTTCTCCTCCCTTTGCACCCCAAACTGAACCAAAAAGGTGTTAATGTTGCACAATTAGCACTGTCCTTCAAAAGAATTAATAGAATAAAAAGCCTACCCATTTTTTGGGTTTTCATGATAGAAAACTCAGTATAAAGAATAAGTCCTTTTGCGTAAACACCATTCATATAATACTTTCATTTTTATCCATAATTTCCAGTATACCAGATACAGTCACAGGCTAAATGAGGTCCAGGGCTGTGGAAATGAAGCTTCCTGTTCACTGACCTCAGCTTGACCATACTAGTTCCAAAATATTCACTGAACAATTTCAGCTTGCACTCTTCTATTAGTTGAGACACCCTCCTGGGAAACAAAGGTTCTGTTATTTTGTCTGTCCTTCCACCCCATCTGAAGCAGGGGTTAGAAACAACAGCATCAGCAGTATCATATTCAAGAGCACATCTGTAAACCCCTTTTTTTTTTTTTTTTAACTCTCACCAGCCATCTCCAGTATCTGTTCTATAAATATATTAAAAAATGAAGCCAGGTTATGTTTTTACACCTGACATCCCAATTATGTGATGAATACAGGACACATTTTCAAAATACAAAGAAAAGGTAAGCTTCTCTTGAGGTGTCCATGTCACCTGAGCAATAAAAGAGGACACAAATAAGAGGTCAGGACAGACAGAATAAAATCTACAGTTACAGCTTTTTCAGCCTAAGAAACTATACATTCTTCAACAGTACTAAGAATCTACTAGTCTTAATTATTCATGTCATAGAAACGCTCAAAGTAAGAGGACACGAATGATACCTCACAGGTTACATAATGAAACACCAGAGCACGAAATCTGAACACAGGTTCAGGGAACCAGAGATATTGCGCTGGCCTTTGATCCTTGACAACAGATACAATGAAGCAGTCATGCATTCCCACTCACACCATGGCTGCAGAACTCTTGGCATTCAAAAGTCTGTGTGAACCCTGTCCTTCTCCTTGTACTAAAGCAGAATGAAAATTTAACAAGCATTTTTCTCAACTCCGAGCAATCTGAGTAAGTAACAACTTGAGTTCTGAATATCCACAATAAAGAAATTGTAAGAAGATCCTGTATAAATGTAGCTCACAGATCTATCTTGTAATCATATTTTTAACCTGTCTTGTGAGAGAAAACTTCTATCACTATTATCACTATCACATTATGTCGTAGTGCTTAAGAATACAGTTCAGGTATTTTCCATTTTCTACTCATGCTCTTGATTCCTTTTTTCCAAAAACCAGATAGCAATTTATGAATTTCATTCTTTTAATTTTTGATCTATTTATTCTAATACTTTCTTTCAAAATAACTTACATATCCTGAAAGCTTCCATGTGGCAATCCATATGTGTGCAATTTGGTGGGGTTTTTTTTAACCTGAGTGCTGAAACAGAACACTTTCAATGTTCGGTTTGCTTTTTTCAAACAAAAAACACAAAATACTTTGACTCCAAAACTACATGTTCTGTTCATTTTGCAGTTATATAATCCTTTACTTCAATTACCTTTAATTTCAAAAATATCATTCCAAATTAAAATACTTCTTTGATACCATTATTTAAATTCTTCATTAAATTAATCTGAAAACCTTTGAAACTTCATTTCAGCAAATTTACTGTCAGCCAAAGTCTTGCCCAAATTTTCCCAGTTGGCTGTCACCCACAAAAGTGACAACAGTAATATCCAATCCATTGTCCCATGGGGTAATGACGAGCAACAGAATTACTCTGAACAAGAGAACAGAGGGATCCTTTGAACTCATTCTGAGGAATACAATATGCTTTTCCAACCCAAGAGTGACATACTGCCTCCTTGAATACACCCACTTTATCACTATCTGATTGTTGTCTTATGAAACTTGCCTTGGAAAGCCTGGAACAGTATTACAAAAGCTAAGATATGGAAAACTCCCTTCTTTTATAACTATATGGCCTTTCCCCAGTCAGATGAGGGAAGCACCTTTTTTTTTTTTCCCTAGATATTTACAAACAGACTATTTGATATTCCATAGTTAATGCAGAATTTCTATCACTTCTGTAAATCTGCCTCTGCTGAGAAAATTCACAAATAATTTATAATAAGTTCATCTCAGGGATATAGTAAACATGAACAAATACAATGAATTATTTATTTACTACACCATTCATCACATTCTTTTGCATTGTCTATGCAAACTAAAACCTTAAAATCGTTTCTCAGTGTGAATTAAACTGCTGTGCCTAGGTAGCTCTTCAAAGGATTCTTCAGTCTGCTCACATTCCAAATTGATGTTCAGTGTGGAAACCAACTATCCTAAACGCTGTCTATTTCACACACCGCCAAGCTCTGTAAACACAGGGATGTGAATCACAAAAATAGTGTACAAAAAACTCTGTAGTTTAAGCAAACTGTCTTGCTTCAGTTACTAGAGAGATGATATAAATGTACCTTATGAGTCACCCACCCGTGATGAGCCAAGAGGTTAATCTTGAAGTTTGCATAAGAATTAGATTACCAAACAGAGCTTTTCAGATTGACAGTTGCACAAAGCCAGACAAGCAAAACCAAACTAATTTATTTAGCTACAATTACAGCCAACAATGAAATAACCTTAAGTACTTAATGCGATTATAATCTGTGGGATGTGCGGGTGGGGAGCAGGGTGCAGGGAGGAAGGAAAAAGAAATTTTAAAATTGACTGAGATGCTTGCACAATATCTACACTGCTTCCATGCTTTGTATGTACCTTGTCTGAATTCAGCTTTCCTAGGAATTTCTGGAAGATAGCACTTTGGCACTGGGAATGATGAAAACATTGGCCAAGGATATAGATCACTGCCCTAGAAAGAGGACCAGAAATAAACTAATTTAGAAGAAGAATTAGTAGCTTTTTCTTGATTAACACACCAAGGTACAGTTCCCAGAATTACCGCCTACGCAACAAAATTATGCTTGATAGATACTACAATTTCCAATGAAATGTGCCATAACTAAAAAAAGGACACAAAATCCAAAAAGCATTTGAGAATATAATTTTTTATGGTATATATCACTGATAGTTTTGACTTTACAGTTCCTCTTTTCAACCACAAAGGAAATTGCAAGTTTTATAAAAATTATACAAAAACCAAAACAAACAACATACTGAACTGTATTTCCAATTTTATACATTGATCTAGGTGTCTTCATTGTGCTGACAGTAATTTGCATTTCATCTTTATGAGACTGACAGCCAGTGAGAAGTTGAACATTTAAAGAAGTTGCTTAACCAACACTCCATTGTTAGAACATCGATGAAAGCTCCAGGTATTAGATACTGCATATGAAAACTCAAGAATGGAAAAAATATCAAATAAAATTAAGTTAAATGGAAAGCTAGTAAAGAAAACACAGAAATATAAAAGTTTTAAAAAAAAAAGAAGTATTCACTTTAAAGTAACATTAAAACAGAGCAAAATACACATGTCATCTGAATGTAGCGTGTCCTAGATAGCACCAACCCCAGACAGTGGGAACAATGTATTTTCCCAGTGTATCACTTCTTTAAAATGGTAACATTTTATAAAGCTAAAGGTGGTCTGGTATTTCTTAATGTTAAATAATTTTTCACATGCCAAATTATGAGCAAAAATGTTCAGTTAATGAAGGCAGGAGTTACAGAAAGAGAAACAGGTAAACTTTAGGTTCTAACCTCATCTAATGTTCTCAAAGGTAAAATCCTTTCCTGTGGTCCTCCAATCAGATTTATCCTTACAAGAACATGGTTCCTCTCCACTGACAGACCATCAATTATAAAAACTCTGTGGAAAAAAACCCAAACAAAACACAAAGAACCTCCAAAAATTAGAAGTGCTTTGATTTACTGACTGTTTAATTCAGAAAACTTTAAGCAAGAATATTTTGAAAAACATACTGGAGTTAAAACACAACCTGGAATACATACAGGCATAAATAGAAAAACAAGAAAAGAATAAAACAGAAACATAAAGCATTTTGAGATGTCTACAAGCATTATTCTAACTTTGTACTTCCCTATATACTACTGATTAGAAACATTTGATCAATTACTGGACACAAAAAGAGTAGAAAATTTCACAAGCTTTGTTATGCCCTCATAAAAATTCTGTAATTAGGGCAGTGACAGTTAATTGACCATCAAAATTTGCTCCTTATTTGGACTACCAGTATACTTCTGCTGTCACAAATAAGCAGAGTTATTAATTATTTGAAACACAGCCAACTTGTCTGAAGTCACTGTGCAGCCCAAGGTACAAAATTTTTGAAAGCAGTAAAATCCAATTTTTATTCACCAAGTTTCTTAATAAAATTTTTGCCTTGGTAGGGAAATAGTAGGTTTCACCTTCAAATAGTAAATAACTAACATCTTCACACATACTGTTTGACTTACATTTTGTAATGGTCCCATATAACAAACAGTAAGAGGAAAATACTTAAAACAACATGCTGTGAGAAAGTCATTTAATTACAGACATTTTTTTCTATCTCTTTCTGTCCCAAAAATACTTTTTTCCTTTTGAAAAATGTGCTATGCAATTTTACTTAGAAAAAAGCAGTGGAAAATCACAGAAGTTGGAGAGTTGACTAAGCTACAAATAAATTGTGGTGAGCTGGTAAAACTACAAACCAAACAACAAAAACACTCCCCCACAAAAACCCTAGAGTACTGATGATGCCTTTAATTCATGAACATTAAAACAACACCCTGATTTTATATTAAATACGTAACATTAAAAAACTATGTAAAATTAAAAGGCATATTTACATCCACAAGTTTTGAACACTTTTTTTCTAAGAAACAAGAGTAATACAAATAAAAAGTAGAAAAATAATTGTTTTTATATTTCTTATAATTTTGGAGTGACCATGGGAGAAAGAGAAGGCTATTGTATCTTTCCATAATTTAAAACCACTAACAAACTTGACTGTATGGAAACTTATGGACACTAGAGGCAAACTTAAGTGAAAGCATTTGTATATTTAAAGCCACCAAGGCATTCATCCATTTTTTCGCGGAAGAAGAGTTTGATAGTTAAAATAACATTACCATCAGTCACTTCTTACCCTTGTCCTTCGGAAGTTTCTGTGACATTTTCCTCCTGAGCAGTTAGTAAAACTTGTGACACTTTATACTGTGTCTCCAAGAGTAAAAGGGTATTAAGCTCACAGCACAGCACATTTAACAGCCTGCAGAAGGACAATTGAAATGATAGCATATCAGTCAGGACTCCAGTAATGCACAGTAAGACAAAGGTGAAAGTGTTTATGGGATCTTGCAACAGAAAGGGAGGGGTGAAAAAAACAACAAAAAAACCCACTTGAAGTGGCTGAAAAAACCCCAAACATAACTAGCTCAGGAATGCTCTTTTATATCCTTTTTAGCCACTCAGGTGGCACAACCTTAAGCAAATAGGGAATGGTTCCCAACAGGTTTTTTGTGTGCACTGAACAACCAGAGAAAATATCCACTGGTCATCTCAGTCTGCTTTTGACTTTACACCACAGAATAGCAAAAGTGACACAAGTTTACTAAGGCATTCCATGTGAAATGTAAGGAAATTATACAATAATAGGCTGGTAAGGCAACTCAGAATCAGTTTGGCTGAAGGGGGAGGACAGAAGGGAGGTAAAAAAGTACCTTTCCTTTAGAAAATAGGTTTTTAAGCCTTTCTGGGTAAACAAATTTAACACAGTTTAAAAGCAATAGAAGATTTAACATGTAAGATAACCAACAAATCTGCTGGGTTGGGGTTTTTTCAGAGAAACACAAAAGGTAAAAGAAATTAATAACAACAAGTGCACAAGACAGTACATTATATACAATTTTATTTCATAACTTTGGGGCAAATTAACAGGGCAAGTACTTCAATATATTTTCATATAAATCTGAAGTAAAGCAACCCCAATCATATTACTTTTTTTCTTTTAACTGATCTGTTCATTCTAAGACCGCAATGGAATAATTTCATTGAGGGCTTCCAGTTTAAGGAAAAAATTGTAACTAAACATTCCTGTTACTGGTTTTATTTTCTGTTTTAACACAGTCATAAAAGGCAACATAAATTAAGTCTGATCAGCATTATATTTTGCATTCACATAAGACTTCATATGAACTAGAAAACAGTCTGTTTTAAATTCATAGTATGTTAGTCAAAGCTTATTTTCTTCCCTGTAATTCCCAGTATGCTTCTACTGACAACAGCAAAAATTCATAGGCCATTCTGTCAGTAATTCAACACCTGCAAATTTATACAGTTGTGGCCAAGGATTAAACAGTGGGGATGAGAATATATCTCTTTAGGTTTTTTTCCTGTTGTTTTTCAATACAACTTGATCTGCTCCATTTCAGTACCCTTCAGGTTTTATTTCTTTTACATTAACTATTTTGTGACATCAATTTGTTCTCAGTACTTTTCCAAATCACAGAATAAGAAATGACAGTTCAACTATGATTTTTATTATTAGTATTTAGAAGAAAAAACCCAGAAAAGAGCACTGAAACAATTATGAAGATGGATAAGTTCTTCTTTTAAGTACAATAAATGGCAAAGACCTGTTTCCAGCAGTTAAAAACCACTTAGGAGAAGACTGGTAGCTGAGAATGCTTTATAACACCTCCTCCAGCAGGCAAAGCAGAGCAAAAAATAACCATAACCAACCAACCATAAGCAAATAAAATTAGGTAGATGGAATATTGGTAGAATAAATGATGAAGTATACAAGATCTAACACGAGAAGCTGCTACTTAGGCATTCAAATCCAATTTTTACCCATATAGAAAAATACATTTTAAAATGTTATTATTGAAGTACAGGTTATTTGGCTAAATGTAGTATTTCATTAATTACCCTTCAAAATCATAAATGTATAGACTAAAGTTTGCAGTTTAAAAAAATCACATTTTATAGCGTGTATATTTGTAACCATGCTTGAATATGGCTATGGAGTTTTTTGTTTGTTTCTAATTGCATTTGGAACACAAGAATTGGATCAGACTCCTCATCGCAATATCTCATCTATAAGAAGTGCATACTTATAAGAATGCATAAAATCTTTACCAATATAACACAATAAGATCAAAGCATATATTTTTGAGACATATTTTAAAATTTTGTTTGGAAAGTGGAAGACAGAATTCCCAATGTGAATACCGCTGAAAATTGGAAGATACACTTTGATGAAGGTCTTGTACCTGGGAAGAAGCCAATGCAACAGTACAGGCTGGGAGCTAATCAGTCAGAAAGAAGCTTTGCACACAAGGACCTGCAGGTACTGATGGTCAATAGGTTCAACACAAGCCGGCAACATGCCCTTGAAGGCCAACATCATCCTGGGCTGTGCAACAAAGAGTGCTGCCAAAAGTCACTTGAGGGAGGTGTCCCTGCCCCTGTATTGGTACTGGTGAAGTCATACCTGGAGTGCTGGGTCTAGTTCTGGGCTGCCCAGTAACAGCATCACATGGATGCACTGGAGCAGGTCCAGCAAAAGGCCAAGAAGATGATTAAGGCTTGGATACAGGGAAAGGCTGAGAGCTGTGACTGCCCAGCATGGAGAAGAGCATCCTCAGGGGAGATCTTGTCAATGTGTATAAGTATCAAAAAGGAAGGTTTGAAAACTGAGTCAGACTCTTCTCAATGATAGCCAGAGAAAGGACTAGATGCAATGGGCATGAACTAAAAGACAGGAAGTTCCATTTTAATATACTCTGACAGTGGTAAAACAGTGGAACAAATTGCCCAGAGATGCTGGAGGATCACCAGCCTTGACAATATTGTAAACCAAAATGGACACAGTCCTGAGTAATACTCTGTAGTTGAACCCACTTTGAGCAGAGCAGTTTTACTACACAATCTTCCTTGTACCTTTCAATTCTGATTATATAATTCTGTGATCACTATTAATAAGATATACCATACACTCAGGAACAAACTGCAATGCATATAAAATAAAATATTATCTGAAGGCAGTCTTTTATAGAAGAGTAATTTTAAAGAAATCCAGAAATATCAAAATACATATCATAGTTGTGAAAATATGGTAACAATAAGTAATTTTGCTCTGAATTCCACATTTCCTGCCCTATCCATCTTTCTTGGAAGGTGCTCCCTGGATTCTACCCCTTCAATTACACTTTCACAACTAATACTTCACTGTAGAAATCCCTAATCTAAAAGAAGGCATTCTAACCAGTATTAGCTCCACAAACAGACTATCTCATTGGTTTTGGTATGTGGAATCACAATGACTTTTTTAATTATGACAGAACAGAAAGTTCTTCATGTGATATAAATCAGTTGGTAAATAAACCTTGCTAATTTTTGTGTTGCCCCTCTAAATCTTTTTCCTGAAAAGAATGTAATTAAACTGCCCATGATTTACTCCAAGTTGCTAAAAATGCATATTATGAGGATAGCTTATTAACATACTTCTCAATATTTTTTCTATTAATTCCTTTTAAGAACACAAAACAATATATCCTTTTATCTTTTTCCCAGTGTCAAATTACATCTCTCTCAAACATGACCTTTATCATGGTAAACTAAATTCTATTTTTCTGCAGTTCCCACTACATTACATACATTATTCTTCCTTACTTTCATAATATATGTTCTTTCCAAAGCCACTCTAATGTTCTGTTCTCACTTCAGGGATATCTGCTAATGTTCAGCTGGTGGTGAAAGATGCAAAATAGTGTTCTTGAACACAGCAGCTGTAACAGTCTGACACCACCCTGCTGCTCACTCTCTTGCCACCTTCCATAAGCAGACCAGTGCCTGGCCAGTCTCCAACCAATGAGACCTGCAAAACCAAACTCCAAGCCTCTCAGTTTTCATTACTGAGTGGAATGTTGTATGGTATAAAATATTTCTCTGGTCAGCTCAGGTCAGCTGTCCCAGCTGTGTACATTCCCAACCTCTTGCACATTCCTACCCTACTTCCTGGGGAGTGGGGATAAAAAAGAAAGCCATGATGTTGAGCAGTTGCTTGCACAGTGTCAGCAGAAACATGCTGTGTTATCAATATTCTTTTAGTTATTAATTCAAAACACATCACCCATGTGGGGTGCTATTAAAAAACTTAACTCGGTACCAGTCTGTACATAGTCCAGCAAAAGAAGATGAAATTTCATTATATAAGCAGCATGACATTTCCACCATATAGAAAAAAGAAAGCAGCGCATCTGGAGTTAAACTATATTACAATCTCAGTAACTGATGTGTGCATGCAGCATAAAGTGGCCAGCTAAACACAAAATGCTTACATCTACACTATAGACAGTGACATAATGTTGAAAGAGAGGACTAAACTGGTTTAGTAAAAGGTTTTCTTTTGGCTTGCAGTTACTGCCTTCTCTAGATTTAAACATGGCTAATTCAGGCCAGTGCAAAATATACAGCATGATATTTGTTGACAGCCCAGCTGTGGGACAAGGTAAGGCCCCTTTTTTTTTTATCTCTCAGGAATACACATTGAAAACTGAAGAGCAATAAAAAAAGGACTGGAACCTCTTTGCAGTAGCAGGACCTCCTTTTCACTAAATGAGTATGTACAACAGTGACATCCAAAGCAAAACTTTCCTTAAACAATTTCAGTGTCACCACCATGGGGGATAGCCTCAAAACATTTAACATCAGAACTTACATTAACAATTTGATTTATTCTTTATTATGCTTTGAGTAAGAGCCTAAGTTGCAATGAGAACAATGGATCCAAACAGCAAGAGGCAACTCCTATCAAGTGCCAGACCAGTTGACAAAGGCAATGGCTAACAAAAATAAACCCAAAGAAGCCAAAAGCCACTGAGTCAGCACTGGAACAAAAAGGGCATTTGGAAGCTTCATCCAAGCAAAGCTGCCTTTTCAAACTGAACAAAAGACATCAGCAACAAGCAGAGAGAGGATGCCTCTGCATTTGGTCTTGCTAAAAGATCGAGGCTTCTAATTGTTCCATTGAGGGCAATGAATGGTTTTGAAAAAAATATGAGAACTTCTGGATACAGAAGTAACAAAATTGGTGCCTGAGGCACTGGAAGCTACTACCTCAGGGCAGTCATGTTTCTCCCAGAAAGAAAATTTAGGGACTAATGTATTCCTTACAATTTTTTCCACATGAAAAGATCTTCAAAGGAGCACCTACACCACTTTAGATACCCTACAAATGACATAATGTATATACCTACAAATGACATGTAATGTGATTGCTAATGGTAAAAAGTTTTCCTAGATAAACAAAAATGCTTTTCATAAGCATCAATTGCCAGCCTACAGGACTCAGAACTGAGGTGTTTTAATTTCACCCAGTTAAGTAAAGAAAAAAAAAAATCAACAAACAAATTATATCTGATCGCAGAATCTACTGTTCCTATTTTATCAATAATAATTTGTTTTAAATGAATAAACCCAACAAACTATTAACATATAAATTAGCAAAAAAATGAATTAACTGCATAACTACATGATCACAGATGATATGGAAGCATTCTCACATAATCCTGCTGTAAATCCCATCACTAGTAGTCACTGCTAATCCAGACTGTCCCCTTTTACCTTTGGATTATGCTACTCATAATGCTTTTTAATAAAGAGAAAGGAAAATACAGATTAAATATAAACAGCATTGTGTTGCAATCATTAAAATCACACACTCTCTTAATCAACAATACACATAATGCAAGTAAAATTAAGGAATGGCCTATTTCATATGCTGAGGCTACCTCAGTATTAACATGTAATTATATATAGGAGATGTGTTTACAATGCAGTTGACAAAAGCAATGGAAAAGAATGCAGGGGTGTTTATTGTCTGTATTTCCTAAACTCACAAAGTTATATATTCCTGGCTCCTGTAGGATTGAATTAATTCACCTGGATTTCACTGGAGCTCTCTAAATGAAATTTTGACTAACACTTACTGCTTTAAGGCAAATTTGAAAATGTTGATTGATTTTGATGTCAGTATAGTATAAGCCATTTAAATTTTCTTTCCTAAATCTTCCTCTGCAAGTTTTTTAGGGCAACAGAAATAGATACAATGCATTTTTATCATTTTCTGCACCCATTCAAGTAAGCAAGAAAACTAGCATTATAAATAAAAAACATATTTACCATGATATTTTATATGACAAGGAAAACGTGACCTAACAGTCTCAAAATATTTATTACACAAGCCTGAAAATAACAAGCCAATATTCTTTTCCTATTTGCAGCAGACAGTAGCTTTACAATCCTGAGGCTGATACAGATGAGCATATGACTTAGACTAATATTTACAATTTTCTGTAATTCCACAGAAATAGAAATGCATTTAGATTATTCACTCACAGCACTGTAATAAATACCTGGTTTTCAGCCTTGCCTTACAGAAGCCTAAAATAAATCTATTTTTCATTGCAATTCAAATTACACTTCTACAAAATAGGTTATCTTCAGATATCTTTAATGCTCGGCAAGCACATTGTGTCTTTAAAATTAAACAGTCACAATTTGCATATCTGAACGAAAAGGATTTACCCTCAGAATTTACCAGGTATTTCCCTGCAGAATGCCAAACTCTTGAATAGAGTGCTTTCCTTGTTGCTTGATGCCCACTAGCAGGAGGCATCTCAGTGAACACATATGGAGCTAACAAAGATTCTTCTGATTCAGAAAGCACATACAAAAGATCTTCTGACTTCACAATACTTAGGAGTTTTATTGACTTATGGTCAAAATAAGCCACTGGGAGGAAAATACAACAGTGAAAGAAAGAAAGGGTCTACTTTCCCTCTTTAAAGTATTCAGATGCCCCACTCCACCATATTATCACATATCCACTTTAAAAAAAAATTAAGGAAAAAAAATCAGAATATAAAAAGTGATATAAGAGTACTCTATTAAATAAAGAAAATTTTTGCAAAGCTGCCTGTAAACCAACACCTATCCCCTCCCACTGCCCACCATGTATGCATATTCCAGTAACATTGTTTCTCCTACTGTTTTTTTATTGAAGCCAACACAAACGGAGTATCTTTGAATTTATTTTGGGGTATTAATACTGTACAGAGACAGGAACTTGATTATCAAAAATACAAATTACTCTGCCACACTTTAATCCAGCTAACAACATGGTGTCACTAACATTCACAGAAAACTAATTTTCTGAATAGAGAGAACAGCAATATGTAAATGCCTGAATAATGCTTTAAGCAAAGACTTTGAAAATATATATATTATGCATATAGTTTCTTGGCAGGCTGTAAAAACTCAAAACTCATTAATGTATTTACTGTACTGGAATACTAGGCAAGATGCCTTGATAGCATATAAAATCAATCTGAAAGATTCCTTTCTTAATGTAAGTTACAGAGATTCAAAGAGGTTGGCCTCGAAAGGGAGGTGGTTAAGACTTCTAGTGTCACATTTTAAGAAAATTATCATTTCTCATATGCAACATTTTTAAAATCAGATCAATGGATACACTTGTATAAGAGAAATAAAGCTGATCATTAAATTAAGAAAATACTCTGTGTTTAGTATGTTTTAAAAATATTGCTTTAATTACTACTTTGAATTTCCCTTCTCTAGGATTTTGAGCTCTGATGGCAAGTTCAGAACCTTCTAAAACAGAAAGACCACTGAGAATTTCTGCATTGGTTCCTGTGCATCCAGATTTTCAGCCTGTTCAGAAGTGTGGCTTAGACAGCCTTCAGTGTTCTTTTATCAACTGATACTGGCCAACTGGGAGACTTCTCAATTCTAAGTGTAAATCTGCTTTGAAGTTGAAAGCTGAACTGACAGTTTGAAAATCTTTCTACACGCAAATTAGGGATTGTCTATATACTTGCATTTTTCTATTCCTAGCTTCAACTTCTTGCCTAAGGTTTCCCTTTAATAAATAAATAAAAATAACAATAATAACACATTTTTTTTCCAATTAGAGTACAAGGACCTAGAAGTGAATAAATATCATCACAGAAACACACAATAGATGCAATTGATGGAATACCAGATCACTTTCTGTGAAACTACTGAAGAATCACTCTAGGCCGATACTTCTAGGAACTTAAAACCAAAAAGCAAACAAAAAAAACCCCAAAGAAATCACTGATTTGAACTTAGCTACAGCTTGCTGTGGAACTGAGTATTTCACCCTTGACCACACAGGCCCTAATCTATATGAATGCACCATAGGGTGTATTCTTTAAGAGATATTGGCTATGCATACTGTTATCTAGCTTCCCTAGGTTTTCCCTTTGATTTCTACTGCATTCACACCACTTTACAGAGTGGTTAAGCTTGAAAAGGAAAGTTGGCAGCAGAGCCCCTACCAGACTGCCCTTCAAAATTACAATTCAGAATTCATACTTACTCAAAATGACAAAAACTATCCACGAGAGAATGCAATAACAACACTACAAACAAGAATATATACACCTGTGAATTTTGGATTAAATTATAGATTAAAGTATATATTTTTAAGTTTTATATGCAATTACACAGCTGATACAATGATTTCAAGACACTGAATCTCAGTATACATATGAAGGAAGACATGGTTCTACATTGCAGAAGTTGTTTAACATGCAAGTAAGTAAATGCATAACTGTTTTGAACAATAAAAGCAGGACCTGACAGTATAACCTGTAAGTCAAACAGATCTGAAGACCAGCACTCAGCTCTGGGTGAGCCACAAGTATAAATATAGAGTATATGGCTGTGTAGATCTGTGAACAATTAAAAGAATGTGGTTTGGCTGTACTATTGGTATTAAGTCTAGCAGAAATGTTTCTTGACAAATGCTTCAGAAAATCGTACTGGTTTTCAATGCTGCAGTTATCACAAACACCTAAATATTTCATTTCTACATAACAAGGAGAAATGTACACTTTTTGCTCTACTTTCTAAATTTTCAGATCTGTTAAGCACCTAATATTATTTGATCTAACTGCTGCTGAACTTGGAACTCTTGATGGAATTTGGTCAAGGAGCAAACCAACTACAAAAGGCAAGGCTAGGCCTACAGAATATGGATATCTACAGTCAGTAGAATTCACAGGAAGGATCACGGAACTTTAAAATGAACTGTACACCTTTCATGTTCAGATAATACAGGCTACAGTTTCTTTCAAGTCTTAATACTGTAAATAAGTCTTAATACTGTATATCCTGAGTTGGAAGGGCCCCATCAGGATCAAGTCAAACTCTTGGCCCTGCACCCCCCAAGGGCACCCCAAGAATCACACCAAGTGCCTGACAGAGTTGTCCAAATATTTTTTTGAACTCTGTCAAGCATGGTGCTGCGACTACCTCCCTGGAAGCCTGTTCCAGTGCTCAACCACTCTTTATTTTAAGTTGTAAAACATCTCATTTTCTCTGAATCCTAATTAAATCAATGGTAGTTCTGTCAAGTTTTTTATGGAGTCAGTCTAATCCTAAATGATTTTATTTTTCAAAATTAATCTTAAGACTTCTCATTCCTGTATAAACTAGTGATTTCCTCCAAAGCAGCATTTATAACTTCTCATTTATATTTCAAAACCATGTCTCCCAACTCCAGTCTCTGCCATTGTTCATCTCCTCCATGCTCATCCCTATCAACAAAGGATACTGTATCTTATGGTTATTCATACACAGTATGAAGTAATTTTACTGTCATATCAAAGTACAAATATGGCTGCAAGAAGCTAATGTTTCAGAACTTAATCAATTGGCCTGTATCTTGCTCCAGCAAGGTTATCAGTTTTCCATATTATGAAGTACAATCCAATAGAACTTTAATTTCACCTACACCAAATAGGTTCATAACAAAAATGTGAATTCAAGGATTTATATATTCATCCTTGGGAAACAGAATAAAAATGCAGAAACTAATTAGTATGTTAAAATTATAAAGTACTGATTATTACAAAACATGAGCATGACAGTGTGAGCATATTTTAAGTGTACCTTCAGGTTCTAGAAATATTTGGAATCCAATGCTACTCTCCTCAAACTAAGTTTTTGTGAAATTGGTGATAATTAAACAGATACTTAAAAAAATAATTTTAACTACAGGGAAACTACATAAACCAAACTCTGACAAACACAGTAAAAATAACTTATTTTAGTATTTTGGTGTGATTTTTGTTTTTTGCACTACAGTGGATATACAACTTCTTTTTTACAGTCAAGTAGGCAAAAATAACATGTAATTTCTATCACTGCTTCTCATATTACAATATATCCATTTGCAGGTAATAAGATTAGATTCATCACTGCTCTCATTTTGTAGGCCATTTTTCATTTAATCTTCTTATGCTAAAAAAGAGGTAATTTCACTTTCATACATAATAAAACCAAAACAATGTTATCTTGTCAGAAGTAACACATCCAAGCATGTTATATCCTATTTAGTTAATATGACCAGAGAATAAAAACCAAGCATCTTACCTCAGACCAAATATATGGGATTGTTCATAATTGAATAAGGAATGAATTTTAGCTTCTGAGTTCAAAATTAGAAGCCTGTCAATGATATCCTGCCAAAGGAAATGTAGAAAACCATGTATGCTTTTATAATTTATGCACATCATATTTTCATATTTACTATTGAATGAAAGCTATTATTAAAACACACACTGAAATTATTTCTGTAACAAGAGGTGTTTTCCACACAAAAGTCAACGGCAAAAAGAAACCATGTAGAAGGTTAGGAAAAAAAAAATCTTTTAAAGAATATAAACATACAAAAAGATCCTTGCATACCAACTATCCTAGTTCTTCAGTATTAAACCACCAAAAAAAAAGTTAAACTGTTTTTTGTATGTTTGAAATGTGTATATGTCTATTTCAATGAAGAGAACAGCAAATCATTTAGCAAAATAAGCCTTTCTCACACTGGTTAGTAGTATATGCTTCAAGACACAGCCATTTATTCTCAGTGTAGCAAGGCTTGGCTCAGATGTTGACGCTCACACCTTTCATCCTAGAGCATCTCATGTAACAGGCAATGACCTGTGGCTGCTTCCCACTTCTTCCACAAATCCAACCTAATTATCTTCCCCTCTGGTTCACCACATGTGCAAACTGCTTCTGAAGAAATAATTTCATTAAAAAACTAAGGAATGAACAAAAACATTCAATGATGCTATCACCTCAGAGACAGATTGCTGTACTATGGTCAGAGGAAACAGATTACAAAGTCCTCATGAGCTTTATTTAATATTGATTAAATCCAAAGTTGGTTTTTTTTTCCACGTTTAAGGAGTACAGTTTCAGAGACAGTGGAGGGTTATTATTCACCTTGTTAGACCAATGAGTCATTTCAATATGAGAGGAAAGTTAAGATCCCTACATTCACAAAATCAACAAAAGCTCTGGTTTTCAACAGAGAAAAGGAAAGATCATGAGCAAAACTCACAACGGTAGGAAAAAAAGTCAAGAACTTTTCAAGGTAAACTGTCTTCATTAAATGCATTCTTATTTAAAATGCAGAGAAAGCGTATTTTTCCCATTAGATTTTTGCGGCGGTGGGGAGACAGCTTTTTCCACATAGTATAATCAACAAAATTCTCTATTAAAAACCTCAACTTGGACCTCAAGGCTGTTCATAAAATTGATAATGCAAGCAATTGATTTGTTTGGGGTTTAAGATTTTTTTAGATATTTGTATATACAAAGAGTTAAACGCTAAGGGACATTTCTCTGGCAACTTCCTTCTCTCATTTATACATCAAAGCTTGAAGCCTGCAAGAGAGTACAAAGAGCAGGCACAGTGAGAGGACTACTGAGAAAGGAGACCAAGCTCTGATTTGGGATTTTAAAAAGGAAAATAATGAACAATGTCTAACACAAAATCCCATTAAAAGATGTGCAGATTGATCTGCACTGCTCAGCTACAAAGCAAAGCTTAAATATTACAGGTCAGATGTCATCTATTTTGAATACTTAAGGAAAACCACTTAAGCGTAAGATCCTCCAGAATCACAGAAGAAAAAGAAGATCACCTATTTTAACATCTTTCAAAGCTACAGATCTAGAGGGTACCTTCCCAACTAAATTCCCCTGAATATGTGTACTGCAGAAACCCTCAACGAATGGAGGCAGGCAGAAGAGCCTTCATTTATGTGCTCCATTTTCTAAAATAATATTACATGCCAAACACAGTAAAGAGAAATCTTGCATGTATTAAGAAAAATTTTCCTAAGGGCACAAAATAAAAACCTAATTGGTCAACTGTTAAAAGTAGAAAAAGCTCAACTGATAATCTGTTCAGTTAATGATGCAGCTAGTCAGACAAAAATAGGAGGCAAAAATGCTTAAATCCTATGTATTTAAGAAATAAAGGGTATACAAAAATGATTAAGTTCAGTGCATTAGCAAATATAGTTTAGCATAAACAAGTCAGATTGTGTGGCAATGTGACATGATTCAGAAACAGAGAAAAAATAAAGCACAGAAAGTAATTTGGTCTTGCAATCAAATTTAATGGCAGGGAAATTGCTTTTCCTGGGCTTTCTATAGTTTTATATGGTCAAAATCTTTTTATCTTTTGCTTTCTTCAATCACTGCCCAAAAATGTGGTTATAACAAACCTGTATCTCTTCCAACTTCTCTGAGTACTTAGACTCCCCCATTATGTGTTAAATTAACATTACAGGATCTGACTATTTCCCTTCTGTTAACTACAAAATCTTGGATGTCTATCTTACAAAGACAGACATATCTCTATCCAATATTGGATGTCTAGGCTGACAAAACCCACTGCTGCACAGTAAGGTAAGTCTCATCCAAAACATCTGTAACTGCTCAGGGAACTTTGAACAGTTTTATCAGTATTGGCATTTCTAGAAACCTAGAGAATTTCATAAAAATACTGAAGTGCCTCAAAAGCTAAAATAACACTGGCTTTCAAAAGTGACAAAAATTGTTACTGGAGATCTACCACAATTTGAATGCTCTCAAATATTTATCATCTTCAGCATAAAACTTGGTAACTGAACAAAGCCATCCATTGGTGGACACTAGGATTGAGCAGATGGGAAAAATGAAATTTATCATGCCATTTCCTCCTGAAATCATCAAAAGTTGTTGCCAGAGTATTGCAAAAAATAACTCAAAAATCCCTTTCAAACATAACATACACTATTATGATAAACTCTGTCTAAACAACTTAAACTATCACAAATCCAAAGCCTGTGCTAAATAAACATTTCAACATAATGGCAATTTAAAGTGCTAACTCATTAGAAAAGAAATCTGATTTTAACTGCCACACAAGGTCACAAATTACTTGCTTGGGCTTTGCACTTGAGAAAAAAGCCCTAATGGATTGCAGTTGGATGATTGAATACAAAATAATACTAAAATGGTGATGCTATTTTTCTGAAGTATGCCTTAATCAGTAGCTTTCCAATTACCGATTCTTTTCTTTGTGTGAATCATGTGGGCTATTAAAAAAAAAAAGCCTGCGGTATGGGGTTTATGTGTTTTCATTTTAGTTTTTTTCTTTAATTCTGTTTAAATCCACAGATAGAGTGATAAAGCAACACTATATAAAATACAAGTAAACCTATTTTCCAACAATTTCCAGTATGTAACTGTATTCACACATACAGGTGTTTATGTATGTTACTTATTTTCCACGGAAAAGCACAATTCTACCACAAGCCAGGAAAGATGATCTTTAAATCAGGCATCAAATTTTATGTTACCTTTACGATTTCAAAATGAACGTTTAGGTTAATATGAAGTGATATGTGCATATACTGCCCTCATGCTGTACATAATATAAAATGCAGAAAAATTCAAAGTCTTTCAATAATAAGGAAAAAACTTATTCTAACAATATTTTCTTAAGAAGAAATGTCATATCAGAAGTATTTTTCTTTCAAAATACGTACAATTATATCTGTAGGTACTTCACGGAATGAATACACGGGTTTATTTGGTATATCTCGTTTACTCAGGAGCTCAAAAACTGCTGGGTAAGTGAGCAAGTTTACCAGAAACAAAAAAGACTAGAGAAAGAGAAAAAGGAGGGAAAAAAGGGAATGTTAGTCAAGTATAACCAAGTAAATGTTAGCATTATTTTCCATTTACACAAGTTTTGTTCTTATCATTCACAGGTTGAACTTGACATAAATAGACCTGCCCAAAATAAAACTGCATACACTGTTAGACATCTATATAATCTAAAAGGGCAGTAGCGTCTGAAATGTCTATTATCTATCAAATTGTACGAGCAATTTTGAAAATTACAGTATTTCATTACCACATAATTCTAAAATCTAGAAACACAGAGTAGTCTTCACTCTTCCTGACCTTATTACAGTAATCTGGACATAAACTGATGACCAGCATTTAAGAATTAATTTTTGTCATGATTGTTATTCATTATTTCATAGTTAATCCTTGGCAATTGTGAACTTCCCTCCAACACAAGAATCCTTTATCAGTCATCATTTAACTAGTGTAGTATACAAATTTAGACACATGTGCCAAGAAGCAGGTATAGTTGCATTAAAAATTTAAAGAATGGTATGTATGATCTTATCTGAACCATAGCACTGTTTCTTTCCAGGCAAAAACATAAGATTAAATAATTTCTCACCTTCTGACAACTTTGGTCAATGGGGTCAACTGGAGTAGATTTGGGTTGGGTTATTCTCAAATCATCTTTTCCACACTCCAAAAGAGCCCATAATTCAGTTACAAGTGCCTTTATAAAACCTAAAATAAATGACTGTGCTAATCATGAATTTCATATTAAAAATATTTTACACCACAGTTCTAACCAAGATTCTCAAAATTCTCTGTACTGAAGACCGAAATTTCACAACACAGATTGCCTGAGGGTTACTATCCCTGCTATTCTCATTCCTTTAGTCAAAACTACCTTTCCAGAGCAGTCTGCTTACGTTCTATCTATAGTCTGCAACAATGGTTTCCAAAGACTATTACACCAGAGTAGGATTATATTTATATTTATAAATCTACGTAAATGAGTTTCTGACCTTCTTAAAAAAGTTAAGTGCAACAGAACAAGGCTTAGTTAGTATTGTCTTAGTGGTTCTACTCAATAAATTAAAACACACCACAATGAAAAGGACTAAAAAAAAAAACCTTTAAGAGTAGCACTACTAGACGAATTTGTTAAAATTTAAAATGTTAAATATTTAAATAGAAGAGGAAAGAGCCATCTAACTCTGAAATCTTCAAATGTAAGTTACAGGCTTAATAGAAACTTTATATACATTACACAAGCTGTCACGGTTGAAAATCATTACTGATTGTATTTGGTATATCATTTGTCTCTGATGCCAAAGGGCATAAAAGTGCCATAAGAAGCAATTTGGCTGAAAACCTTACAACAGGACAGATGGGAAACTCCTCAGTAGATCTGCTCCCTGCTTTCTGAAAAATCCCAGAGGCATAAATAGTAACTAACAATCAGTTTCCTTGACTGGTAGAATTTCCCTGCCTTTCTGACAGCCTTTCAGTCAACACCAGCCACTTCTGGATACTCAGAGAGATGATTTACAACTTTCATACTTCACGGACTTCCTTAGCAACTTAAGACATTACCTTCATTTTATTGATGAGATTCTAGTTTTAATATAATTACTACCTGGACTGTTGATGATATGGTAACAGTTAGGTTATGTGAGACTGACTCTGAAGGTACTTTGTCTGAATTGACAATTCTCATAGCACAATCTCATTTACATCTCACTACTGTATAACTGCACCAATGACACTCAGGTCTTTGCAGTTCCTCACGCTTTGCGCAGTCAGTAACCATGGAAATGTACATAAAAATTACAGATATCAACAGTTATTAATTCTGATCTGAAGATCAACTAGAAGCACCTGCAAACTTAGTTTTAAACAGTACATCTTCACACAGATACAGGAAATTTCTGGAAATCCAAACCAGTGATGTGAAGATTTTACATAACATCAGAAGGAAAAATAAAACAAACTCCAAAACACTGCATCAAGAGTAATGAATGACTTAAAAACTGGAGGGAATTACTTTCCATCATGAAGAAAGTAACAGACATTTAAGAGTCTTTTCTAACACCGTATAATTATCTTATACAGTTGATACCTTTTTAACATATTTCTCACTGTCTTTTTCTAAAATGAAAGACTACAGCATGCAATTATTCACAAAACATCATTCTTCACTTTACCTGAATTCTGCAGAGCTACTGCAGCCATTGGTGTTGTTGCCATTTGTGTAACAATCATTCTATTACCAAAGTCCTCATATTCATTTGTCTGTTGATAAGAAGTATAAAAGTGCAGTGTCAGTCATTCAGAAGGCATGAAACTCTCAAATGATCTCTTAAATATTGATCTTTCTTACACTTGTTTACAGAATTTAATCCACTTTATGTTTAGACTTGAACAGTTCACAGCTATTACCCTCTACAGACTTACCAGGGTCAGATTCCAAACCAAACACCTTTATCGAGTATCTTATAAACATTTGAACACAAAATACTGTGGTCGAGACATGTAATATGACCAAATAAAACCATTAGTATTATAATTCTTTTGTACACATTCAGTAGGATGCCTGTGACATTTCTTTTTTGTCCTAAAAATGCATATTATCTGATTTTTTGGTTATATTTCAAGTATTGTCTAGCATATTTAGATTTCAACATAACCTACTAATGTGGTCTAAACAAACTTCCACTTAGAAAAAAAGAAAAAACTATTTTTCCTAGCATTTCAAACTTTACAGTAAAAAGTAAACTGTACAGACTCTGTAATGCTTACCTGGATTTTTTTTGATAAACTGCTAAACATAAAATTCACACAGTCATTCATGGCACCTGTACTGTGAAGCAGAAATAGCCCTTTGGGTGTGGCAGAAAAATTTAGCAAGGCATCTAACAAAGTCTCTTCCCATAACAAACTGCAAGAGTAACAAAATAGTAATTAAGAACAGTATGCAAAAAAGCATGGGAAAAAAAGAAAAAGTACAATTTCTTACTCTGAAAAACAACAATACTTTACCCACTGGACTCCATGCTTAATTTATAAGTTTATGTTAGTTTAAAAAAAGCATTTGGGAAAGATAACATGTACTACACTGTACTTTGTGCAAACATTCAAACTCAGTGTGGCAAAACTAAGGTTACGTGGGAACACAGAAGAGAAAGATGATGTAATGGGGAACCCAAAATACCTATGCTATCTTCAAACATATGTATGACTTACAGTCTGACCCTATACAGTCTTAAGATATTAATGTGGCAGTTACACATTGGCAAAACAGGTACAGAATTTCTCAACAATGTAAAAACACTATAAGGAACTCATATTTGAGTAGCTAAAGATTCCTGCAAGAAATTAGTACAGAATTATGAAGAAAGCTTCTATATTTACACAACAGCTTCTTGTACTAAGAACAGCAAAAGGAAAATCAACATTGCCCTGAATTTTTCAGACTCCCAAGCACTTGTGCATTTCTCATCTTAATGCATACAAACTTCTACAAAGGGACATAAAGTTTTAGCATAAAAGAAAGGATGCCTTTCACTTGGTATGTATTCCGCTTTCAGCAAAAATGCTGCCAATCTTGCTACATAATATTTTGAAGGTGTAAATATGATTCAGCAGAAAAGCATTTTAAATTAGCACCACATCAAAGGCATAAGATAAACAGAAAGCTACTTTATTCTGTGTTTTCCTATTCACATTTTCCTCAAACCAAATTCTTTAGTCAGACGGAATCAACTATAAGTCAGTTTTGCATAGATTAGACACCACTCTCTAAGCCAAGGCAATCCTCAAAGGTCAGGAATAATTTTGTAGCTCTACTGAGACCTATGCTACGGATGGTTTCATTCCATCTACCTACCATCCTTCTGGCAAAAAGACTGTCCTGCATTAGGCTGGGATAGAGTGCATTTTCTTCTAAGTAGCCAGTACAGTGCTGTGTTTCGGATTTAGGATGAGAATAATGTTGCTAACACACTGATGTTTTATTTGTTGCCAAGTAGAGCTCATCCAAGTCAAGAACTCTCCAGTTTCTCAAGCTCTGAAGGTGAGCAGGTGCAGAAGAAGCCATGAGAGAGCACAGCCAGGACAGCTGAGCCAAACTGGCCAAAGGGATATTCCATAACATGAGAAGTCATGCTCAGTATATAAAATGCAGGGAGTTGACCAGAAGGGGCCAATCACTGTTGAGGGATGAGCTGGGCATCGGTGAGAGGGTGATGAGCAACCGAGTAGTGTGTCACTTGCTTCTCTCGTGTGTTACTTCTCTCTCTCTCCTTTTCATTGATATTAATGTTATTATTACCATTATAAGTATTACTATTATTAGTATTACTATATTTTACTTTGTTTCAGTTATTAGACTGTATCTCAACCCATAATTTTTTTTTTCCTGATTCTCCTCCCCACCCCATTGGGATGCATGTGGCTGTGTGGTGTTTATTGCCAGCTGGAATCAAACTACAATGACGACATGGGGTTACAAGATGTTTCAATTGTTCTTATACACGTGCATAAATTAAGTACCAACTCACCTGGTTTTTGACTCTTGACTTATTGATGAAGCGGAGTCTGCATCAGTTACAGGAGTAGGGACTCTTTCTGAAAGAAAACTTGTCTGCAAAACGGAAAATAAATACCTCCTTACCATTTATTTACACCATTTTTAAACTCCCAATCTTGTTCATTCTCTTGTTATATACAAAAGAAAAAACACCAGTGATCAGGTTATAGTCCTGTCTTTGGCACAGAATACACTATTCCACTACTTTTTTTTTAATTTTTATAATTCTAGAAAAGCTTGTTTTTTACTTCTTCCTTGGGTACACACAACTTTAAGCTAGCACATTTTAAATTTTTTTATTAGAATTCTTAAATAGACCTCTTTACTTTCCAGCTGGAGAGTTCCATATCAAAAATTGGCATTTGAAAGAAAACAAGGAAAAAAGAAAAATTGTAACACAACTCTACTCCATTTCTGTCACAGGTAATGGAAATAACAGCCTCTGGAGTCAACAACACAATAACAAGCTTATTGATTAATTTTGCTGCTTTTTATTTTATTTATAAACTACATAAATTTCTCTATATTGGTATGGATGTCATTAGAACTATGACATAAATATATATACGTATTTTTATATTTGATGGAGTTTATCACTTAAATTATATTTGAAAATAACTGGTATGAAAGACACTGCATATTTAAAATTAATTATTTAAGTTGTTTTATTTTTACAGGATAAAAAGCAAATTACACCATTGAAGTAAAAGTGAGCAGTCATTAATTTACTGCCCTATAAATGTGATGTAACAAATCAACAAAAGATTCTTCTATTAAACTAGTCAGTTGTACTGGATCTGTGTTTCCCCTTTCATTATCATCTCTATAAATTCTGTTCCAGAATTTCATCAGAATCTGCCAAGAAAAGACAGAATTTCTTTCTCCATCAGTCTTAAAACTCCAGGAGACATGTAAAAGAAAAGGATAAAAATTACCAGTCCATCCATTAAAAAATTGACACTACTGCTCAGAAAGAGTCCGCCATTTTTGCTACACTATGGAAGTAGGATATTTTACAAATTGCAGGTATTTTTAAATTTAACAATGACAGAAAATAATTTAAAAAGCATTAAGATGATGGTGTTGACTTTTCTGTAGATTCCTGAAGTCAAGAATATGTTGATTATATTTCAGTTTGTATTTGACTACCAAAGTGATGTGAAGAAATAGCATTTTGAAAGTTAAACTTGTTTTTATTCAACACATTCAGTCTACTTATCTTGTATGTGTCAAGACAATTTGTCTAAATTATGTTCTATACCATAACAAGGGATTTTAATGTAGAAAGAAGTCTTTTGTACATGCGTAAATGCTGTGGTGTTTTAGAGGAAATAACTGGAAATGCCCATCAAAAGCTTTTAACAGTCTGCCTGTGATAAACATTAAATAGAGTAACAGGCTAGTTTGAGTAAGACTGACGAGTTACACAATAGGAAAGCATCAAAAGGCAGACAGATTGCTGAGTTACATAAATTACAGCATGAATCAAGTGAACTAAACTCCTTAATTCAATAAAAATCCTCAAGTTTTCAATGCAAGGAATAACGTAAGTTACAAACCAAACACTCTTTGATAAGTAACACAGTTTACTGTGATAGGATTCTAAGTAACAATATATTTTCTTTTCAATAAAAATGTATGCCTTCACAACGATATTCATATATGAAACAGTCAGAAATACCCACAAAATGGTGATTTAGGTATCTTCTATTCATGTTCTAACTTTCTGATATTTTCTGCCTCAGTTTTCATCATGATTGTATCTTTTATATATCTAATCATAATAAAAGCATATAGCATATGACAGGAAGAACAGCTGCTCCATTCTCTTTCCCATGCATTCATTTTCCCTCCCACTTCCTCGCCTCCAGGAAAAGAAGAAAATTTGCAAGTAGAACTTAATTGTTACAACATTCTAAGCACTATCTCACTACTTAAATATAATCAACCTGTAAGAAGAATTTTACACAAGCTGAACCTCTCACAGTAAGATTTTTCCCAACCCAAAAGCAAGGTTTACCTTTCTCCAGGCCTCTGCAATAGATTCATGCAAGCCATAAGGAATTAGCATCTGTAGGCCTTCACAAGTTCTGTACATTTGACGGCATACAAAAATGAAAGCTCCTTTAACAACTGGCAAAAGCTCAGATCCAGATAAAAGAGAAATGTCATCATGAAGAAGTTTCTTTGTGAACTGAACAATTACATGAGCAGCTGTAGGACTAGAAATAAAATAACACTTTTAAAATGTTGTTTCCTAGTAAACGGTAAGCCTGGAAGCAAATCCGCTGACTAAACTTACTTAATTTTTTTAGGGGAAAAGATACTACATAAAGAGACTTTGACCCACTATGGAGGGGCAAACTATAACTTGTAACACCAGTCAGAAGAAAAGATCTTTACAGCAAGTGATTTTACTTTGGCTAATAGTTCTATGCAGTGCAAAAATATATCCATTGCCTTCCACACAGCCCACATGACCACAACCTACAGAGACTCCATGCTTTATACAAATCCAGCTGGGAAGAGTAACCAGACAATACTTTTCGCTTCTGCTTGGTCAGCGTTAAGGATACCAGAACAAGGTAAAATTTGTCCTTGTTCTTACTTTTTCCTATCCAAGTCATGCTTCTGAAATATTCTGGGTTTGTAATGATAAGGACAACTCTTTCTCCAAAAAAAAATCTTTAACTTCCACCCCGCTTAAAAACAGACAATTCTGAGATTTCTCCACTTAGAAGACATACTTTCCAAACATTTTCATGACCTTCAGCTTAGATGTTTTCAAGGGCTCATCTCAATTTTACTGCTGTTTCAAGTTTTAGCATCAGCTAACTATATTCTACCCATAGGAACACACTGATCCTAAATTAGGTACAGTGTTACATGTGGCAGTTTCTTATACAAGATCTGTCGCTACTAGATGTACTGAAATGTGAATACTACATTAAATCTATTCTTTCACTAAATTAGGTTGATTTTAAATTCTAAAACCATTCTAAAGACAAATAAAAAAATGCAGAAGAGAGGCCTTTGGTCTGAACAGTAACACTAGGAATAAAATGGAACTACATTCAGAGAAAGGAAAGCTCTCACATGAATTAGAAAAACAAGTAAAACATGAAAATCTCTCTTATAATAAGTATTTCTTTACATTGTCATTTCACCTGGTTCGACACACAAATATCTCCCTAATATGTTCTCTAAAACACTTACTACTCAATTTATAATCATATATTTTACTCCTAATAAAACCAAAATGTATCACATTATAGATAAAAAAAGAGAAAATGAGTCTCATACGAAAAATGTAATTCATTCAAGTGCTCACTAATGCCATCCATTAGTGCACTCTTACCTGTTGTTGGCATTTTTTTCATTTTCTCCATAAAGAAGAAGAGATAGACCATCTTCTGAAGCAGCAATCCTTGCCAAAATATCAGCTACATCAAGTAAAGTGGTTTCAAGACAGTTTATATGCAGCTGGAATAGGGGAAAAAAAGAGGAAGTTTTAAATTCAATGCTTTTGTGAAAGACCTTGAAGATCACATTTCTGATGATTTCTTAATGGTTTAAACACAGTAACAGCCAACATTCAAATGCCATCACATAGAAATCTTCATCACAAATGGCATTAATTCCCAATATTTTCATAATCCTTATAGAAATTTTTAAAAGAAAAAACAAAAAACCAAACAAAAAACCAAACAAATAAAAATCCCTTTTTCTTTTGTCAATTCTGAAAATAATAGCTTCCCATGGAGAATTATATATTGTACTTATACTAGTTATTGAGAACACCTAACTTCCAAATTGCCAATTTAAAAATAAAAGTTGTCTTTCAAATAGAAGGTAAATACTCATTCAAGAAATATCCAAATTACATCAGAAAAAAAGCCAAAACAAATAAAAAAAATTGTGCAGTGTGTTTTTTCCCAGAGGAAACAGTCTCACTACAGCACAATTTTTGCTACTAATCAGAAGACTTCCATGTCAGACCAATCGTAGTCACAGACTACACTATTCAATGCACACTATGATAGCCAATGTAGAAACTACCACAGAAGCTACCATATTATGTGAGTAAATAAACCTTCTACACAGAAAATACGGAAAAATTATAATATTCTATACATGTAAAAATCATTTGGAAGATTATTACAAACCTCTCTGCCACTCAGCAAACTTTGAACAGGATGAAGTAAGGCATCTATTACTGCATCTGTATACAAACATTCAGCAGCACATCCTGTTTGATCACAAAAAACTTGCAGAATCTCCATAATAAGACTTTCTGGAGAATAATTGTCTGGTGAACAGAATAAATATTTATTTATAATTTAATTTACACAAATATCTCTATATGATTTATGTAGTTGCTTCTGAATTATTTTTGATTTTGTTAAGTGCTGATTTAACATAGAGGGAGGAAGAATGGGTAAGAGCAGAAGGGAAGAGAAAAATCTGCACAAATAACAGATACAAATTAAAAATTGCAAAAGAAGTTATCACATGCCTCATTATAAATATATACATTAGCATATAATGAAAAAAAGCATTTACCTGTATGTTCTGCCAAAGCTGTCTTTGGGTAACTTGGAGAGTAATAAATGAGCTGAGTAAATAATACCAAGACATCAGTTACGGATACACTATCTATTAAAAAAAAAAAAACAAAAAAAAAAAAAAAAAAAAAAGGAAAAAAAATTTGTT
>VZTX01006368.1:558385-585291 GCA_013400915.1 Pardalotus punctatus | reverse complement strand
AAAAAAAAAAAAAAAAAAAAAAAAAAAAAAAAAAAAAGAAGAGGAAAGTACTTTGCAAATTAAAGTACAACTTTAATTTTTCAAATAAAAAATGGATTTTGTAAATATATGCAAAGAATGCTTTGTTGTATTCAGGAAATCAACTATGTACAAGTGATAAAGCAAAGGACATGCATGTCCTTGGGACGTTACTAAGATATTTCATGGTCAACATATATGACTTAATCTTGCTCTCAATTTAGCCAACGGAAATTTTACAGTGTCCTTCACTGAAAAAAATGGCAGCCAACATTTGAAAATAGTGAGTATGCATGGCTGAATAAAAAAGGCATTGCATTACTTTTAGATTAAGTGAAACAACTGGAAAAGAGAGAGTCTGTCAGACAACTCTTTCTCAGGTCTGAAACATAACCAACAAAAGTAGCTAAATGCAAGATGGGAACAACTGCTCCAAGTTTCATGTAATTATGTTAATAAATCAGATAATTTGTGTTAATAAATCAGACAGTTTGTGAGGAAAGAGTTGCCATGTATGAAGCTGAGAAGGACACTATTAAGAAGACAAATGGCAGGATTGTTACATTTGCATGGGAAAGAAAAAAGCAACCACCACCCCTGGATCTCCCCTTGAAGGGTGCTACACAGGTAATGCATAAATGACAAAATCACTTAATTAGTAGATGTTTCTTACTCACACACTGCTCTACAGTGGATCCATTAAGTCTTGATCCTCTAACAGGAGCAACAAAAGACAAGTCACAGAACTAGTATCCAGTAATGTGCTGAATTCTACATTGGATTAATAGAGACACTAAAGCAATGGAATGCTCCAATTGCCCTCACACACTTCCTTTTGCCATCCCTGCACAGTGTAGATTTCTCTGGATGTCCAAGAGCTTTTCCATCTCATATCTTCCATCCTTATTAACACCACTGTTCCACAGGTACGGAAGTTTTCTTCTACTTTTATTTTATCTTAATTAATAGGTTAAACTCAGAGCTCTTGTATTCAATTTGCAATCAGCTTGAAATAACGATTTTTCTTTCACACATGAAAAACAGTTTTGGTCCCTGGACATGTCTCTCTTCCAACCAATTATATTAATTGGTTGGAAGAGAGAAGCTATTACTCACCCCTAGAAAAACTGAATCACTTACACACTGATCCAGCTGTCCTTCAACATGAAATTAATACATTAAAAGTAAAATACATAAGTGATCCATCCAGCCACGTCCATCAAAGAATAAAAAACTGTGCAGATGTTCATTTATAGATCTATCTATCTATAGATAGATAGATAGATAGATAGATATTTATATATACACATACCACCTTTACAAAACTTTACAGGCCCAGAATCAGTGAACAAAGTGTTGTTCTTCAATGTCCATAATATTGCAGTAAAAATATAGAAATATATATAAAGTATGGATGTAGCGTTTTTCAACAGATTCCATTTTCCTCAACTCACCCCTTACCTTTTTTATTTTTCAGCTGTACAGGAAAGAGATTCTGGCCTTCCTTATAGATCAACAATCTTCCTAAGAGGCAGAGTGAATGAACAAAATAGATGTACTGCAATTCTGGCCCAGTGTAAGAAAAATTCTGCTTATCACCTGTTACAATAAAGCAAAAATTTAGGATTTTACTCATGTAGTTTACTTTACAGTACCTAGCTACTACCTGCAACACAACTGGATCATTTTACATATACAGACAGCTTAAATAACTAACCACTGCTATTAGTGTTCTCACAGAAGACAGTCATACAACATTTTGGCAAGAAATAGAATAGACAGAATGTCTTCCTCCTGAGGTAGCATGCTCAAAGACCTAAAGGATGTGGATGTATGTGCATATAATGCGAGACATACAAAGATACTCACTACAGTGCTGCTGGCAAAAGTCACTGACTTTGGAATTTTTAGTAACTGCTGCCTTGCAAAATTCAAAATAATCAAGACATCGCTGGACAGCCGCATTAATCTGTGAAATAAAGCACAAAATAATAAAATACCTGGTATTTCATAATAAACTCATTCTCCCTTGTATCCAAGTACTGTCCTTAAACACAAGAACTTAAATATCCTCTTCACTTCAATGACTTAATTTTTCAGTACTTTGGATGGATTAACCAACAGGAGTCAAAATTTTACACAGCTATTAAAATAGATCACCATTATTATCATATTATCACACGACCAGCTCTGTACACAAAAAGACAATCTATGAAAAACAGTAGAGAGAACACGCAAGTGTACTGAGAAGTCAAAAGAAATCTGTGAATGCCATATTGTCATTACTGTCGAAGATTTTAAGTTTCCACATGTTAAAAACTTTGTTTTGAATACACTTACTAAACTGTAGGTTTGGTTGCTGGGTGCTGTCAGTGCTATTACTGTTCTTTGCAGCAGTGGTGTATCATTGTCACTGCATTATAATCTAATCAAGGCATATAAAAGTTAAAAAATTATAAGCATGGCTTTAGCAAGGAAACATAAAGCATATTGTCCTGGTTTCAGCTGGGATAGAGTTAGTTTTTCCTATTATGATCTGAGAGGAATAGTTAGATTTATGACAGTTTGGAGCCACCAAGACTTATTTACAAGTGTAAATATACAGACATACACAATAAAAAAACCCCAGCATTAACTGAATGTTTACCCTGTGCTTATAAATTAGACTACCCTGCTTATGGACTCTCTATTATAAACTCTTTGTTGGACAGATCATACTTTATTCTATGCCCATTTCTATGCATACAGATAAAAAAGATAAAGGTCTCTTATAGCTGTCCGTATCCTTTTCTCCCATCTGAAGGTTTTAGCAGTCCTATGTATTTTACATTTGATTTCATTTATATTCCAAGATTTTAAAAAATACAGCCAAAGTCCTGTTTATATGAATGGATCTCTCATCCACATCAGTCTTATCGAAAACAATGAAACTTCCACCCCAGTGAAGAGATCTGCCCATACAAAATACATTATAAGATTAACAGCTATATTACTAAAATATATTTTCCCAGTTTGATTTATCTTGCTGATTTTGAACCCTTAAGGCATCAAAGAATACATTGACAGGATTTTTAGTCTCTTTGCATCAAAAATCCAAATTGAGCACAAAGTATTTATGGTATTTTTTCATGCACTATTTGCCATTTTTATGCGTTCTTGAAAATAATTCTAAACATGAATGCAACATAACAAATAACAATCCTAATTAAACATCTGCAATAAAATATCCTAACTTCCCCTTACCCAGAGTTGGCAATATACACTTCTTTGTATTTATCAATTATCCCTTTAAGCAAAGAAAAAATTTAAAATTTAAATTAAAAAATTTAAAAATTTAAAAAATATATTTTTTTAATTAAAAAAAAACTTATCCAGCCAAAAAAAAAAAAGCAAAAAAACTTGTCCAAACCACAATGTGCAAAAAAAGACAAAGCTGCATGTAAACTTGCCTTGGAAATTCATAGAATCATAGAGGGGCCTGGGCTGGAAGGGATTGTAAAGACCATCTAGTTCCAAACAATGCCATGGGCATGGACACCTTGCACCCCATCCAATCAGGCCCTGAACACTTCCAGGAACAGGACATCCACAACTTCTCTGGGCAACCTTTTCTAATGTCTCACCACACTCACAGTAAAACAGCTCCTCCTAATATCTAATCTCAATCTACCCTCTTTCAGTTTGAAGCCATTATCCCTTGTTCTATCAATAAGTTTTATTTACAGACTATTACTGAATGTATTATCAATAAAATATATTAATAGAAGTACTTACCAAGGATTTATACTTCCTTTCCAAAAGCCTAAATACCACTCTTCTGCTGTAACATGCATGCTTAAATGACAAAAAGATTTAATGTTAATTGCAAAGATATGATCTGTTTTTTAACTAAAAAGTAGAAATTATCTCTGATTCTGTTCTAATAGGGATCCCACGTATAGTACATACTCAATATATTGAACTCCAGCTCGAGTAGTCAGTATTATACTCAACTAAGACTTTTGTTTGCAGTACATTTATGACACAAAAATCTACATCATTAGAACAAAGTGTAGTGGAATATGCAGCAAAACCAGAAGACCAATAACTACACTGAAATGCTAAACTACATGTTTTGACATTGCCAAGTAAATCCTAAATTATAAGTTTATACATGGTAGGCCAGAATAAGCTCTAATGTACAATGAAGTTAGCAAGTTGTGCGTAGGGTATAATACATATAAGTGTACTTTCATGCTCATCACTTTTTCCAAAGTAGTACTTGCATCTTTTGATGGTTGTCAGTCAATTCTACCAAAGGGACTGAAGACACAGAGCAAAGAAAATACTCAGAAATTTCATGAAAACTAGGAACTGAACAGAAATTGAAGTGAAGAGTAGTATTTTGAAGCAGTGGACATAAAAGTCTAAAAAAACTCTACACTTCCTTAATTACAGTTGTTACAGGACACAATAGGTCTGTGATGTCATAACCCAAACTTTTCAAAATACATGTGAGACATGAACAAGCTACAAACTGTTGGGTTGCAGCTTTTTTGCTTACCGTCCACTTCTTAAACCACACTGCTTTGATATCAAGGAGAGCCAAGAAGTGCATTGGACTCAAGAAATCTGAAGAGGCAGGATGATTAGGTTTGTGTTTTACTGACAGAAGTGACAAGGTACTCTCCACTACTTCTTCCATGTACCTTATAAAACAAATATGAAAATAGGGACAGAAGACAAAAAATCACTGAAGTTTTTCCACCAGTAACATTCAGGAACAAATTTCTCAAAAAACCTTGTTCAGATAAATCACAGATATCAACAGCACTTTCTTTAGCGTGATCTTGTATGGGTATTAATTCTTTGTAATACCATGAATAAAACTAACATGCATCTGTACTGTCCTAAGTTATTACATCTTTTGTTAAGTGCTAAATATTTCACTTGCTACACTTACATCCAAATTATTTTTTTGTTCAAAAGTACTTAGAACACTCCAAAAGCTAAGTAAGAAGCTTAATAGGACTACTCCTATGCAACTTCCCTATTCTACTTTTCCCACCCTCTACTTTTATTTCCCCTGTTGTCACTGACCAGCCATGGTGCATTCTATAACCAATCCTTTGCTAAAATTACATGCATCTTATTTTATGTCAATAATTATTAAAGTAAGAAACAGTTACAGGGTTTTGAAGATGACATACTTTTCTGGATGTCGAATCCAGGAAGATGGTGCTTCCTTTTGGTACTCATTTAAAAGGCGGACCTGAAAACATAATTATTAAAATTTAAAAATAGGTAATGCATGATGTTTCAATAATGATAGAAAAGGTACAGAAAGTTCGTTAATACCTTTTTAAGTAAACGAGTTACATCTGAGTTAGATACATCCAGACCAGCAGAAATATGAAGAGAATATTCTCCAGAAAGAAAGTACAACTCCAAGTGTCTTGCTAAAAAAAAAAAACAAACAAACAACACAAAACCACTTCACTCCCATGACAACAGTGACAAAACACTCTTATACATCTTCATTAAAAAACTTAACTGATTTTCAAAAAGTACATGACTCATGAAGTCTTAAAAGTAATTAAATGCACATACCTAAACTCGTATAGACTTCTTTTGTCATATTAAATGGAGAAGAAGAAAAGGTTTTTGCATAGAACCTAAGAATTTTCTCCTAAAGGTGAAAAAACAAGTAATGTATTAAATAGTCATTAACTGTGTATTACAATTGCAAAGTAATCAATATGTAGAGGCATTATTCTTGATATTCCATATTATTCATCCAGACATCCGTGGAGATGTTAAGCTTGTTTTATAAAAATATAGTTTCTGATCACAGAAATCTACAGTTCAAAGGAAATTTTATTCACATACTTGAACTACACCACCAATGCAAAGCCTCACTGAGCTACAAAGAAGGAGACCAAGGAACATTACTTTTCCATTACGAATCAGTGACTTGTAATTACCACTGGTTTAAAAGAAACTGTAGAACTCAGGTGAAGGAGAAATATATGGCAGCAGCAGGGGCAACTTTCCTATTTATTTGGTAATAACTTTAAAATTCAAAGAAAAAGGTTTAATTGACCTAATAAATAATCTAAAAGCCATTTAAGCAGCTGTCATTTTCTTTCCTCATCACTGCCTGTGTAATATTACTATGTATCATTTTCTTATCATCATGGAGAATAAACCTCACTTGAGTAGGAAATATTAACATGACCTATTTTACAGAATACTTTTGCCCAATTTTTTACATGTCTTTCTGCTAAAAGAAATTCAAACATCTTCATTGCCATTAAAAGAAATGCAAATGAGTACTTCGGTGCCTAAAAATCCTACTGAAAGCCTGTTGAATGTTACATTAAACCAAAATTTACTGGAATCCTGTATTTCTTTTGCTTCAAAAAAGTTTATGTGACTCATACACAAATAATAAAATGTCTTGGTACCCTGCTGGACTACTTATGCATGTAACTTCTTACACCTCTTCAGTACTCCTTTCCTTGGATACATCTGATAATTAGTTACAAAACATTCCCTTACACTGAATGTTGCATCAGGATCTGCCAGGGAGATGGTCAGATGTTTACGCAGACTTGGCCAGCTCTCAGAGCTCAGGATATCAGAAGCAGGGGCCAAGCACAGCGTCTGCAAAGCTTCTTGGCGAACCTGAAGCAGTCAAAAAGATAAACACCAAAAATCCATTCACAGCAACTTCTGAATGTAATTTACAATACAAGTCAGAGAGAGGGAGGGAGGGTAGAGAAGGAGGCAGGAAGGAAGGAACAGAACCTGGCTGTAGAACAGATAAGGAGTAACAAAATACTTATCTTCTGCTATATTTTTTATATACACTACATCACTGAGTGGGGAAAATGCATGCATTCGAAGAAGAAATAAAACCATTTTAAATAGGTTTTCAATACTGTATACAAGACTTATGTTCTACTTTCTCCCTGTAATAAAATATTTTGTTATCAGGGAATATAGCTCTCTAGAGCTCTCAGTTAGGGGAAGCAGACATAGTTATTAGACATTGTGTTATACCGCTGAATTTTTATCAGCATTCTAAATAATTTCAAGTAACTTGTTTTATTCCTACTCAGACAATTGTAATCTCTAGCAATTTATTTCATCTTACTGAAAGAAACTGTAGGACATTTTAATAACATTTGATAGCATCAGACTTTTTACCTGGTTTTCTAATAAAATTCCACCACAATGTTTATACCAGTTCTTACCTACCATTCCTTTTTCAACTGCCAGAAAACCCCCAACAAGTCTTATCAAGACAGCACACTCAAACTGGTATTTCTCCAAGCTTCAAAAATAACAGCAGCTGGTGCTGATTGTTGGTTAGAGATCCAAATTAGTACTGCCACTAACACAAATGTAAACCTAACTCAGATTTTATATTTTCCATTTGGCAGCAGGTTGTTGGCAAATCAGCAGGCATCTCTCTCTTCTAACAGGGGTAACTCAAAGGGCTACACAGAAGTTACCAAGAAGGACAAGGGACATGTATACAAGACAAACAATGTTCAGTAGCCTTATTCATTATAGAACAACCTCTTTTAAACTAAAAATGCCAATCTATAGCACATAGACTTCTGGGAAAAAAAAAAACCAAACAAAACAGATACTTTCTGCAACACTAGTTTTTGAACCAGATGGATACAAACAATGAAATATTGCACAGCAGAGTAGTTTCTGCACTGAAGCCAAAATATATGAACCAACAAAGACAAGTTTCCACTTAGGTACATAGGAACTCTTGTGTACATACAGGCTGCTCTCCACTATGCCATAAACATTCATTTGTATTAACATTTCATTTCTGCTTTTAAACTTACTTCCTTGGGCTGAATAGGGTCAAGCCTTTCTGCAAGCAGCTGCAATTGTTCTTGACTCATGAATGCATAACTCTGCAATACACATTATAAAATGATCATTAGTATACTTTATTAAACTGAACAGTAGAAGATTAAAATCATCAGTCTTTCTGATACCTAATTTACTTTTAATAATTAGGACTTCAACATTTATACTAATTTAATAATAAAGTCAACATTCCAAATGTTTTCTGCTGTTTGCCCGAAGTTAAACGTACGATAATGAAACTACCATGACATATTTTGCTTCGCTTCAAAGTTTTCTGTATCTTCAAAAAATGCCTTACAATAATTTATTCAGTAAGCAATATAGCATAGTACAGTAGTCTGGAAATGAACTGCATGTTATTTGGCTCCTAAAGTAAAATCACAAAAGTTAAATGATGTTCTGCTTTTACCATTATCTTATCTTTTTCTATACCATACTTGGATAGGTACTTTAGAACATATGGGCACCATATTAATCTCATCTAGCACATGATGCCTAAAGTAGTTAGTATAAGATTAGTACATAAAACTGAAAGAAAAGCAAATAATTTGGGTTTAGCCTATATCAAGGCTGAGAAAAATTAATCTTTCTCTAGGGTCATTCACAGTCTCCACTGACAGAAACTTAAGAGTTTTGCAGTATCATACTTATTTCATAACATAGAGAGAAAACTCATAGTACTTGGTTGAAGGAGGAGTCACTGTCAGAACAGTTGTCTGTGTAATAGCCACTCTGAAGTTCTTTCTTTGTTTTACTATCCAGCTCCTTATCATGAATTCGATCTTCTTCAAACTTGTTAATCAAAGATTCTACCACAACCATCATGACATTCTTCAAGGCATGCATCATTTCTCTGTATCTTCAAAGTAAAGATTATTTTAATATTAAAGAACATAAAAATCACTATAAAAAAATAAATTGCCACATCATGAATAACTGAATATGACATAATGCTAATGGACATGAATTCACTGAATTTACATAAATTAATGAATACCAAATGCAAATTCAATTTGAGCAACAAAGCATATATGTACCTTACATTTTTCAATTAATGATATTTTAAAATTACAATAAAACTCCTTTTTTTTTTCTTCCTTTCAAAACCATTTAATGAAATACCACTAGCATAATTCTATTTTGGGATGTTCTTAAGAATTATTAGCATGAGTGCACCAAAAGGGAAGATCCGTCCCTGAGAAAAGAGGCCAGTTCTCATCCTTGCTACTGTTTGTTTCTTGTAGTTCAATATCCAATTTTGTTTCTGCTATATACCTCGGGCAGAACCAGTAAAAGCGAACACACCATCCTGATTCAAGATCTTGAATATAGGTCATGCATACAAAATCATTTTCTTTCAACAACACCAGGGTCTTTCTAATTTCTATAAACTGAAAAATAATCCACCGAGAAGCAATTAAAAATTAAAAAATGCTTCAGAAATACATCCTATTGTAAAACGTTGATGTTTTATTTCAAATCATTTTTACTTTAATGCTACAACTATTTAGTCATCAAAGATATGTTATCATATTGTGCTTTAATATCCTCTTACATGTAAAATTAAAAATATAAGATATATATTTAGTTCATTGTAGTTTCTTCTATCAATTTTAATGAGCACAAGAACCCTAAGGTCCTGATCCTTGAAACAAAATTATACAAACAACGTAATCTGAAAAATGGTCATCCTAACATCTGTCTTCCTGTTTTCTTATTTTGCAACATATAAAAATTACTACTTATGCTAAAATCCTAAATACCTCAAAAACTTCACAGATTTGTTACCAATCTTTCTATGCAATAGTTCACAACCTTAATTCTAGGGTGAGACAAAGCATAATAAATTGCAATGTAGGGTAGCAATCTCTGAATTGCTTAATACTGATTTTTATTACAGGTTCAGAATTGTTACTGGTTCAGATATTATTTTTTCAAAACACATTATGGAAAAGTGAAAGACAAAGAAGAAACAAAGATGTGAATTACATGTATATACTCACTCTTTTGATTCACGAGTCTTCTTAGTAAGATGTTGGACAAGTGTATCATAGCCAGATAGTTCACCCTGATTTTGAGCAGAAGTACATTTTTCTGTTTCTTCCTCAATCACAGGTCCCACAGTATCTTTTATGTATTGTCTAAGGTATTTCACAAACTCATAGCTGCAAGAAATATGCAAAATTAAAATGTAACATCTCCTTGACTTCACCAAGAAACATTTTCAACACTGTATCAACAACTACTATCTTCTCTCCCAGCAAATCTGTTACTCTGAGGTAAGAGTTTATGACTTGCATAGAAACAAACTTCAAGAGTGTAACACATTACAGTTTGATTTTCTTCAGTATGGTCATTATCAGCATATTGTAGGAAGAAAAAATACCAAATAGTTTCTAATTCCAGTTTGTGCTACTTCTAAAAGTAAAAATTCACTCAGACAAAAGGTTAAGGTTTTGTGGGCAAAAAACAGAGTACCAAGACATTTCAATTTTTAAATTCCAAAATAAACACCCCTTGGAGCACTCCAAACATAGCACTGTCTTACAGTACAAACTGTCTGCTATTATTATTTATGCATTATACACAGAAAATTAGAAGATACACAGAAAACACAGTTTATAAATTAGAGCATATGAGAATACCTATGGCTTATGAAATTCTATGTGTCATGACAGTACACAGATCTCAGTCAAACTGACAAAACAGCCGTCTGTGATTACACAAACACATTAAAAGTAAGGATTTAGCACTTTGCAATGTAATGATCAGATACCCACAGACACTTGCTAAAATGATAGAATAAGCAGAGGGAGATTTCAAACTAAAGACTGTCCCTGCATCCTCCAACTTTTTTTGGCTTGTTTTCTAATTTGCATAAAGGGCAAGGCAAACAGAAACATACCAAAAAATCATATATTAATAGCAGATGCATCATTTTATTTTCATTGTATCAAATGTACACGTGCAACTACTTCATGTTAACTTGGATAAAAAAACCAAAAAGCAAACAAAAAAGCACAGAAAATTGCATCATGATAGATACTTCCTCACTGGATTGCCTACCTCAGGTTCCATCAGGTATGTCAATATTTTTCTTTTCCCCTGCCTTTCCCTTCTTGTTCTCAGTGAAAGTAACAGAAATACATCTCAAGAAAGATGCAAAACATGTTTATTTCTGTTTTCATTTGTGAAATTGCACACAACCCTCCAGTGCATGAAAGCTTTCATGAAACTTTCTCCCCTTTGTTTTACGGCAACATTTCCATGTCTTTGCAGTGACTGCCTCACTCTGAAATACACAGCAACCACACCACCATTCACACCACTACTTTTATGCCTGTTTGATGTCCTAGTCTTCATCTTCTGCATGAAATGTTTTGTAACAATTATAAGTTTCAGCAATGACAGTACTAATTCACATGCAGATGCAATTCAGATTGATCTGGTAGGGTATATAAAGGAAGCATGCTGAGGGTGGTGTTAAAAACACCTCTAATATAACAGAAAACATGCTACTTATATAGTTTAAAATCCTGATGTCTACTACTGCACCTAAGTTTTGTACTTGATTCAATTTTCCTTTTTAGCAGCTTTCTGAGGATCCTGCATTTCTGTCTTTTCTACATCAAAGTGGGAAAAAAAGGATAAAGTAAGGCCTCAAAATCTGGTAAAATGACTGAGTCAAAATAAGCCATGAGGCTGAAACAGTACTGATAAGATACTGGGCTGAACTAGACAGTCCAAAACTGGACAGTGCAAAAGCACACACTACTAGTAACAGAGCTTGCAATCTGGATGGATGGGTTAAGAAAAAAGTTTCTTAATGGCCTCACTTAAAAATGACCATATGACCTCTCTAACCTTCCATGAAATCCAGTCTGTATTGCTGTGGGTCACAAACAAGACAAGAATACCTCCAGAAATATTCCAGCACCAGACAGTAATCCTCATGTTCTGCATTTAAAGATCACTTGGTTTTCCATTAAATGCAAATTAAAACTGTTCTCATGAAAAGAAAGTATCTTTGGGATCACCAATTTTCTAACATACAAAAAAGAATAATGGATGTCAAGGCTACACTGTTTTAACGGAAAAGCTATATAGCCATTACTCCAAGCACTCTACTCCCTCCTGGGTACTCTACCTCATCCTGGGTATTCTATTAAGTCTTCAGAAAAAAATGACAGAAATAATTTCAATTTTTTTTGCTTGAGCTTTATTGTATGTATCTTCTCTAAATAATTGTTCTTCCAAAATTACTTGTAATTTTCAACTTTGATACATTTATAACCAACATGCTTTACTGTCATGCTTGTCACCCAGTAACCTACTACTCAAAATTCACAAGAGTGAAAACAGAAGTGTTATCCATTACAATTTCTAATAAAAATTAAAATTGCGCTGAAATACCTTTTAAAGAATCTTCAGAACACATGCAAGCTTCAAAGTTTTAAAATTATACTGAAATTTTTGATAAACCGTAGTTCTATTTCACTTATTCACTTTTACCTAACTCCTATCATTGACAAAGCAATGCTAATACCTAGGTAAATTTAAGAGAATGTAAACAGTGCCACTTCTGAAAAAACTAACAGGGAACCAGCTTTCTCAGAAGTCAGGTCACAGAGCTCTTGTTCCTTATTAAAATGTCTTCAGGTCATTTCAGCTCAATATTCCCTTAGCCTGTCATAAAATGCATACTAAAAATCTCCCATGTAGTAAAAATATAATCAAGTTATAACATCATGGAAAGGAAAGAGGAGCGCGGGATCTGAAAATCTAGATTGCATGTAAGTGAGGTCACACTGTCAAGTCCGATTTAACAGAATGTGATGGGGATACATTTCTGCTTTACTTAAAACATAAATTAAAAGAATGACTACCCGGTAAGATAAACATTCAGTAATACAGACCAGGGAGAACAATCAAATATGGAGGCCAAATGGCCCTCTGAGAAAACACTTTACTTTGAAAAACAAGATTATGTTGTCTAGCAGGTGTCAAATATACTGAGAGCCTTCAGTGACTACTTCTTCTAGCTCCTTTTCATGTGTGCATTTAGTACATTACATGTGCACATGCCTCAGAGCTTTGTAAATTCTTCTCTAACAAACAGCTCATGAATTACTACTACAGTAAAAATATATTATCAAGAGTGGAGGGGAAAAAAACAAACCAAGAAAACGGCAACATTAATTTTATTCTTTAAATTAGCATCATCTGATTAGTGACAGGAATATCTATATATGTATAAATACACACACATTTACAAAGCAATATAAAGTGTGGAGAGTTCCCAGGAATAATACAGTTTAACACATATCAACTTCAAAAGACTAAAAATAGCAAAAATATTTTTACTTGTGAAAATTCTCATCCGTTTCCTCCAAATGCAAGAGAATTTCTTCTGCACATTCTACTGATGGGGCTCCAGTGATTTTTTCCTTCACACTCTGCAGCAACTGTCTAAGCATAGACTGTAACAGAGCTTCATCTTCACTTGTAAAGTGAGACATCTGTAGAAAACAAAACAGAAGAATAAGAAACTCTCATAGTTTTGTTTTTCCTCAAGATGCTAACAAAAGTACAAATCCCTTAAATTGCCACTTTTTCACTGTTATCAACAGGATTTTCCATCAAAAGACACAATCACAGACAGGAAATATTTTCTAGAGTTTATCTTCAGACAAACTGAAAACAAAACAATCAAATCAGCTTCAATAAAACTCCCAAAACTGTAGTATAATATTCTTAAAGGATATATTACAGTAAGAAAAGCCTGAATATTCCTATTTGTACTTGCTTGAGAACTTGCCCATCAAAGACGCCACAAGACCACCACAAGCTAAAAAAATTAAAAGGAGGGAAGGTTTTAAATATGTAATGACTGTATCTTGATGAGAAAACTCTACAAGTCTCTCACCTGCTTCTCATCCACGACTAAGACCCAGTTCTTGACTTCGGGATCTCTCTACTCAGACCTATTGCTGTGCCCATGACCAAAAGTGCTGTCAGCTTTTGCAAGGGCCAAGTGGAATTATCAGCACTCTTTAATTTCCCTGGGCTAATCAACTGCAGTGACCTGACAGAGTCCTGTCAAATTAAACTGAAAATGTTGGGCAAAACTGTGAGGAGCAGAAGCAGTAAGAGAATGGACACATCTGTCAAGTCCAGAAGACTAGCAGTTAAATTTTCAAGGGCTGCCAAAAAAGACAAAAGCTCAATTTTGATCTTGATTAATTAATGGTTTAAAAATCTTTATACACTATGGAATACTTTCAAACCTCAGTGGCAGTTCTATCTTATGTATTTCTAGTGTATTTAAAGAAAAATTACTTAGAGGTATTTAGCTATTTTGAATTAAAAATTAAAGACTCTCTAAGCACCTGTGAATAAACAATGCACACACACCTGGAGACAATACAGTAAATTACCGTTTAAGAATCAAACAGTATCAACTAATAAAAAAAAAAAAAAAAGCCGCATAACACCAGCTAGAGGAATTACCTTTTATAAAATGTAACAGTTCATCAAGTTAGGACTTCTCTGTGATAACTAGCCCAGTTGCTGAACATTTTACTTTGATCCAACGTATTAAATATTAACTCAGTCATCTTACCAGAAATTTCATTAAACTAAATTCAGAGCAAACAAACAAAACACCCCGAATCCCTTGTAATAATCTTAACTCACTAATTTGCAGCCCTCTTTCTTACAGGATCTCAAGATGCTTAATCAAAGTCAATGCATTTTTAGGTCTACATAAACTTTAACTACAGATAATATCCTAATCCCCTGGGGGAAAAAGAAATCACCTAGTATTTTGGCATAACTAGGCATTTTTAAAAGCACAAGGTATCCAGATAATGGGTGGCAGTCAGTGCAAAGCCCCACTCCAATTATTCATAGAGAGAAATCATGAGAATATTGCAGCTTCACCTCCAGTTTACCTTGAAAAGTCTTACCTGACTTATGCAATCCCTAACAAAAATGCGTATCTTACATTTCATTTATAAAGGTCTGTGTTTTGCCGTGCTTGGTTTTTTGGTGGTTGCTGGTTTGGGGGTTATTTCCCAGCAGGCATATCCCCCATTCAGTTTCCAGGCAACACTCAAAATGGCCCGTTTTCTCCCTAAAAAACACCTTAACCCAAAGCCTAGTTTGGGCAGTCTTTTCAAAGTTCCGGCACTGTCGCAGAACTGCAAATCCTGCCCCACAACCCAGGGGACGACTCAGAAGCGGCCTGTTGTTGTCGCTTATTTACCCTTACACAAGCCCTTGCATGAGCAAGGAGTCAGTTTTAGCAACAAACCAAGGAGAGCAGCCCCCAGAATGCGAGCAGTGCGAGAATTCCTACCCCTTCTCGCGCTTCACCGCCCGTCATTCGGCTGCGCACCAGTGCCGGGCAGTAACCAGGATTCCTGGGACAACCCACGCAGAAGGAGAGCAGCTGCTCTCTTCCCAAGCGTCGGGAGATGCTGAGCCTTCCCAGGTGCTTCCCTCAACTATCGCGAACAGCGCGGGTTGGCTCTGCTCGGGCACCACGGATGCGCTCGCCCCACGCACCCGCTCGGCTCCGCCGCGCTGCCCCCGCCCCGGCAGCCCCGCACTCCCAGTCCCACCCAGCCCCGAGCCCCGGAACGGCCCCGTGCTCGGCCCCGGCCAGTTCCCAGCGCGGACCCCGCGCCGCTCCCCGGCCGGCCGGGATTCACCTTGGGCGCCCGGGACCCTTGGCAACCGCGGTGCCGCCGCCGAGTCTCGCCGGGCCCTGGAAATATCGCGAGAGGCCGAGCGCGCCCCTCCCGCGCGGGAGGGCGCTGCCGCGCTCCCGCCGCTCTCAGGGCTCTGGGCGAAGCCGTTCCGCGGGCGGCTGGGACGCGTTGGGCCATACGGGCAGAGCTCCAGCAGAGCTCGCTGAACACGCAGCTCTCCCTGGCTTCAGGCTTCTCTCTGTTCAGCCCGGGGTGGTGGTCCCCAGGTTTCCCGCTGAAATCAAGGGAATACAGTAATGCCGTTATTCCCGATTTACATCAGCAGGAGAGAGGATTGTCTCAATAAATAAAATAATGAAAGGCAAGGTATTGTTTCAGTCCTTCTTAAATGTCCTTTCCCTCCTCGGATGAAGGACATATTACAAAAATATCAAATAGTATTTTTCCTCTTCAACAAGTAAATGCATAACACAAAACCAGCAAAAGCAGTTTGATTTGATATCCTTTATATTAGTTCAGCCATAAGAAACCAGAATTTAGTTACAGTGAAAACTCATAGTGATGTTTGTCAGTGCTTGCATGAAAGGTAATACATTATGCATTATCTTTTCCTACATTTTTCTAATGATGCTGGTGGTCGGTAATGCTAATCTTCCATGATGACATGTTCCTTTAATATTAATTTTCCATGAGGACTTGTTCTTTTAATGCTAATCCTCCATGAGGACTTGTTCCTTTAACTGGACCTGTAGCCCCTTCAGTTAATAGAGCTCTGCCTAAGTGTGGGGATCCACTTGCACAGTAGGACTGACTTGTAAACTGCAGAATTTCTGTTGCAAAGGGATGATTCAGGAGTTGAAACTTAAAACTATCTTACCGCCAGTTCTCAGAAACAGGAGTTGCAACAGAGTTGCTGTGATACCTTTAACACTGATCTCTGCAGTGCTTGGACGTTGCCGGTGCCCTCAGGTACCCACAAAATAAAGCTGGGAAATTGTCTGGTTGCTGCTTGCAAAGGATCTCCAATAAACTCGCCGGAGTCCTGTTAGCTTGGCCATGACCTCTCCCCATCTTCTGAGTGCACTGTTTGGAATGGGCTACAAGTAACAGCAGCTTATTCCTCATCCATGCCAGGCTCTTCCTTCACAGGCAGCACAGTGGTTTGCTTCTTTTCTGTCCTCATGCCAACTGAGAGGTGCTGTGGTGCAACACTTCTAATTCCTCTATCACTTCACAAGCACTGATTCAAGTGACAGCATCTCAGTTTCATAGCTGATAAGGAATAGAAAAAAATCAATGTACATAGTGTTCAGCATTCTTGGTCCTTACTGAAAGAGCCTCGTTTTTAACAAGCCTTCCCTATCTTGTAAAACACCTTATAAGAAAAGTTTCACTGTTAGTGGCATCACAGAAAGGTGTCCTTGTGATGCCTGTGGTGTTTCTGAAATACTTCTATTCCCTTTTACCATCTCCCGCCTTCTGTATTTCATCCAGTTTCTTTAGCCACATTTTGCAGCTGCTGATACCTGGCGCCCTTTCTTGTGAGCAAGGCTGGCAGACCTCAGATGCCGTTGGCCATGATTATTAGGGTGCATCCTAATAACCATCTCAGGGTGATACTCCAGAGTGAACACTGTTCTGAAGTACATTATGTTTACATGGATGGATGTCAGTCACATGAGAGAGGTTGCAATCACTGTGAAATTGTTGATGTGGACCTCACACAGGTGAAATTCCACTCTCTCTTACACTAGGAATTCCTTCTCCTAGGTAAAAATATTCCAGAAGTTATCTCTCAATTGTACAAACAGGAAAGCCTGGCTTGTAACCTGAGTTCAGGAAGGCATGAGATAGAAATAACTCTCCTTAAGATCTCAACATGGTTAGAAAGTCACAGTGCTGACTTCTATAATTTTAGAAACTTAAAGCAAACAACAAATGTACAATTTTTTGGAGTGTATAGCATATAAGGTAGGAAGAGTTTCAAACTGTGAAACATTATAAGAATGTGAGTAATGTATTATAGAGAAGTTTATTTCAATTGATTCTCTCCCCGTACCTTAAACATGTCCCAAAAATTGAATTATCAGTTTATTCCAAATTTCTGTAAATTTAAAATGCTTCTGCAATGTCTTCAATGTGGCAGATCACAAAGAAGGAAACTGGAAAACAAAGGAATCTTCTCTACAGCTAGTGGTATTAGTGGAAACAGCTTGTCTTGGTGCTCATGTCATTACACTAGGGACATAATTTCTCTCCCCTCTTTCTGCTCTTTCTGATTTTTCTCTTTTACTTCACTGTAGCTTCCCACAAGACCACTCTTTTTCTGGGTGGTACACAAAGGTCTGGAGATATCTTGATTTTATATAGGTGATGCACAGCCATTAATTTCTCTGTTTCGCTGACTTCATGTGTTGGACATACCAAAGAAATTGCATTTTAGTGTCTGATAATTTAGCATAACCAGTATGTATTGAAATCCCCCTTTAAGCCTTTTCTGGGCTGATACAGTTTTCACAGGAGTATATACCAAAGAATTAAAGGGGAAGGCAAACTACACTTGACCAAAAAAACCCAACCAAACCAAAACAAAAACAACTTTTCATACTCCCATTTTAGAGCTAAATCAAGAACAGAAAGAGCCAAGGTGTCCTCACTTTAGAGTTTCCCAAACTGGGACTAAGATAGATGTTAGAAAAGGAGAAATTAGTGTGAATTCTGGTTCTGGAGGTAGCACAAGAAGTCTATACCACCTTTCTGCACCCTCTGACATCCCATAAGCAGTTCTTGAGCCTCCACAAAAAAGATGGCGACACTTCATCAACCCTTGTATGACCACTGTGGCATTTGTTGTCCTCTCACATCACATTTATGGCAGTTTCCCAAATTTGGAGGAACAATGAGCATGTTTTAAGACTTCATTAGATCATAATCTAATCATAAATATCAAAAAGGAAACTGCTTAAAATATTACTGCTGATGGGAAAATCTTTTAAAATAATCTCCAAAGGAAATTTTCTATTTTGGAGACCATCTGTCCTTTCCTCCCTGTGCACTCTGGGGAAATACTAACCCATGGCTACATGTTTCCGTTAAAACAAACACTAAGGAGCTGGTGGCTAAATGGTCATGAGGGTTACAGGCTGGAGCACTTATGCTATCAGCTGCGCTTAGAAATCTTGTGTTAAAACACATGCATACAGAATTTATATCAGTTCCATAACAAGGAAAATGTGAAGTGCCCTGACTAGTCTAAGGTTACATCAGATGACTTTGTATCCTGCTATTGAGAGCTAAGCTGGTATGAGATGCATGTAAGGTAGGTATTACAGGAATCAAAAAATTAAATTCGGTCAGTTTGCTTATTTGGTAATTAAACTTCAGTTGTGCTGACACTTCAAAAAGACTGAGGATCTTTCTTTGCTGTTCCTGACCTCTTTCTTCTGAAAAGTGAGAAACTGGCAGGAAATCAATAGGCCTCTCGGATAATACTGTAAAGCACCAACTCAGAACCAGACTGTCCAATAACAATCAGGAATGCTATTGATTAAAAATGTAACTTAGTGAATATATGGATACTGATTTTTCCATCTGCATTTTATGACACAGTTTTCAATAGATGCTCTGCTTGTGGTTGTAAAAAGTAACTACTGGAACCGAGGTAATAAAATCTGTACTGCAATGCTAAGTAATTACCTCAAAGAATCAAAGGTAAAATAAGCTTCAATGACAATATAAATATCCAAATGCTAATAAAATAATTTTCTGATCCACAACTTGCTTTTGGTGAAACTTCAAGGAGCCAAGGACTTGTGTCACTAGCTCTGACTGGCCTTAGGCACATCTCTTAGCATAAGACTTAGGTCTTTATTGGGAATTGAAAATAATAAAATTATATACCAGTATGAAAATTAATCTCACAGAAGTACAACATAATAACCAAATGGCATCATAAATCTTGTCTTTATCTTCCATTTATTTTCTAATTAATATTTTGGTCCTTTTTTATCATGTTTCCTGAAGGTGGCAGCAATATTCAGGAGTTGCGTGAATGTCTGACTTTTGAACCTATTGACCTATGATACAGCATTCCTTTCAATGTAAATGTATTTTTATTTATGGATATTAATAATGTGCTGAAATAAAAATTTGATGACATAGATATTGTAGTTGTAGACTTAGAATGTACGATATCTCCAGAAAATATGAAGAAACTATGTTGACCTGGAGTGTTAGAATTGCTTGTTCTTTTGTATGATAAAAATGCGGAAGCTAAAGGAGTGTTCCTAAAGTATTAAATCTTTTTAATTTACAATTTACTGTTGCTTGCAGTTAAAATTGTCCATTTCATTATCTTCGGTGAAGCCTGTATCATATGCATTTTCTGAAGTGAAATGTAAGCTTGTTTGTAGGCACTACATTAGCAGTTCAAAACACTATAAATGTTATGTGTGGTCACTGAAGGAAGATTATAGCCTGTCTGTAGGGTTCCTTTGAGTTCCATTCCTTCATTTGATCTTAATCATTTCAAATCACAGCTAGAGCCATGCAAGCCAGCTATCTCATCATTGCAGGGTTTCAATTAAAAAAGAAACTTCTTAACTTTAACACTTCTCCTTTTGCCTTAGATGTGGTACACTGCATTATTGTGAAATGCTTTTGCTACTGAGGCAAGGCAGTTGCATTGACATCATAAGTATGAAACAATTTAGAGAACTTTTCTCTCCTTTCATTTTGCTAGCAATTGCCTAGTCAGGGACTTGCAGATCCCAGCTGCAGTCTAAATGGAGGATCATGCAAGCCCACAAAGATATCTCTGCAGCAGGGCTCTTCTCCCCTTTGTCTTTCGCTCCACAACTGCATTATGCCGGGTGATTCTCCTGCCTGCAAGTCTTCTGGTCTGCTCTCACAATGCATCCAGGACAAGGGCCCAAGTTCCAGGACTGCTGTCCCAGAAATGCCACTTTGATGCAGGGCTCCTCAGTACGAGAGAGTCATGGGACGCCTGTAGTGGGTCTAGCAGAGTGCTGTGAAGATGATTAAGAGACTGGAGCATCTCTCTTATGAGCAAAGGTTGAGGGAGTTGTGCCTGTTCAGCTTCGAGAAGAGACAACTGAGAGGGCACCTCATCAATGTCTCTCAGTGTCTGAAAGGGGGTGCCAAGGGGATGAAGCCAGGCTCTTCTCAGTGGTGCCAAGCAACAGTACAAGAGGCAATGGGCAGAAACTAATGCACAGGAAGTTCCACCTGAATATGAGGAAGAATTTCTTTACTGTGCAGGTGACTGTGTCCTGGAACAGATTGCCCAGAGAGGCTGTGTAGTCTCCCCCATTGGAGACGTTCAAGAACCATCTGCACACAATCCTGCGCCATGTGCTCTGGGATGACCCTGCTTGGGCAGGGAGGTTGGACCAGATGACTTCCTGTGGTTCCTTCTATCCTTACCCATTCTGTGATTCTGTGAATTGCATAGCTGCCAATGGCTGTGCTGACAAAGGAAGTGCAAAACATAGGCAGAAGCTTCCCTGTGAGACTTCCTTGGTCCAAATGCACTCCCTAAATCCTCGCATGCCTTCAGACCTGAATGTTTCATCCTGAGAGAAAAGTAAGAAAGACAATGCTTTTTTTTTTTTTTTTTAGTAATTTCCCCTCCTAAATATGCATGGAACACAAATGCTACAGTTTTAAGTTGTGCTGCCAGAATTCATTACACTGTGCTTCTTGAGGAGTTTGCTCAGCAAACCTGGTAGCCTTTTTAGTAGTTGTATATAACTGTACATGTGCTTTAAAATTGTCCATCTTTCTTCTTGTCCTTACCAATGACTGTTTGTGCTACCTCTCAAACCAGTACTTTGATATCCTGAAGTTGAATATTTTATAATTGCTCAATTTATGTTCATCTTTAGTAAAGTATTGCTAAAGTAACTTCCTTCAGATTTCCTCACAAGATCAGCATTAATTCCTGTACTTGTCACATTGGCATTTCAGAATTCATTCATCAGCTCCTCCAAGTTGCTGATGTGGTACTGTTTTGCAGACACTGACTGCTATTGCTTTTTGCATTTCTGCTCCCTCTTAGATTTCCCCAAAATGTGTCATTGCTATCACTTCATTTATTACACCATTATTACTGCAAAGCCTGCATAAGTGTTTTGTCACTTGTGGTTTAAGTGTTGAGCACCACACCTTCTCTATCCTGTTTCCCATTTGTCTTCTGAAAATTGTATCCACCCAGATAAACTACTGCTCTCCTTACCCAATGGCTTATCCTGCTATAGTTCTGAATCCCAGCAGCAAACACAATACAGTTTCCTTCCTGCATCGTCAACCAAGGGCTGTCTGTAATCTTAATATTTGCAGGGAGTCAAATACTAGACATTTGCTACGTAAGCTGTTGTTTTATATTCTCTTGTTAATATAAGTTATGGTCTTCTTGTAAGTCTCTTCCACAAGTACACATTAATCTAGCCAGATGTGACGCACAGATAACTTTGTTCTGTTCATTTTTGGAATGTTGTAAAGTGCTTGAAAAAATGCTTGAATAGTAAGCAAGTTGTGCTCTTTGCTGCTTGTTTGAAGCTGTACTCTTTGTAAGACAGGCTCAGGAAGACAAAACTTGGCCCATCCTTTGCCATGCTTTATTCCTTTGTGTACTTTCAGCAATATGGACTGTGTGGTTTGTTTCTCAAATATTTTCTGTCCTAGCAAACTGTGACCTCCTCCTCAAAGTGATGTTTTAAAGAAATAATGAAAACATTGCTTGGTAACAACACCATGTATTTAAGTTACAGAAAACACTTGTTTTTACTGTTTCTTTTATTTTGATTAAATAATGTATGTGATCCTAAGAGAATTTTACATCTGAAGAAGGTTTTTGGAGCTTCTCTCAACAAACACCGTGTCGGAAATAGAGAAATATGGATGAACCATTCCTGAATGTCTTCATACACAAAATATGGTCTTTTAATAAAAACTTATTTTTTAAGACTGTTGTGTAACAGAATCTGTTGTGCAATGGATCTTATTAGTATCACACATTCCTTGAGATAATGAATCTAATTTCTTTGAAGGAATTAAAAAATAACATGTTACAGGTTTTCATTATTGAAGTCAATATGCCACCCTCATCTCAATATAATTCCAGTGAATTTTAGTGTTAAGGATGAATTTGCTTTAGTAAATCTGCAATTACATTTCTCTGACATGAAAAATAATCTCTAAGTAGGAAGAAGTATATTAAATATTTTCACTGTTTTTTTTAGTGCCCTCATGATGTGAATAAAATTCCAATAGAGACATGATTTTGTCAGTCAAACTTCTTTTACTGAGGAATAAGACAAATACTTCTATATCTTTATACACCTGCTCACTGACTGCTAGAAATTTTGTAATGCATATTTTATCATACAGCCTGTAGTGCTGGGTTGTTGTAACCCAAGAGCACAGTCTGGCACTTGGCCTCGTTGAACTTCAGACAGTTGGCCTTGGTCCATCGATCCCTGTCCAGACACCTCCTCTCTTCTTCAGTTCAGAAAATTAATCTTTTCAATTATTTTTTTTCAGGGAACCACATCCTCCATCCAGGCAGTTGTACTTATGCATTTCTGTGCAACAACTTCCAGAACAAGAACAATCTGAGTCCCTGTTCTGAGTTAGAAGTTTATTTGAATCCACAAAATGAGACTCAGGTCTCTTGATTCAGAAGGTATCTTTTTTCCAGACTTCTGAATGGTCTTGTTTACTATACCAGACCTGCAGTGTGCAAGTCAGTACTCTCAGGGGGAAAGAGCTGTGATTCTGGAGTGGAAGTCTGCTCTTGATGATGAAGGTTAGAACTTCATAACCTGTCTTTGCAGTTATAGTAAATGGGAACATATTCTGTTTTGATAAGGCTGAGTGTAATCCTCATCCTTTTCTCATCTGTAAAATGTTTTTTGTGAATGCTTGATTTGATTGGAGACTGATTATTCTGCTTGGAATCCTTGGAACACTCCTGTAGTAGGCAAAGTATGCTAATAATGTGATAACTACTGTTTGAAAGTCTGTTTCCCTTTTGGTGCACTTTTTTTTTGCTTAACTCAGGTTTCTGGGCTTGCACTGGAGAATAATACAGTAGCTAGAAGGAAGAATCCATGTGGATGTAGACTTTAGGCTGGTATATGTTGATTAACTTGATTTATGCTGATGGATCTATCTTTAATTACACCAGTGGAAGATTCAACCCCAGTTTTAAGGAGGATATACTCACAGATGAGTAGGTCTTGGCAAAGCTCTCAGAAAACTTTAAAAATACATTCCTGCTTAGTTTTTAGAATAATTTTGCTAGCTACTATGATGCTTTATAGTGTTTGTAGCACTAAATAATTGTAATGCCATTGTGTTTCATACTCTTTATTTTACTGCTTATGCACCATATGGTATTGATGTGTCTTATATTGCATATAACTCAATATAATAAACATTATTACAAAACAGTTGCTGGGTTTTTTATTATAGGTACGTTATCTACTGTGATGAAAATAATATAAAATCATTATTCCCTTTCTTCCTAGTTTTTATTCAAGAAATAACCCATGGTAAATTAAGTGAAATTCCACAAAATTTTATAGAAGCACAGGTCTTGGTATAAAACAGTAAATAAGCTCTGCTAGAATTTTATGGGTTTTATATTTGTCTTTTAAAATGAGTTTATATTTGTAATGCTTTCCCTCAGAGGTTACTTGAAGATCACTCCTGAGGGTTATTGCACATTCTCAGTTGTTTCTGAAAGTTATGAATGCCAAGAATCTTACTTTGCAGAACAGAACCATTTATTCATTCTCTTATTTACCTCTATGCAAATTTTGGTTTTTTTCATTTTAACCATGGCACCCCAATTCCTATCCATCAAAGAGTGAATACTCAGCTAAGAGGGTAAATTTAGAGACTAACTAAATTTTCTATCATCCTATGATATGATGTTAAGCTTAGTGAGGTGAGCTGTCCTCTGCAGAAATATACTGCATGGCTCTCATTTTGTTGACTTATTTCCAGAATGGGACCTGAGAGCCAAAAGGAACCATTGAAATAATATTTTTTAGGCAGCCCTTCCTCTCTTAGCTGTCTGTATTGTGAGCTCCAATGGGAAGGGAAGGAAAGCATTGCTTTTCCAAAGGAATTGCAAATACCTTAAAATTTTACACAGGGATGAAGCTTGACTGTAGCAAATACTGATGTGGGAGTGTTGGTGCTCTTATTTTTGTTAAATCCAGTCACTGTTTAATATAAAATGGTTGATCATTCCCGATGGTAGAGACAGTCCCACAACTCCCTCCTACCCAAGTGTCTCTGCAGAGCCAAGTTCACACTTGTTGGCTTTCCCTTCCTCTTTGTCAAATGCCGACCTCCTTCACAAATCCTGAGCAGAAGAGGAAAGTCCTGCTCAGCCTAGCCTCCTTCTCACCAACTGTAAAACTTTCCTAGGAGCAAGTTTGTTTTGAGTTCCCAGTTTCTGGAGCTGAGCTAGATAGTGTAACTCAGTGAGCACTGTGAGACTGAAGTGTAAAGATATGTGCAGGCATTTGGGGTCTTCAGAGCCAAACAGGAAGCTGCAGCCTAATTTTCAGTTTGGGGTATAAAGTTTACCAAGTTCTGTTTGTACCAGAGTTCCTTCTGAATCTGGTCGTAAATATTTTCCATTTTTCACATGTGCCTCTTTTTCTAGGTTAATGACAGGTCATATCAATTTCTGATACCTAGGATAAAGTAATGAGGATAGGATGTAGAAGATGTTTGTATCTTTACATAAACATAATGCTCTTATTCAAATTTTCATTTATTTGGTAGAAATGTAAGACTTTTTATCAGACAGATGTTACTGCAAATTAAAACCTGCATGGGGTACAGAAGGAAGAGAAAGGCAATCTGGATCAAACATATAAGGAACTGATTAAATACACTGTAGGTTTAGAAGCTTTATCTGAAAAAAGAAGCAGCATATAGAAAAATTTCTGTCAGCCTTTCACATCATCTGTCTGTCAAAGATGATTTGTGTTTTATTTCGTAAGTTAGTTGAACCTGTCATCTCCCAACACTACATATTGTTTGTATCAGAGCACCAAAGCCTTGGTTCATAATACATTATGCAGATTAATTTGTCCTAAATAATTTTTCCAGTATGAATAACACAGGTTTTGTCTTAACACTGTTACATTTTTACAGCAATACAAAACCAATGGAGCTACTTCACCTCAATCATCCTCCTCTTCATTTTTATCCTAGTGTAGCACAGCTATCAGAATGAAATCACACGCTTTAGCATCCTAGTCATTCCTAGTGACCAAGAATGATCACAAAGTCATCTTCACCACTATAAAAGAATGTGGTACAGGCCCCATGGAAGGAGGGCTGAAGCCAGGCTCAGGATCCCTGCAATCATTCATCCTGCTGCACCTCTCCCCCCCTGGAATTTTAAACAGAGACACTGCAGAGACTCATTGAGAACAAGTGAAGCTGTTCACGTGCTGATTATTCTGGCAGAGCCTGAGCAAATTAGTTAATAATTAGATGTGAAATTAATGTACACCTTCTGTTTTTCTTGGTAGATTTCCCATGTTAATTTGCCTCTGCACCACCAAGGGACAAAGTACATTTAAAGAACATATGTGGGAATAAGCTAGAAGTCTCCCCAGGTAAACCTTGTTGCATTTGCTATTTAAATTTTAGTATTGTGTAGAGCTTTGTCTGAACTATTTAAAATGCCTCACTCCTTAAATCCTAACTGTTTGTAGTGCCTGTTTGAGCAAGATTTAATTGGCTGATGAGAAAGATAAAATATTGCTTTGTCTTTATGTTACATTATGCTAGATAGATACTGTCCTGGTTTGACCCTGGCCAAATGCCAGGGACCTACGACGTCTGCTTTCTATGCTCTCTCCTGCTGCATTTACACAGAGGAGAGGACTCAAACTAACACAAACACACTGGACTCATGAGTTGAGATGAGGCAGTGATGGGGAGGGGACGCATGAAAAATGTGAGCAAACAGGTGAGAAACTTAAGTTGCAAAGTGATTTATTAACCTAACAGAGTCGGAGGATGAATGAGAGGTAAAAATAAGCTTTTAAGACACCATTTCTTTACTCACCCCTCTTTCCTCTTAAGACACCGTTCCTCAGCTCACCCGCTCCCCTCCTTCAAACAACCAGCAGCTCCAGGTGGGGGGCAGGGTATGGGGCTTTTCTTAGTCAGTCCATCACCACAATTTTCTGCTACAAACACTGTTTCTCTACTCACCCCTCTCCCTCTTAAGACACC
>VZTX01006368.1:526873-558270 GCA_013400915.1 Pardalotus punctatus | reverse complement strand
TGGACTCCATGGGCTACAGGGGGACCACCTGCTCCCCCCGTGGTCTTCACCATGGCCAGCAGAGTGTTTTCAGCTCCTACGCCTGGAGCACCTCCTGCCCCACCTTCTCCACTGACCTTGGTGTCCCCATGTTGTTTTCCCTCACATATTTTTTCCTCCTCCTCCTCCTCCTCTGGCTACAAAGAAGTGCGTGCCCTCATTGTTTTGATTTCTTCTTAAATATGTTTTCACAGAGGCGTAACTAACATCTCTAATTGGTCCAGGTTTGGCCAGCAGCATGTCCATCATCTTCAGAGCCAACAGAGAGTGGCTCTGCTGGACAGGGTGAAAAACGTCCAGAACCTTCGCACAGGACACACAGGAGCCATCTTTGTGCCCCTCCCTACCCACTAGCAAAAGCTGGGCCAAGTAAAACCACCACAGATACATAATTTCATTATGCCTTATCCTGTATGTTTACATTTCAAATGTGATATTTGAGGGTGTTTATATAGGATGTACTAGATAAAAATGGTGTGAGATGATGTTAGACCTGCAGTGTAGCACCTAATGTAGAGATGTAGTGCTGTTGGAGGCGTTTTATATTTCTGTATGCTAAGCAGCATATTTTACTCAGAGGGAACTGGTTTGTGGTTCTTTACTATGAGAAATACATTAATGAAATTGAGTAGACCTGGAAACCTCTGTATGAGCATGTAATGATGGACTGTACCAAAATGCAGAATGAACATTATCGCATTTCAGTGAAATTACAGCTTTAACTGTCACCCACAATATAGAAGATCTCGTGTAAATCTGAGGTGATGCGATATAAAGTTTGAATCTCTGCTCCTCTTAAAAGGTGAGGTTAGAGACTTTTTGCTCTAAAAGGCCATTTTTGGGCCCTTCACTACGTTTAAGGCTAGCTATGCCAAATCGTTGCCTCACTGCTCATCCTTTTGTTTTCTGCAGTCCCTCTGACTTTTTTGACCACACCAGTTTTCTAGACAGGGATGAAAATATCTGCAGCACAAGGGAAATCATGTAAGAGTGGAAGCTTCTATGGGAGTAGGTAGAAGCAAGTGTCTTAAGAAGTTTAAGAAGCACACATTGCTGTAGCACACAGGGCACATAAGAAGATGAAAGGTTCTTTCCCTTTTTTTAGAACAGAAGAGAATGAGAAATCCTTCTCCCATAAGCAGAAGGATGCCCACAATCCCCTTCTCACTCTAATCTCATCCTGAATATACTTGACCTGGTATGGAAGTTCGACAAGTCTTCAAGAAATTGCTTTGTTGCTTGTTTTGAATTTGGTGCTATTCAGATGTCTCACTTCAGTTTGAGGTAAGAATACCATTTTGGTCTACTAGGAAGATCAAAAGATGACATGACTTTTGACAAATTCTGGCAGTCTTTGAAGTAGCTCATTTATGATGCAGGTGATTTCCCAAACTGTTCTTAATGTGTATGTTAAGAAAACAGTCTGAATAAATTTAAGCTAACCCATCAGGTTCAGATTAGTCTTCTTGCAAGATATAACAGAGGGAATTTAGTGATCTCCAAGGCTGTTTATTGTAGTGATATACCAAAAGGCAGCACTTTCCTTTCTTTGGATGCTTTTTACCATCAAAAAATCTAGGAATAATCAGAAGGGTAAATAGTTAGGCTACTTGTAAACTGTGGTAGGAATATATGCCAGCATTTCAGTTTACAAAGGATAGTATTTGCATATAAATACAAAGAATAGTTTATGTTAAAAATTTTAAAAGGCTGATCCATCAAAAATCAGTTACAAAAATACATTAGGATTAAATAGAATCTAAATGTTATGGCTGGACTTAAGTGGCTTGATTATACTTTTAAATATCTGCCATTGAGTTTCCATAGTCCTAGCAAACTAAATTTCTGTTTCTTCCAAAAGTTGTTTCTACTGTTTATCCCATTTGAATAAATATTAGTGCTTGGACTGGCTGGCAGGGGGAGAGAGGCAAAACCCCTTCCACTGAGGTCACTGCTGGTGAAGGTTTTGAGAAGCACCTGCCATCTGGACCATGACACATGCCTGAGTGAGGAATTGTGTCTTCAGCAATTGTTAAAGCTGGTCTGCTTACCATCTCCCAGGGAAAAAATTTTCAAGGCTCTCTTACTGCAGTCTTAAGTTAAAATATTTTTAATGCAAGCTTATTGTTATTATGGATTTCATCGGTTTTCTGATATCTTTTTTCCCCATCTCTTCTAGTAATCCCTTTCTAAGGCCAGCCATTCTGCTTCATGCATGTTTATCGAATCTCTGGAGTAATAGAGGACCATTTTTGCCATGCCCATAGCTATTTATCTTTTTGGATTATGTGTCTTTAACCATAAAGTGTTTTTCTGAGCTAAACCCTTCTCTTCAGTGTTAACTTGTGAATGCAAGAAACTGTATTTATAGGTCTGTGATTTATAAGTCTGTGATTTGCATTTTTTATTTTTCTCATAATCGGCCTACTTCTTTCCACCAAAGCAAAAGCTTTCCTATCTGTCTCCTTTGCCTTTTTGCTTTCAGTTTTGCTTGAATTTGCAATAGGAATAGGAAAGTGGGAGAGGTACTTGGAGGACATAGAATACTTGCAGCTCTAATCAGAGCTCCATGAAGGAGCTGCCAACTGTGTTATTAAATTCCATCTGCTGTGCCACATCCTTCTTCCTCCCTCTTCCTTGACCCAGCTTTCTATGGTCATCTCTCATCCCTTCCCTATGAATTTCTCCAGGATGTACATAACCCAGAGATCCTATGCTCCTTTGTGCCTCCACCATTCTCCTGCCTGCCCTCCTCCCTTACTGTCTTTTTTTTTTTTTTTTCTCTCCTTTCCCCTTGTTAGGCAGAGAAAGGTCAGGACCTTGTCCTCTGGGCTTTCTTGAACTTTGGGTGCTAGCCATAAATTCATTTCACTATGGCAGAATGTCAGAGTCTATTTAAGTCAATGGAAAGACTCCAATAATTTCAGGGGGGTTTAGATACTGGCTGTGAGACCATGGCTGTGTTGGTCAGAATTTCTTTCTGTAACAACCTTATCCAGGAATCCAGGGGAATGCCATGGCTCACCCCCATTCTCCAAAACGCTTTCTCACTGTTATAGTCAGTGGTAACTACAGCAACAGTGAGAAACTCTTTCTTGACTTGTTTCTTGAGCTATTGGAAATGTAATTACTTTTTCAGTGATCGCAATGTTATGGATTTTTGCTCCCTTTCCACAAAAAATCCCCTTTTGTTTAATAAGAAAGTGGCCAACCGATTCATACAATCCATCTGCACTTTTACAATGATACCTCATGTACCAAATGTTCCTATGGTATGCAATTTCCAAAATTTTTCATAAAGAAAACCAGACAATGCTCATTCTTAATTTTACTGATACTTACCCAATTGTTTCCAGCTTTACTTTATCCATATAGTATTGAGGTTAACATTTAAAAAAAAAAAAAATCTGTGTCTGATTACATTGCCCTTCTCTCAATGCCTTGCTAAGTTTGATGTATTCAGCACTTTTAATTTTACCTTATAATTAGTCCCACCATTCTGACCATTTCTGTTACTCTTCACTGAACTTCTTAATTTAGTAGTGTTTTTCTGTTTTTGAAAGTAGTTTAAAAATTCCCAACGTATTAGCCAAATTTTCTATTAAAATTTCAATATTTGACTGGTAAATATGTGTAACAAGGTGGGCATGATGTATTAATATTTTTTATGAGCTATTGGAGAAATTACTTCACATCTCTTGGAACTCCTAGTTTTCTTCTTGGCACATATATCCTCACTAAGCACACCCAAGTATTCATGAGTTCTTGCTTAAATTACATAAGATCTTTCCTCTGCAATTTTTTTTTTTTTGAACAGTTATTTCTGACCTCAAGATGCAATTCTTCCAACCTCTAAAACTAAATCAGAATATCCTCTGGAGGATTTTTTTTTTTCCCTGATAACCAGAATTTAGTGTGTTTTTAAATACTTGGGGTTTATGTGCTGGATCTGTGCTTTAAAGTTACATCAAATGAAGATAGTACAAAATCTATGCAAGGTGATCCACAAATTACAGTTTGTTGGTTGATATTTATAATCCTTTCCTCTCGTTTTACTGTGATTTCTTAACTGTAGAATTATTTTTTTTCTAATTTCTTATCCCTGCCAACTTATATGTTCAAAGTAATTTAATTCATTAAAAAAAAAAATCAGCATGATCTTTATCATGGAAAAAGAGGTCACTGCAACATTGAAATTTTGCTGGTTTAGACAGTCAGAAGTCATACAGTCAAAGAATGGTAGATAAGCCATTTGTTCAGTGCTGACTATGAATTGAAGCCACAACAGAAGACAATCCTTCATGTCAAAACCAAATCCTCAAATAATTTATCAAATTGGATTTAGAGTCCAAGAGAATTGTAAATAGGATGTGACAAAGGAGATAATAAAACACTTTGGAACAATCTCTAATGTTATCTTGTTCAGGCAAGCAAATGCTAAATTGTCCCATCTGCTTCTCAATTTCAGGCTTGGATGGAATTCATGCATTTTAAAGGAAAAAAAAAAACCAAAACCCCACAACAAAAAACCCCAGCAAAACACTCCCCCTCCCAAAAAAAACCCAAAACAAAACCCAACCAACCAACCAACAAACCCACAACAAAAATAAAACAATTAATAATGCATGTCCAAATGCTAGCAAAAAGTAGTAGACTGGGTCATAGAATAATAGAACAGCTTAAGTTGGAAAAGAGAGGAAGTTCATCTGGTTCAAACTTTCATGTGAAAGGGAGCTCTAGTGACATTTTTTAGCACCCTGTCCAGTGATACCTTGAAAACCTCCAGTGATGGGGACTACCACATCTGTGGGAGATTGTTCCAATGACTGATTATTCTCACTGTGAAAAAATTATTTCTTATATCAAGGTGAAACCTGTTCATGTGTAGCTTGAGCCCATTGTCCCTTGTCCTCTCAATGTGGGTTGTTGTGAAGTGACCTTCTGTCTGCTTTGTCACTGTCCTTTAAGTACTAGAAAATTGTGATGAGGTCACCCTTATGCCTTCTCATGTGAGAAAAGACCTAACTCCTTCAGTTTTCCTTGTAAGTCAGGTTCTCCAGCAATTGAATCATTTTTCTGGCCCTCCTCTGGACCCCCTCCAGTCTGTGCATGTCCTTTTTTGAAATGTGGAGCTGAAAACTGGACAATATGTTCTTGAAACACATTGTAATTTTTGTTGGCTAATACCATCGCAGATAGCTTTTGGAGATGTAATTAAGAATTACACTTCTTTTACTGTCTTAAACTCAACGAAATCTAAGGTTTTATACACTTTTTATTAATAGCAATATTTTTCTTCTATAAGACTATATATCTGTATATAATTTGCAGGAGGATTTTGAGGAGCAGTACTTACAGTTGATGAAATATTTCTTCTTTGTCCTGTTGAATCCTGGTAAGCGTCTGCTCAGATTTAAATGCCTGATACTGCCATTTTCCTTCTTCGATACATGGACCACAAGAAAGATTATGATAACAAGCTGAAATATTCACAGACCATGAAACTATGTGGCTGGGCTGATTCAGAAGCCAAAGACAGAAAACAGTTTTTCTTTCTAATGGAATCAATATGCAATGCCAAAATACACAGTTAAGACTGGAATTAGATCTATCTCCAAATCTGCTGCAGGACATCCAAAATCTGTGTTCCCCTGAAGTATGATATACGGGGGGGAGAAGAAAATCTGAGTTCTTGTTAATTATCTCCCAGACAAACCAGGCAATTGCAATCCCTATTTCATCATTTTAACTACATGGATATGGAAAAAGAAAGGAAGGAAATAAAGTTACGGCAAAACTGTTTTGGGCAGTGGCACATAAGCTAGAACTGTCTCAGAACTTAGCAACTAGATATATGTTGCAGATCCTTCCCTTTCACTATTGCCAGGAGCAACATATTTTCTAATTTTTTTTTGTGTTTAACTTTTCAAACCATAACTCAGGTTTCTTTAGTGGCAGTTAAAACTATGCAAATAAATGTATCATTCTAATAATAAATGAAAATAAAAGCATTGTTTTTATACTGAATTTAGATTAATTAATTATGGCCACAACTTGTCTTCTGGGAAAAAAGCTTCCCTCACCTATGTTCACAGATTTCAGCAGCTTTGATGGGATTTTATAAACCGAGCCTTAAATTCTGTTGTCAAGCAATGGACTGAAGATCTCATGGACAAAGGATAATTTAATGAATTTGGCTCTTGAATATGCCAATTTGAAATGAAGTTCAGTGATGAATTAAATGTTGTATCCACCTAGTAGTAGAGAATTAAATGCAATATTACCTGTTTTACATGGAAGTTGGAACAATTTCTTCCAGTAGAGTAGCCTCCAGAACACTGATCCCAGGGAAAACCTGGAGTGCCACCAGTGGGTCTGCCCTGGGACCTGTTCTTTTTAACATCATAAGAGCACCCCAGTCCAACCTCAGTATTGAGCCTTCTGTAGCAGGGCTGCAGCAAGGACCTCCCAAACATTTCTATGATATAGCCTTTGTACAACTGTCAATATCTGCATTCTGTAAAGCATATTTTAGAAATTATACTAGTTTTTTCCTTTTAAAAGACTGTTCTTATCATGTAAGTAACTTTTATAATTGCTTACTGTAGGCACCAGGCATGACTGAGCTCTGCTGAAGTTGAACAATATCTTACTTACACCTGAAAATTTAATCTAGTGTAGACTCTAAAGAGTTCTTAAAAATGAGGATTTGATTTTAAATGTCAGAGAAAAAGAAAACAGAATCAAAGTAATAGGAATAGATTTCTTTACTAATAAAAAATATGTGCTAAGTGGCAATCCTACTTACTAGAATTTGAACTTATTGGCCAGAATGAGCAGTGAGTCAGAAACAGTCATTGTAAAATCAGCTGAAAACCAAAAGCCAAATTCAGCACTCAAATGTATTCACACAGCTATCATTTACTGGGAACAGGATTGGCTCAGAACATGGAAATGGGATTGGTGTGCTTTGTAAAAGCAATAACCTGCTTGTTGGGTCATAGATGTACTCCTCCTGAACAGGCATTTTGTTTTACTGTACTGTTTTTCCCTCTTCACATGTGTGACAATTGATAATTTGTGTTACAGAAAGTCAGTCAATAGACCTGTTTTCACTACGTTACCAAAGGTTGCTTTAAATGGTTTTATTAATAGTAAGGAAAATGAAACTAATTTTACATGAAAATATAACTTACTGTATATTGTGGGCAATTATTATTATTATTGTATTGTGGTCAATTAAGAATTATTTAAAATATTTTGAAGATTATTGAACTGAATTAGGCTGTGCAAAATCAGAGGGGCAAAAAAACACAAAGTCTAAATTTTCCTAGACCTTCAGGACAAAACACTAAATCTAAAACAGTTATTTAGCTAATGAATGTTTGATTCAGATTTTGGGGGGAGAGTGGAGAATAACTTTGAGAGAAATTATTATTCTTTAGAATTACTAGATTACTACTAGACAAGCCGCAGTTAATGTCATTCATATCCCTACTTTTTTTTTCCTAGGCTGCAAAATCATTTTCATTTATTTTCAGTGGGACCAGATAGTTGTAAAAGCTTCTGCTCTCAGTGCTCCTGAGCAGACTTTCAGGTAGTGCTTAACAAGTCTAATGGACCTGAGGAGATGGTGCTGCAGTGTTAGCTGAGCTGCATTTCAGTACAGTCAATGGGTCTCAGCACACTGAATTCTCAGCAGTGAATTCCTTTCCTTGCTATTTTTTTTTCAGTGGGGAAAAACCCAGAGTCAGCAATGTGAGTTTTAAACTGTGGAACTTTATGATTTACACAAAGGATAAATGAAGCCATTCACAATCTAAATCCTGTGTGCTCTCTAGATGCAAGGTGTCTGCAATAGGAAGCTGGTCCCAGGAAACCAGAACAGGATCCTTGCCTACCCTGCAGGGCTGGAGTTTTTCTCTTCTGGTAATGAGCTCAGCCCAACAAAGTACACAGTATAGCAAACATCATACAGCTGTCTATATGCCAATGCCTGTGTCCACTGATCTGGCTGTGAATAGTAGTCATTAGACCCATGCTGATTATGCATGTACTGAGCAGGAGATTATCAGCAAGAGCAACAGCAGGTCTATATAGTAATGTAATGATGTAATGGTGGCAGAAATACTTAGGAAGAAATAGGTGTTTCCATTGCTTTAGGCTTTTGCTGCAGCACAGCACCATAATGCCTCATATTCCTAGTCACACACACTGTGCAAGTGTACTGCAAACATTTTAATTTTCCATTATATGTGTCAGAAATAATGCTTACATCATTAATGTATAACAACATAGCTTCCCCAGCCATTGAACATTCAGCTTGTGTCTGACCAGTACAAAGAACAGAAAACCACAGTTCACTGATGAAAGCAAGAAGGTAGCTATACAGGGTCTGGTGAGCCATGTGAACTTCTGACAGACCAGAGAGACCAAACATTTGAGCTGGCCATAAAATTCCCACTTTTTTCTACCAAGGAGAGCAGTGTTTGGCCAGTGCTGCATACTTCCTAAACACTGCCTGTACACCTTGCTGCGTGTACTGTGTCTGTGTAGGTGATTTCATAATAAGTCACAGCATCCTCTCCTTCTCCTCAGTCTACTGATGATACATTTCTGTCCCATGTTACAACTTTCATTGTAATGATACAAAAAAATGAGAAGCCTGAAAAATTGATGGCATTGTGTGTTTGGTTTAAAAACTACTAGCATATTTGGATGTGCTATTTTTAATAAAATGAGACATGAAACAATTATTTTTCTTTGCTACTTAAAAAAAACTGTGCAGACACTATAGTTATGGTTTGGTCTGCTGCAACACAGATCCTTGATGGTCTTTTCTACACTTCCCTCCTTTTTGCATTTTGCTTCTAGCTAAGCTTTCCTCTTAATTCTGCGGTTTTGGCATTGTTTAGTGCAATTGTAACACTTGAAGAACCCTCAGCCCTCACTGCACTCTGAGCAAGTCTTTGGAGGGCAGAGAACAAAACATGAATTTTAGCTACAGAGTGATTTTTTAATGCATTTTAATACAAGACTGCATACAAAGTAAACAGAAGCTATGGCTTAAGTGGCAGGAAAGAAGCAGTTGCATCATGTAGAGGAAAGGCAGGAAGGCTAGATGTGTGCTTGAATTCAGAGGTTATTTCTGCCACATGGATTTTGCAGTGGTTGCTGGAGGCTTGAAACAAAACACCACCTGAATTTGGTTATTTAAAGTGACAGTGGCATCTCCTTTAATGCAACAAAACATACTGTGGTTCTTGTGTTAATTTTGATCACTGTGTAAGTGGCTTGACTAACTTCAGTGAGGTAGCATATGGAAGAAGGTTCCACTAGGAGGAGAAAGGGGATGGGCACTCGGAGCTCCCTCTGAATGCTTATTCAGAGTAACAGGCTGTGAGGATGTTAAAAGGTGGAGATCAGGGTATTCAGAAAAGATAGTTGATTTTTGGGGTGTTTAAGTGTTTTTCAGGAAACTTTGGTGGAGCATGCTTTTTAGGAAGTGCTATGTATTCATGCCCTGAAGCTCCTTTATGCCTCCTTTTCACACATTGCTGCCAGCCACTGCTGAAAATCTCAGGCTAACTTCTTGCATCAATTCTAGGTGACAGGAAAAGCCTCCCAAAACTAAAAGAGCCACTTTAGGATCATGAGAAAGAGTATCCTCTGTGAATAAAACACTCCAACTCCTGTTTGCGCACCTTTCCTCTCCAGCTAATGGCATCTGTTCTGTGTGCCAGTATATGCTGTAGTTCTTGTCCATAACAGCAGGAAATTGAAAGTTGAAATTTCTGTTTAAGGAAGCTGAATAAAGAGATTGCATTCTTCCAGTTCAACTACTTTTGAAAATAAACCCTCAGTATAAGGATGCCAGACAGCACAGTAAAACCTGCCGCCTCTTGCAGACTCAGAGCAGATATTTTTGGCTGGATTAGGAGATAGGATTTTTGGCGAAAGAGAGAGAAGGACCAGCATGAAAGACCAGGAAAAAAAGAGAAAAAGGGCTTGGGGAAGCTATAATGAAAGAGGTAAGTTGAAGACAGAGTTACAATGAAATTAAAGTTGGCTTTAGAAATATATAATGACATTACTTTAGTGCAAAGCTGTGAGCCTGCTGATGGAATAAACTAAGTGCTTAATGCCATCTGCTCTTGCTGATGGAAACTGTGGCTTGCTGGATGTAGAGGGTGAACCATTCTTGGATATGTTACTGCTATAAGCTGTTCATACATTAGTGTGGTCTGTCACAGAAATGCTTGAATTACAGTAGGAAACAATTCATCATAGCAACTTTACAAGAGTTCTTAATGGTCTCTTGCAGATCTACTTCATGCAAGTGAGCCACTGACCCAGCAGTGATCTGAGAACACTGCAAAATCTTAGCTGCAAGCATAGATCCTGTTTGTGCCTGCAGGCAACATACTCAATTTACAGCCAATGCTGAAAGCCCTTTGAAAGTTGGCCCTTAAGGTCATACCCTCTGGCCTAAAGTCTATCGAGGAATTTTCCCCTACAAGACATTTCAGGAGAGTTTTCTAGTGCATGCTTGCCTTGTTTTGTTTTCTTTTTGAAGTGGCAGAAACAGCAACCTTTGTGAGAGTTCAGATAACCAGATTTGCATTTTGTTTAGCTAGTCTCACTGCTACTATTTTGAAAATAACTCCCAATATAGTTTTATACTTCTATTCATTATCACAGTGTCTGGTCATCTTTCAGCTAAAAAATAATAGCAAGGAAGTTCCTGAAGGAATTCAGAGTCCGTGGCATTTTCTTTTCTTTGGCATTTTTCTTTTTCAGTCTGTGTGATTTTTAACTTTTGAGATTCTTTTGATTTGGTTTACTGATTTTTTTTCTCCAGATTCCTGCAGTACAGGTTGGGAGTGGCATGGATTAATGTTTGTTAGTAAAAAGCAGTGTGTTCTTATATGAAACAAGGAATCTCTTCTGTTTAAGGTTTTGATGTGTTTCCTAAAAAAAGTAAGTTTATAATATCTTCTAATTATTTTTTTTTCTTTCACCATAACTGGATTCCTTCAGTGAGGAATGCTTTGTCTCCATACACTCACAAGCTTTGTCCTGTGCTTTTCAGCTTGACACTGCTATAAATCAGCTTTCTCTATAGTAGATATTTTACCCTATAAATGTTTGCATACACTTAGCACCTCTCTTCAAAAGTGTTGTACAGTTATTAATGATTTTTTTCAATTTAATATCTTCCCATGATTTTCTCAACCTTCAAAGTTCTCTTTTAACTACAAAAACTCACTGATTTGCATTCTTCTTGTATTGTTATTAAGTTTCCTGCTGGGTAAATCTGAAGTTATTTAGAACTGTCAATCTCAGACTTGATAAAGGCAGAACACTTAATTTGTTTAAAGTATTTACATTAACAAAAATTGTTCAGTGGAATTGGATTATAAACCAGCTAGTTTATACAATATTGAAGTCAGTTTTTTTAGATTATTCCAAGGGCCTAAGAATAACAAACAACTCAAAAATGAATTCTTTAACTGAGAGGCTGCTAACCAGAAGAATATACAAAACAAAATCAGGAGGGATTTAGTGGCAGTGGTAAATGGGCAGAAAGCATGTAGGCAACTAAAATTGCTTGATTTCTCTCCCTATTTTTGCTTATTTTACGCCACCAAATTAGTCCATTGGAAGTCATGCTCCATTTATAATATTTTAAGTGATGGGAGAATCTGGCTGAAATAACATTCAAAAACGCCATAAGTACCAATCACGTAAATGGGAGCCCAAAGGAAACACCAACTGAATTCGCTAGGGTGAGGTCCGTGTTAAGACGTGGAGTCATAGACTTTATGTTAAAGCTCTTTTCTGCCAGGCCTACTTTGGAATGTAACTGCTTACCTCTTTTCCCTGACAGACTGCAAGTGACAGAAGTGTTCCAGTGTTTAGGGGCTCGTGCAGCAACCACCAGCCTTTGCTTCAGCTTCATCTACATTTGGGTCATTAATTTCCACATCATCAGTACTGAGAATGAAAGTACAATTGACAGTTGATTAAAACATTCTGGTTAGTGAACCCAAAGGAATCTCATAAAGTTGTTTCTGTCCCCATGTGGGCTCTTAGCAGTGGTGTGTGGGCAAGTGTTGATCTGTTGGCTGTGTGAAACACCCTGCTCTGCAGAACTGGACAGTGCAAAACCATCTTACTTCATATTTGTGAGTTGTCATTGGCAATGAGGACTGTAAAGTACCCTGCAGATGTAGGGAACATGATTTGGAACATAAAAATAACAATGGGAAAATGATCCATCTGTTAGCAAACTCCAGTTTTTACTGTAGAGCAATTCACATGAAAATTCCTGGGTTAAGTGTGATCTCCTTTTGCTATATGACAATACGTTATTGTGGGTAATAGTTTTGAAAGCTTTTGTGGGACAATAAGCATCAAACTCAGTTAATAAGTAGCATTTAATTGGAGATATTCTTGGGCACAATGTGGGGCATTCACATGTTCCAGAACAGCGTAGGCATTCTGTTTGTCCTGTGTCACATCTGCCAGACACATGTGCATGTCTGAAATGCCCTAAGGCATCCCAAATGGCTCTAGGTATCTGTTTTAGTCTGCTGAATCAGTCCTTCGGGACTACTTCCGTGTGACCTTAAGCTGAAGCTGGGTTTAAGCTAATTAACTTAGGAACTAACTTTAGTTGAACTTAAAGGAAAGTTTTGTCAGAGGGCTGAGCATCTCATCTATTTCTATTCTATCTTTCTCACAGTCCCATGAATATCCTAAGTGCAACAAATGGCACAGTTACCTGTAAATACAGGCAGTTTTGCCATGTGCAATACATGCAACTAGATTTTATCCTTAATAATTACTTAATTTCTGATTAGGCTCCTACATCCTGTGTATGAAATCATACCTGTAACTGAAGTCTACCGTGTTAGTTCAGTCTATTTGCTTTTCACTAATACACTCATCCATCTTAACTCTGAGGCACTTAATGCAGAAATTAATTAGTGTGGGATCAGAGTACTGAACACAGAAGTTAAACAAATGAAAATGAAAGATAATCAATTGCTTTTCTTTATGTTTTAAATAAAATACAGGGCTTATGATTTCTGATGAGAAGATCAGTTTAGTCTTGGCAATGTCTTACTTTAATGCTCTTTCTAGCACAGAAAAAATAAAAGAGAAGAAAAAGAAATAGAAGGAAGAAGGAAAAAAACAATCAAACAACAACAAAAAACCAAAAAAACCCCCAAAAAAACAACAAGAAAAAACCCTGCTGTCATACAAGCATTTTCCTCCAAGTTGCATCTCTATTGGAATCTGCTATTCCTATAAATTTTTAATTTTCCCAAGTAAACTCAAGTTAGAACCCATAGTTTTTGTTTTCCAGGGAAGAAAAAAAAAAAAGGCACTAGCTTTCTGTATCAGGAAAATACTTCTTCATGGGTGACAGGAAAAGAGGCATGGATGTTTGGTATATTAGCATCTGACTGTAGTTATATTTTAAAATATGAATACTCAAGGTTGAAATGTGATACTTGTCAGGTTCCTACTACAAAAACGTATTTCAAAGCTGCACAGTTCAAGTCACCTTGAAGAATTCTTTATCTAGCTCCAGGAAGAGCTCCAGTTCAATGCCCATCAAAAGGGTGGGAGCTTCATAGAGGGAACACAGAACTTAGTTCCAAGCCTCTCAATGACAAATGGAGCAAGAGCTTTAGGATGTGTCAATAGAAACTATTTTATAATATTGTAGTGACAAATTAGAAACTGATCTCATTCTGTGTTTTACTTAGGTAAATTTGATTGTTATTATGGACCGATGAGCTACTTGTGTTTGATAACTGGGCACCATACTGCTTCCATCAAGGTCCCTGGGCTGTGTCACAGTGGTCCACAAGAGGTGTTCCAGAAGAATAAATCCATGCCCTGCAGCTGCCACCCCAGAAGAGGTAGGATCAGTAGGAAGAGGTAGTGGTGGCTGGAAGGATCAGACAAGCAAATGGATATCTCCTATCATAGTGCTTTGGCGGCAAACTGCTTCAGTGCAGCTCCCCCTTACTAAAATTCCTGGTGTCCAGATAGAAGTGTACTCTTGATGATGGCAAATTATAAAGAAGACAAAGAGCCTAGTATTTGTAAAAAATATTATATTATCCCTCAGTTTTCTCACCTTTTTTGCTCCTAGTTCATTCTCCATAACAAATCTTGCCAGCCTTCCTCAGCAAAGCAATCTCTTGTCTTGAAACTCTACTGAAACTCTGTAGGAGTTCCTGGGCAGAAAGATGTTATTCATTTCATTAAAATAATTTAGGAGATGAAGGGTACTTGTGGAACAGGCTGCATCTCCACAACAATCACTGAGACAGCAGCATATGCAGCAATTTGACTGTGACGTTAAAACCAATCACCCTGGGCTCTGAGGCAGGTGACACTGCTAGACTGATATTGCCCAGCTTCTGCCAATTTTCTAGCTTGTGCAGCTGTTGAGAACATATGGGCCTTACTGTTTCTGTTCTTAGCAAGTCTTCCTCTTGCTTTTTCTTATGTAAACACACACAGGCCACAGCCTGCCTCTGCTGAGCACACTGAACATTAAAATAACAGATTTGTTCTCAAAACAAGAAAGTAATGGATTCAACTCTTAATTATTGAATAGCTGTGTTGTCTTTTAAAAGATCTGAATCTATTGCCAGTTCTGTGATCTGCTTATTTGATACTGGTAAAGATTTTATTTGTGAGTGCATTCAGCTACATCTGTAGGAGAGTCTGAACACCCTGAGCAAAAGCACAGCTTGATTCTTCCTGATTATATTGAACATTTTACAGATATGGAAACATTGCATTTTAGTTGGTTACAGTCATTTAGGTAGAAAGGTAGGTGCTGCAAATTTCAGTGCTAATTAAACAGAATTATGGCAGCAAGAGAAAGGAATATATCCTCTTCTTCCAAATATGGGTTCAGCCCAATATGTCTTTTTAATTGGACTGCAACAATTATTAAATTATTCAAATAAATAATAGAAGAAAACTTCAGCTGAAATCCTGCTGAAGGGAAAAGTGCCTTGTATAAAAATGGTTTCATATTATTTTGTTCTGCATTCTGACAAATACACAGTCGTCAATATCCTTGCTTCAGTATGACAGAATTGTTCACATTAATAGCTAGCTATTTGGGTCTCAATATGAATATTTATTTAAAATGTTGATAAAATTTCCATCATGTTTTTAAGTGGCCAGACCATGTCAAATTACATTACCCTACAGCATTATTTAATAATTCAGCAAATTCAAATCTTGAGAATTTTAGTAATTAAACTCTGAAATGAAACACGTGCATAAACCAGCTATTTTCTCATGCCCCAGTTCAAGGTAGAAAGAAAATTAAAGTTTTTGGCAACTTATGCTTTGGATGGAAGAACACTATGGAACAGATACTGAATGTTAATCCTTCAATAACCAAGTTATTTTGAAAACCACCTGTGAGGAATTCATATGCCTCTGCTTGTGTTTACAACTGGAGGAAAAGTTGGGGGTAAGGCAATCACATCCTAAAATCACATAGAGAACCACTGCCAGGAAAATCCCTGTCTCCACAAAAATGGGAGTTTTGATCTCAGAAAGTGAAAAAAAAAATCATTCTGAACTACTGATACTAAGATATGGACATAAGAGATGAACCTGTTGATTGTTTGGCAAATCACACTACTCCACTCACCTGTGCAAAAGCTCAGCCTTGGAAGCAATTAACAATCTGGAGTTTGGAGTTTGTTAACAAAGTGGTTAACAATCTGGAGCACAGGAAGGGCTAACCTACAGAAAAAGGATGTTCAGCTTTGGGAGCGGGCATTGAGACTTATGGACTGGAATATCATTCCCTGTTTAATAATCACAATTACCAAATGGTTATCTTATTCTCCTTTCACCTCCAAATACGATTTTGCACCTGCTTACAAGATGTAAATTATTTTGATTTTTTAAATTGTGAGTTATACGGCAGGCTATATACCTACCATATACCACAGAAATTTTACATTTAAAAAAGCTGAATCTGTCATTTAGTACAACCTCTTTCACAGCCATGTCTTCCTTGGATACGTTGCCAGAGGTGGTACATGTCAAATATAACCCAGATTGACAAAAGAGAATAGTTTCCAAAAACTGTTGAAAAAAGGCAAGCAAATGAGCTAGAGTAAGACCTACCAAAACTATTAATGGTACAGCACTGCATATGTGCACTCCACAACTTTGCACAAAATCCATAATGGAGGTACACTTCTTACTAAGGTATATCCAAACATTACATCTCACATAAATGAGATACTTTTAGAAACTATCTTTCAAAGTAAGCTCTTACAACTGAGGTAATTTCCATTTCCTACATTTATCTATTATTTGCTTCACCCTCAGCCATGATTTAAAGTCCAAGTTATTTCCATACTAAATATGATTTTGAGAACTTTGTTTACCCAGGAAAGTTCTTAATACTGAGTGAGGAACACTGCTTATTATGAAAGCAAATAGAAAACAAGGTAAAAAGACAAACAAACAAATGAAAACCCAAACTGAAAAGGCAAGCTGAACACGTGTGTCAGTGTAATGATCACAATGAAACAAATGCCTCAATGTGGTTGTTTCAAGAACAAATCAAGTTACATTTATAGAAATATAGCCCATATTCAAGCATTAATCATATCACTCTTTTGTACCATTAATATTTTGTACAGACCTACATGCATTTTTCTTCCATAAAAAACCCTCTCTATTCTGCAGGATGCACCACTGTTAAGTGTAACTCCATGCTGGAGGTCCTTTCAGCTTCTGGAAATTCTAAAATATATTTTCTAAAGAGATGATAGTTTACTAAAAATGTCTGTAGCAAGTTTGAATAAGTATGTGCATATCCATCAGGCAATTCTTGGCTTTCAATAAGGAGTTTTCATCTCTATGTGACATGTTTCTTTTTGAGATTGTTTCATCATCTTGGATTTGATGTTTAAAAATCACACATGCCTTTGGTGATATCTCTTTATACTATTCACTTCATTGATATTGATCTTCCCAGCCTTCAAAGAGCATACAAGAAGTGGACATCTTTGATTTTCCTATATGTCAGCTCTCCCCACTACAATGAAGGAGAAGCTGTTGAAATACAAAATCAGAAGATTTGGAGATGGAAATAGCTTTCATTATGTCCTCTCTCACCTATGGTTTTTCCATTTCAAAATTGTTGTCTTTTGAGGGTTTGTGTCCGAGTTAGTTATAAACAACTCAGGCCCTACAAAGACTGAGAACAAAAGGAAGTTTCCATTCCCTGGCATTTGGAAAATATTTTCATTCCTTAAAGAGCATCTTTCTACCTTTTATTTTCATTTATTGTATTTTTTCTCCTTCCTTGCACAAAACCAAATAATCAGGCAAACAAGAAAATCCCAAACTTTACCATTATCCTTCATTTCTATTTGTATTACTGATGTGGAGTTTAGATTGCACTGTTCTGTCTACTGTCTTATGTTGTATTTTACATTTCCTTCAGGACAGTCATACAGGATAAGTCTTATTATCAGTGATTTTTGCTGAAAATCAAATATTAGAAACAAATTAATATGGTTGTACACATGTCTGTTTTCTAGGGATGAACAAGTGGAATACAGATGTTCTGGAAGTCCCTGTGGGTTTAATAAGTCAATCAATATAGAAACCACAAACTGTAGCATACAAATAACTCATGTTGGAAATAAGAGTTGGAATTATGTGTTACAGGAGCATTCCTGAGACATTCCTAAAATACATTAATATAAATATTTGAATTGATAGTTTTGAGCAATGGATACTTCCATAATTATCAAATTGTGCCTGAAAATATCATGTAAATATGGAAAATGTCTAAATTAATTAGATATTAGGTAATTCTGTTTACTATGGCTGTAATTTAGTATTGCATGACTGCTACAACTTAAGACTAATAGGAATCTTAACTTTTTGATGGAATTCTTGACTTTTTGTTAATTTATTTACCCCAACATTAACTTGTCTCTACAGTACAAGTGGAAAGTGTCCTGTGATTTGATTATCCTATTAAGAGTAATAAGAAAGTATTTAAACTCCTGCTGCTTACATCCACAAGTGACTCCATATATTACCTGTGGTTATTTACCTTACAGAGCTTGTTTTGTTCTTTTCTCCCAAACACATACAGTGCCCTTTCTAGAAGTGACATCAGATGGGAACACGTCCTCAAGTATCATTACTAGCTGACACTTTTTTCTATGAACTTACTGTAAAGGAATTTCAATGCTTCTATAGATAATTAGATCTCAAGTGATCTAAGTACATTTTTTTTCCTACAGGTAAACATAATCTCCAGATAAAAACACTAAGGCTTGACATACAGTCTCTGAAATTGGAATTGTTGTTAAAACAATTGCTCTAGCTTATTTCCCAGAAGGAATTGACCAAATCAATTACAAGTAATCACTCACTTTATGTGCAGCTGACTGACACTTTTAATGAAAAATGTCTGTGTTTTAGGTTTATTGACAAAAGTATGCAACATATTGTTCCCAGAAGAATAGAACATTTTAATAGAGTAATACGAATGACAGAAAAGAACCAAGAAGACAATTAATTAGTTGTACTAATAGACCTTGAAAACCCTGGGGCACTAGTCAAATCACTACACCATGTAAATGGTAAATGTGTCCTGGGGTGCATCAGGGACAGCTTCACCAGCCAGGCAAGGGAGGGGATTGTCCCACTCTGCTCTGCACTGGGGCAGCCTCACCTCCAGTGCTGAGGGTACTTTGGGGTGTCAAAATATAAAAAAGAGATTAAACTGTTAGCATCCTTGAGGGAAAGATTTATGAGGAGTGGCAAGGTCACTTGGTCTCTTCAGCCTGGAGGACACTGAAGGGGGACCTCACTGCAGTTACAACTTCCTTGTGAGGGAAGGAGGAAGGGCAGACACAGATCTCTTCTCTGTGGTGACCAGTGACAGGGCCAAAGGGAATAGATTCAAGTTGTGTTAGAAAAGGTTTAGGTTGAATGCTAGAAAAATGTTCTTTACCCAGATGGTGGTTGGGCACTGGAACAGGCCCCCCAGGGAAGTGGTCACAGCCTGACAGAGCTCAAGAAGTGTTTGGACAATGCTCTTGGTCACATGAAGGGACCCTTGGGGTTGGTGCTGTGCAGGGCTGGGAGTCTGACTTGATGATGCTTGAAGGTCCCTTCCAACTGAGCTTATTCTGTGGTTCTGTGACATGTAATGAAGAAATCCTGGTACATGAGTTAAAAACAAGGACTAACTTTCTGAGATATACTGTCTTTGTTGAAAGCTGGTTGATTTTGCAGATGATCCAAGCTGATTGAAAGCCAAGCAAGCATTCCGTCAACTTATCTTGGCTGGAAAAACAGAACCAAACAAAAAATTGTTGATCAGTTTGTCAAAGTCTGAAAATGTTATGACAAGTTTGTATTATAGACCATGATACAGAAGAGTTTGAAATGTATTTCAAGAATCATTACTTTCAGATGGAAACCCTTCAGAACTCACTAGTTTCTAGTTCTCAGATATTCATTCCTGAACTAAGAGAAGAATGGCGATAATGAACCAAGACCCGAGTGAAACTTTTTTAAAATTTAGTCAATCCTTGCATTTCTGAACTGAAAAGAGACAGAAAGGAGGGAGGGAGGGAGGGAGGGAGGGAGGAAGGACGGAAGGAAGGAAGAAAGGAAGAAAGGAAGAAAGGAAGAAAAGAAGGAAGAAAGGAAGAAAGGAAGAAAGGAAGAAAGGAAGAAAGGAAGAAAGGAAGAAAGGAAGAAAGGAAGAAAGAAAGAAAGAAAGAAAAAGGAAGAAAGGAAGAAAGGAAGAAAGGAAGAAAGGAAGAAAGGAAGAAAGAAAGAAAGAAAGAAAGAAAGAAAGAAAGAAAGAAAGAAAGAAAGAAAGAAAGAAAGAAAGAAAGAAAGAAAGAAAGAAAGAAAGAAAGAAAGAAGGAGAGAGAATATTTTTAAATAGATATGATAACAAAGTGTTTGTGTGTGAATACATGAGGACATGTATAGGCTGCAGAAGGTACCAGGAATCAGTGAAACAGAAAGGCTGTGGAGTGCCTTTGTGATAAGGAAGCAGAGTCCCATGGAGGGGAATCACTGCTACCACCGATCTACAGCCGTCCTTTGGCCCCTAACGCTGCCTCGCCCCCGCCCATCCCTGATCCAGCGCCCTTCCCACCCATCCCCGAGCCAGCCCCGCGCCGGGGCCCAAGGCCTCCCCTGTCTCGCACCGCCCCCTGGCGGCACCCGTTGGGAAGTGCGGACGCCCTGCCTGGCCCCGGGTCCTCCCTGCCAAACTTCTGCCTCCCTCTTGTTCAAAGCCTTAATCTCGCATTAATCAAAATTTCTGTTTTTAAATTACTTAGTATCATTGTGGTTTTATGTGTATTTTTTTCCTAAGTATAGAGCTTATTTTATATTTAGATGTAGGGCAAATCTGAATAGGGACAATATGATAATGTGTTACGACCTTCAATGTCTTCGAGGTTAATTTGCCGTGTTGGCAGATTACACTTCTTTCTAGCCACCAAAACTTCAAACCCTGGTTAGGATTGGGACGTCAAAACAGTCCTTCAGGCTTTTTGCCCAGCAGCAGTTATTCTTCTTGGCACAATGTGAAAATTGTGTATAATATCTTTCTGCAACCTTGGTCTGCAGAGCTGCTTGGAAACGTGAGCTTGTCGTAAAATTGGTAATTAACAGGGACAGAAAGAAAGATTACGTCTCAGTGTAACATTTGGAATTAAGTCAAAGATTTTTGGTTTAAAGACACACAATGTTTCTGGTGCTGAATTATGTTTTAGGTCTTTCTGTCCAGGCTGTAATAGCCTGGAAGTTCCAAGTCAGCAACTACTGTGTCTGGAGGCACCTCATTTTCTGAGAAGTCATTAATTGCTTCCTGCTGTGACTGCTGAGGGGCATGCTGGTCTTGAGAGCATGAAGCTGCTTGGTGTCTCAGTCTGTGTAAGGAAAGCATCTTTCTGAGCTAAAACACGAATTTGAATACATTGTGTTTGTGGCGATCATCAGTGTGGCCACACTGACCGGTCCTGCAGTGTAAGGATCTGTTTAATGGATTTGATCTGCAAAGACCATCACTATGCTGCTTTCCCAAATATCTTTAGTAACTTTAAGAAAAAAAAAAGGCAATGATGCTGTAATTTTTGTTCATACATTTATTGCTTTTTTTTCATCCCTAAATTGAAAACACTGGCAACCAATTATAGTTTTATGGGAATAAACCTTCCTCAGGACAGTCTATAGGACAGAAGAACCAATACACTTTTCCCTATCAGTCCTGCTCTCAGGAGCTCACAAAGGAGCCAAAAGATGTTGCACGCATTTTAAAGTGTGTATTATTGCCTTAATGTGTTTCCCTACGTTTTGTGATTATTTGGAATAATTACATGCAACAAATACTCAGTTCCCTGTTGACTGTCTTATAATAAATCTACACATATCTACCATCAGAGCAAAACACTTATTTTAAAACTGATGGTGAGCTGTTACAGCAGAGACCAGTGGTAGAAGTGAGCGGTTTTATGGTGGTATATTTAGCACTGGGGCTCCCAACACATGCACTTCTCAGATGTAGTCTGCAGGTCAAGCAGATTGCATATCAAGGGTTTTTACAATTTCACACTGAGACTTCTACATTCCCATTTCAAAGGCTGCTGGAGACCCTATTTGTTCTTGATGCAGAATTCCTTCTTGAAATCAAATGGTATTGAGGGCAGGGAGCAAAAGTTGAATAAATAACGAAGAGCTATTTATGTGCCATGGAAAAGCAAAAAATATTGTGCAAGTGCATCAGTATCGTTTGACTCTACATGAATTCATAAGAGGATCTGTGTTTTACATAGTCATTCATGAAGTAATCCAAAGAGATTTTACTTTTGTTTTAGCATTTAACTTGCAGTTTATACTGTGTGTTTCCCTGTCCTGTACCTAAGATTAACCCTTATTTCTGGCTCACTTGGCTAATCAGCAGAATCTTCCTTTATCAATAAACATTTTCAGCAGTATCTTCTACAGTTACCATCTCAACTGGATTCATACCCATGACTGCTTTCCAGGTTTAAGAAAATGAATTTACTCAGAGAAGTATAAATAGTGAATAAAGTTAATCCAAATAAAGAAGCTCATTAACTTCTTTAACAATTTCCACAGAACAGTGTGCAGTGGGTGGCCAAAGAGGTTCTCAGGCTCATGTGGATTGTATCCACTTATGCTGTGATCATCTGAAATTGACAAAAATAAATTTAGAATTGACAGAAATAAATTTACTTTAACACTGTGTTATGAATATTTATCCCATCTTTAGGGCTATTTTTGAAAAAGATGATAAGAAAATTATTTTTTTCTCAATTATTTCTCAGGTTATTGAATTTTTCAATTCTTTTTCATCTAATCATAGAATGGTTTGGGTTCAAGGGACCATAACCATCATCTAGCTCCAACCTCATAGAATGATTAAGGTTGAAAGAGATGTTTATTGAGTCCAACCATAAACCCAGCACTGGCAAGTCTACCACTAAACCATAGCCCTAAGTACCATATTTTTACAAAATAATGCAGCTTTCTCAACAGGAATAAAGGATGCATGTTTTCCTTCAGTTGTCTTTGTTTTTTATAGTTAAAGCAGTGACTTTGAAAGCTAAAGATACTGTTTTGAAGTTTACGCTCTCAGCAGGGCTTGCAAGCAAGTTTACCACTTTGGGGGCAAATGTTCTGATCACTGAATAATTAGCAAAAATCTCATCAGCATCAGTAGCAGAATCACAAGCAGCCTCATCCAGGAAGAACAGGATGGCATGAGGAGCCCCACATGGCAGTTCATCCTGGTCTGCTTCAGAAAATAGGGGGTGAAATGGGGCCTCTCTGGGGAGGGAGGTGGGAGCACCTCCTGTATTTTGGGGTTTCTGGCCAGAACAAGGATAGCAGGGGGCTCTGGGCAGCACAGTCTGGGGTGGCTGTGGGCATATTGAGCACCACATTGAGCTCTGCAGGAATCCATGCTTTTCCAGAGCTTGGTAATCATTGAAGAAAGGCTGCAGGGCCAGAAATTAGGACTTGTGTGCCTCAGTAGGACCTAAACTCTGTATTCATTCTCATCCTCACTGCTGACACTAAATCATCCTTAATAGGCTATTATATAAAAACTCTTTTTTGTTCCTTAGGAGATAACATCGTAGAGGCATTCTCTACCAATTTTCACTTAGATTTTAGTCAGAATAATTTGCCAGATATAACCTTGGTTGTGAGCATGCTGACTTAATTCTTACATTCCATCTTCTGAAAATATGCTGTACATATGGAAAAGTCTGAGATTATTAGTACCCATTTGGGCTTTTATTGTGATCAAGTGTGCAAGAAGTACACTTTTGGATAATATGCCGGTCAGTTTTTAGAACAGGTAATTGAGAATTTTTTATTTTGAATGCAGCTTTGGAAACTTGTAAAGCTGCTGGGTTTTGCTATTCAAATTTGACATGTAAAAGATAATCCTTAGTTTAATGCTCAGTATATTACAACTAGTTTTTCTCACATTATTGAACATACTTTTAGCATGCTTTTGATACAATGTACTTTCATTAAAATTTGATAGCTGAAAACTATGGTTATCTATTATGGGACATTTTCCCTTATGCACCTATGTTCATGTTTGCTGAACAGTGCTGGCAATAACTAATGAGCACTTCCTAGCCTAAATTGTGGAGTCAGGGATTCTTATGTCCTTTATGCATCATTTGTACATGTCATTACATTACTGATACACTGTGTAACTCAATTACATTTAGTTTTTTCAGTTCAGTTAATCCAAAAATTTCTGAGAAATTAAATAAATGAACGTAGATACATTTAAATTCAAAGCAGATTTCTGGACTTGATGTTCTTTACTGCCTAAGAAAATGACTCATGGATTATACTTGAAGATCCCCTTCTGGGAAAATCTTATAACAGAAACTGCTAATTCCAGTAGATTAATTTTCCAGTTGTTTTCCCAAAGCTGTTCTTATGGGAAACCCTTAATTAGTAGTATATTTTAAATCAATTTGTGTTTTTTACCAGCAGTCAACCCTATTAATAATTTTTACTTGCTTTTATGTAGAATTTCTTGACATTTAGTTCTTTGTAGACCCTTTCATGTCTACAACACTGTTAATCCTGCAGAGCGCCAAAAGAAAGAAGCAATTATGCTCCTCAAGTGATTCTAGCCAACATATATGCAGCTGTACAGCAAACAGCAATAGAGCAGTGTAGGGAAAATGAGTGGGAAACCTTGAAATGTTCATGTCCTCGAACACCCTTGTGGTGCTATCAAGTAGCCCAGTGAGCACCTCTGCCTTTCAGCCAGGAGCATCTCACTCACTCTGCCTCTGCTTTTCAGAAATTTTTTGAAATAGTGTACTTCAGGCCCATTCCCTTAGAAGACATAAAATTTCTCTTTTCTACAGGCTAAATCCCTCTTAAAGTGAGAGGAAACATAAACCTCTTTGTTTTCTTGGCAGTCATGTGGGGAGACTTTAAAATTACTAGCACACGCTGTCTGCAGGTGAGTGAGCAGAGCCACTCAGTGAAATGTGAATGAACCCACATGTTGATCTAAAAATAATTCTACCTATAGGAAAAGGCTGCCCAAAGGCATTCTCTAATCTTGTGAAGAATGAAAAAAACCCAAACTGTTACATTTATAATGTGATTAACACATTTTCCTCAAATGCATGGCATAATAAGAGAGCCTATAAAGAATTGAATCTAGTTTCTATGTAGAACATTACAAAAAAAAGATAATTTTTTTCTAAATATCAATGCATAGACTGACAACAAAAAAAAAAATGTTCATTTTGATGTTGTAGGTAAAAAGTCCTTTTAGTTGGAGTTCAATGCTCATTTAAGTATTGAAGCAGCTCAGTTTAATTCACTGTAACCAATGAAATTGCCTAGCTAAATGTAAAAAAGTATTGTTCTGTTAGTAAAACACAGTGCCTCACAATAATAAATTTACTCAAGTGGTGAGTGAATCTGGAATTATTTAAATAAGATCAAAAATCAAAATTAAGTAAAACTTGAGGATATTCTGAGAACACGGTTGCAAATGCATGATTTCTTGAGGGGAAGGGAGCTCTTCCATTTCCTCTTTGCTCTTCTGGAAGTAGCCAAACTTTCTGTCCCTCAGTTCAGCCACATGTGGAAAACTCATCAATCTCTACAAGATTTCTTAGACTTCCACAGAAAGGCAGTTGCTGTTTTTAAATCCTGGATAAAAAGTATTAGAATTATGTCAAAACAGCGTTCTTATTCTAAACATCCAAAGCACAATGATTATTGTGCAGCTGATTTTTTTTTTTTTTGGTAATAATTTTTTTCATCAATAAAGGTACAAAAGTACAAAAGTATTTTCAGCTAGATAGTAATTTTGGGGAGTTACCTGCTCTGGTTTTCTTTAATTTTTGAAGGTTGCTATTTTGCAGTTTGGTTGTACAACCTTTATTTATAATGCTGGATAATACTTTACGTGTGCAGATTTATTGCCTTCAGTGAGACAACCCGTAAGACTAAGTAGCAGACAATGTCAATACATATTCTGAAATTTTCTTTTATTTCACTATTAATATATTCAGCCATTGCTAGATATCCTGAAGAATTTAAAGACAGTTTTGTGAAAGACAATGTTACTTTCAGGCTACGTTACTCTATGGTTTGAAAACATGTAATGTCCATATTTGTTTTAAAAATCTCCAATCCTTTGGGACTAAAAGACTTGGAAGCCTCACCACCACCAATACAGAGGAACAAAAGCTCACAAAATCATGTAAGACCATCTCAGTGCTGGATTTTTGAATGTGAAATGAAAAATAAAATAAACAAAAAGATTACCTGGTATTCAGGATCCAATATAATTCATGTTTATTTTCACTGTGTACAGAAGGTGGAGCCAAATTCATAAGGATCTGTGAACTCATACTTCATTCTTTGTTTGAATACTTTTCTAGTGTCTTTCTAGAGGGGCAGATAGTTTGGGAGACATATTGATTGGAATCAGTTACAATGTTGGGATAAATCCTTTTCAGACCAAATTTTTTGGTGTTTAAGCTGTCTAATGAAGTTTAGAACTTTCTTGGCACAGCTGAAGAGCATCAGAGCTTTCATATATTACCCTTCTCCCTTTCTCCATCAGAGACACAGGAGTGAATTCGTATTTCTAAATGTAGCATGTGAAAGTGAGCAAGCTGAATATCACCAAAAAATTGTGGTGAGAGCTTAGTGGTGTGAAGTGGGAAGCACCGACCAGCACAAAGAACAGAAAGGAAACAATCACCCCAAGTTTTGAACACTTTATTTTCCTTCCTTGTGATCCTCATAGATTTTAAAAGGAAACTCCCACTTAGTTGTTTGCACTGTTAGCCAGTATTTCAAAATGCAACTAGAGAATAAATCTAAATAATTTGGGTTGTAAAGGATGGACCCTGGCATTAAGAAATTTTGCTTCTAATTCTGGTTGAGCCATGAGCTGTCTGTGACTCAGAAGAGCTGCTGATATTCTCCATTACAAACTTCCTAACTCCATAAAACAGTTACTTCTAATAAATACATAACTTCTTCTAAGATAATATTTATAAAACACTCTGAGATTGTAGACAGATGACTGTACAACATAGCAATATATTTCCGGAGAATGGTGACCATTCCCTAGGGTGGGCTCTGATGCAATGGTATCTGTCATAAAGAACTTCCCACTTTCATTTGAGGTGCTTCAGTCTTGACTTTTTTCCAGCACGGTCTCTTCTAAAATAGCAATTTTTTCTTTTGCAAGCAGCAAGAGTAGAATCTATTCTTATGCTGACTAAGCCTCCTTTTCCCCTGGGGAATATCTAATGATCTGAGAGACCAGTTTCAACAAGGAACGTTAAGTGAACTCACTAAGAGATAGTATTGTGATTATCCTCCTTTTATTATTACTATCCTTAAAATTATCAGAAAATATTCTTATAGGCTATGTGCTGTGCCACCCAAGTGGGGCCAGATATTGCCCTGAAGGATGACAATTGCCTTTAGTTGTCTGTTTCGAACAAGCAATGATCCTTTGAAACTTGGGGCAGGAGGTGGATACCGCTGTGTTTTGCAGACTCGAGGGTGAGCTGGGCGCATCAGCTCTTGCAGTGGCCTCCAGCCCAGTCACCCCTGCTGAAAGAATGTGAAAGAACTGTTTTCAGCTACTTCAAAGCCGAGTTGTATTTCTATGTGATGTAAATTCCTTAAACAAGCAAAAAACACTGGGTGCTTTAAAAAAAAACAACAAAAAAACCCCACATTAGTCGGCACATTTCTGTGCTTAGGTAATAATGAAATACTGCATTATTGTTCCTTGGACGTTCTGAGAAACTTTACCTCCATAGGGCATGAAACAGGGCCATGCATTATTCACAAGTGTGTGTTTAAACCCAAATGTGTGTGAACGGGTATCAGTGAAAACCTGCCAAGGCTCATGTGCCATCCAGGGATGTGGGTGACTGCATAGCTGTCTTGAAAGCACCCAAGAAAATCTGCATTGCCTGTGTATATTAATCTCCATTTACTGTATATTCAGCTCATTTTACTTGGTCTGCGGACTCCTCTCCCAAGTTGCACAGGACAAGGACAGTGCTGTGCATGGGAGTACTGGGAAGTGAATTTTGCAAGGAAATTGAAAACAAGTGAAGGCATGTGATTCATTTCAAGAGCTCCACAAACTACTGACATGCTTAATTGGAACTTGACCATGAACCCCACTGGTATCCAGGGGAGATTTGGTAATGGTCAAAGGACTGGATAGCCTTCCAGATGAAACATTCTCTAAGACTTTCCTAGTGAATCAGGTTGCTCAAATATTATTAGGGATTATTTGGAGGAAATATGAGGAAAAAATGGGTTTTTTTACAAAATGCTGCACTTGTGTTCAGGTAATAAATACAAAGAAAACAGCGGAGTGAGTTCTGTATTAACCATGAATATGTGCCAAGAGCTGGAAATACTAAATAATCCAAATTTTGCTGCCTTTTGTAAATCTATGTAGAAAATCAGCAGCAGTATTGTGGGCTCTGAACTATTTCACTGATTTAGCTGAGGATTCAGCGGAGAGTGGACAGCAGCACTGTGGAAATCATGCTGAGGTTCAGCCCCAGAGATGCACTTGGCAGAGTCTGGGCTCCAGCACTGCACCTGGGTTGAGCTGCAACTGTGCCCTTACAGATTGTGCTGCAGTCTGACAAACCAAAGGCAAACAAGTTCTGGAGCCCTTGCATTGCCACAACGAAAGATTGCTTCACAACACAATGCTGTTTGCTCCAAAATGCAAAATGTCGAAGATGGCAGGAGAGTTCCCAGAGAGCTTGAGGCACCAAAATGTTCATTTCTATTATGTGAAAAGAATCTGTCTTCTGCAGTGCAAGGCTTCAAACCTAACTGTGGTCTTCTTAGCCGTCTCTTAGTCCATAATTATGAACAGATTTGCAAATATCTCAGATGTGACACCCCCGTGCTTTCCTGTTGAACAATTTCAGCTGAAGGGGGGTTGTGTGTGAGGACATTTGCTCCATCTGAAACAATTGTTTCCATTGTGAGGCAAATGAATGTGAGATTTTTTTTGTAACCTTGTAAAACGGTAGATCATTGCATCACCTGAAGCTGAATATGTTCTGGTAATAGGTAGTAAAATGTGATCAAGGAGGCATAATTCCAAACTCTGAGACATTTCCAAGTAATTCTTATCAGGACAAATAATAATGCTTCCTAATGCTATGCAGTATTAGGGTGAAGACTTGTAAAATTTTCCTTTTTGCATGTAGATAATGCCGTAGTAAAAACAAGCCCTATGCTTAATAAACTATTCTTCCCTTGTTACTAAATTATATATTTTAGTTTTCCAAAGTGGATTTTAAGATTGCTTGGCTTCTCAAAATTACATTTTGTTTATTTAAGTGGAGAAATACTTCATCCTTCCTTCAAAACCATAATGTTTGAAAAATTGCAAAGCCTGTACTGGAAGATATTAGGAAAATGCAAGATCAGGCAAGCTGGACCCTGTGATCCTGTGATCTTGCCAGCTTTGACAGAGAATGATAGCTTTGTATTCTTGCATGTTATAATTCAAGGGTTTATTCCAGGCACAATTCTGCTTTCCTAAGAGGCAATTTTTTTAGCACCAACATATATGACATCACCAATGTCCTCAATGTCTCAGCATTGACACACACATAATCATGTTGGGAGAGTTTTATACTTTGCTCCCGGACAACCAGTGTTTTACAGACAGTATCAGGAGCCCTATGTGTACTCTGCTCACTCTCTGTACCACAGTCATGAAGACAGTGAAACACTATGGTTTGTATATTACAATTTATCCATTCTCAAGAAGAAGGACCCACAGTCTGTGAGGCACAAAGCTCCATTTCTCCCTTAAAGTGACAAGAAAAGGTAACTTAAAAACAACCTTCAGAAAACATGAAGTTTCTTTCTGCCATATGGCTTGGACAACTGTAAAAAAAAAAAAAAAAAAAAAAAGGTCAAAATTAAGAGCCACTGTCAAAGGAAAGAGGGCAAACTGTGCAAACCAGTTGTCTTTGCAGCTGGAAGAAGGGGAATGGAAGGTGTGCACTGTAGTGTACTAGCTCTTTTTGTCAAACAGGAGGCAGTGTGGGCTGCTATTAACTGCTCCAGAGCAAGAACCAGGATGAATGTGTTTAGTTCCCAGCTTCAAAACTCCCTGCCGAGTACATTTCTACAAAGATCCTGTCTTACTTCTCTTCTCTGGAGAGTTCTGAGTAAAATGCAGTAGGGAAGAGCTGTTTAAATAAGAAGTAATATCTAGGTTGTGTTGCAGAGTGTAACTTTCATTGTTTCAAAAAGAAAGTGTAAAGAGGACCCTTATCTAGGAATCTCTCCATGACCATTACTGGACTTCTCCCCTTCAATGAGCAAAAAATGCTCATTCATGCTACTGAGCCCAGAAATAGCTCCTGAGAATAACATGAGTTGAAACACAAATGAGCAAGGTATGACTGAAAATATGAAACTTCATAGAGAGCTATATGACCAGGAACACTTCTAGAGAAGCTCTTAAGAAGTCCCACAGAGCAGCTAATATTCCATAATATGAACAAAGACAAGACCAATTCCTAATGATGTTTGAACTCCATGTGTGAGGAACTTAACACAGAGAAATAAATTAATCTCTATTCTACAGATGAGGCATTTTTCAAGGAGTGGTTAACCAGGGTTTGGGCAGGAGTAAAGCCAAACTAGTTTCATTCCAATTGCATAGATCTGTTTTGAAGCAAGTTTTTATTCTGTAGAATGTGTTAAAAAAATTATCAAGAACATTTCTTCTCACTATTGAAGCCTGATTCTCTGTATTATGCTTTATTTTCCGAAGTTTCCTGGAAAGAGTTCCCTGGAATGTGAGATCTTTTCTTCATTTCTCCCATGGGACAGACACACACACAGAGGCACACACAAATAATAGCAAAAAAATATGTGATGTGTATCTCCTGTGGAAACAAACATGCTGCTCCTGTTGTGTACTTTCATGTGTGCACGTAAAGGAAATTGACCTCAGTAAACAAGGCTGTGTTCACAGCAAAAAAGTAGAGAGGGCCTGGGTGGGCTTCCTCTCCTGAGTGGCGGCTGGGAGACAGCAGCCCCAGCATCTAGAAGGTCCATGCTGGTTACCCATTAATCCCTTTCACCGCATCTCTCCCTTTCCCTGCAGTGGAACTCCTGGCGCACACCAGAGAGCCGCCTTGTTCCGTCTGTCTCAGGCGAGCCCAGGTCCGGTCACCGTGCCACCCAAGTGCCCCAGTGACCGGGGGGTGTGGGGCTGCTGCTCACCGCCCTTGTGTTTGTTTTGTTACATTAGCAAGAGTGGACTTCCATGCTCTGTGTCTTTCGCCGGGCTGGTTTTCGCTGTGCCTTCAATCCTCTCCCTCCTCCTCCCCCAGCTCCGTGCTCTCCGCCCGCAGAGCGCCCCTCCTCCCGGGCTGCCTCCCCTCCCTCTCCCCTCCTCTCGCACAGTCAGAGGCTTGAAAACTTGTTAAAAGCTCTCCCAGTGTTCCAAGTTAGAAAAAACTTTTACGAGGTATCAGCACTTTTCTTTCATTAGTGGGGAAGGAAGGATGAAAAATACAAAACAGCAGTAGACTTTTAAAGTTTAAATAGACAGGTCTGAGTGCCTGAACGTGCTCTTCCATTTTAGTTTAACCTTCTAAAGAAGTACTCTGATCCGTTTTCACTGCTGATCAGCAAGGGTAAGTTGAAAGCTTTTCTTTTTCATCATTTTGTGT
>VZTX01006368.1:361481-526854 GCA_013400915.1 Pardalotus punctatus | reverse complement strand
CCCCCGCCGCCCCGTCCTAAGAATAATGTGTTATTGCGCTGAGGGTTGAACTGTTTAAAAACACACATCTCTAAACAGCGTGGATTCTCCTAAAGTGCTAAGTTCCAGGTTGGAGGAGTTCTTTGCTTTCTTTTGTGGTATTTCTATACATTTCTAATAGTGCTACACTTTTACAACTTGTAATCTTGTTCAACCGAGGGAGGAACTGCGGTGAAGTTCTGAGTGCCGGACTTGTTGCTAGTGTTGCTTGAGTGAGATCGCTCCCCTCCACTGCTCTCGGGCTAGCTCAGCTCCTTTAAAGAAAAAGCCGAGGTGCGCTTTGCTCTCCTCTGTTGTACCAAAATTGCATCAGAAGTTACTAACAGGGAGATCTTGCCCTGAGTACATCCCATTCCTTCCCCACATGTTTTGCTTTCATATGGAAATCCTGATTGATGCCTGATAGCTGGAGCAGAGCAAGGTTCTTAATTAGATGGCTTGTTAAATGCTGCAGCTACTGAAGTGGTGACTTTCACGTGGTCTTCCTGATAAGTTTTCTTCTCCTTTTCTTTTAAAATACATGTGATAAAGTCCAGACATGCGTTTATGATTTTAACCTGGTTTGTATATAGTTACTCTGTTTTAGCAACCTCAGTGAGGGATTTTAGAGAAGGAATGTGGAGTATCATGATATGCCTTACCACGTTGGCAATGTCTGTGAAAGTCTTGGGTAAATATAAATGAAAGTTGTCTAGGAAGGACTGCACATAATCCCTATATGACACATTCCCTGTGTATTACCTTGAAGACTTAATTGCCAAAATGCAGAGGAAAAAAATACTCGAGCAGCATCTCTTGGAGGACTAAAAACCTTTTCAAGTTGCAAGACTTGGAGTGATTCCTTGTAGCAGTTGTTGCCTGCTGCTCACCACTAGTTAAAAAGCAGCACGAGGAAGGAGAAAAAAGAGCCTTCAGCTGAAAGACAGACGAAGCATAGAGTCTATCTTATCAAGTAACACACAAACAAGAATATTATGTGCTTGTAAGTGTCCTCATATTTTGCCTTGAGATAACCAGCAAGCCTCATGAAGCAGCATATTTCATCTGAGGATTTCCTTTTCATTTCTGTATGTGATACTTATGACGAAAAACCCTGGTAATGGGGAAAAAAATGGGACATGGACACCTTTTGCCTGACACCCCTGCATGTGTGCGTGTGCGTGTGTGTGCGCGCATAGGGAGCGAGTTAGAGGACTTGCGTGAAGCTTTCATCCTGCCATTTTTAACATCTGGACAGCACACTACGCTGCAGAATTTAAGCCTCTAGTCTTTGGGATGTTTACTGAAGTGTTTCCTTCAGAAACTTCAAAGCCAAACACTGGCGGTGACCCACGATACCTAACAAGCATTCGAATGGGAGAAAGGCGAGCAGCAGGCTGGGTTCAGGAAAGGAAAGAGAGGGATGGACACAGGGATTTGGCTTGCGACATAAAGCTGAACACTTGTACACACAGGAGCCCAGACAGATTCAACACTGTGGAGTTATCTCAGCTCTGGTGTTATGCAAGCCCAAGAGATTAATTTTATTTGTCTCTGCAATGAACCAAGGCCAAGGATTCCTGTGGGTATGGGGAAGGTTAGAGGACATTGAGCAATGCATCTGTTTCATTAGATATGTTGCTCTCTTTCCCCCAGTCTCTGGTATCTCCTTCCCATGTTAATGACTGAATTTGTCTCATGTGGAGGCACCTGGGCTGTTGTTTGTGCCATTTATGTATTTAAACATCCAGATTTCAAGATTCTTAAGGAGGACCATCAAAAGGCCCCAAGGCCCCCTCAGGGAATTCAGCATTCCTTCCCTTAATTCCAAAGTGAGTCAGGAGAGGGATGAATCTGGGCATTAACACAGAGGGTAGACCTGACTTGTACAATTATAGAATATCTAAGAAAGTGCTTACAGTTGCTTTTGCAAATATGCTTAAGAATTAAGTTAGGTGGGAAGGGTACTACGTGGGAGAGGCTGAGGTGATGGGGTAGATCTGGTAGTGACTGACCACCAGCAATATTGGCAAAGAAAAAACCCCAGATGTGACGCTTTAAATTCTAGTTACTGCAACCATTTTGTGAGTAACCTTTGTCTGGTGGATGAAATTAACTGAAACTTATCTGCAGACCTATACAGGAACTATACCTTCCCAAGAGAATGTCTGAAAGGCATTCGCTTATTTTTGTAGGATTTTGGAAAAGTAGCCTTCCCTATTCCAACAGGTCCAAACCCAACAAGTTGTACATCTCAGCTTCTTTCTCTGCATTGCATGTTAGATTCAGGAAGTGCTCAAGCTGATTTATGTTCAGGGTCCAGAGCCTTCTCTTTTGTTGTCTATGTGTGTGTGAGCACAAATAAAAAGATAGAAAAGGTTGGAAAACCAAAGCTTCGGCCTGTTTCCCGATCACTTCAGCTGCATTATCCCATTTTAGAACCCACTCTAACCCTTACTGCTCTTCCATCCACTAGCATGTGACCTTCTAGCACTGTAGTCAGACCTGGGACATTACCACAGCACTGAATTTGCACTATTCTTCCTGGAAAATATGAACCAGATGACATGATGAATGCCGTCCATAAAAAATAGTTCTAGGATTTCTTAATTGTGGCTTACAAATCAAATGTCTTATATATGTGGTCATCCTAAACCCGTGCAGATGAATGCTGTCAGATCTCCTGCTGCTCTATGGATTTTTTTCCTGTCTTTACCCTCACACAGTAGGACCTGGAAGAAATCCATCTTTTGAACACTACAATATTTTAATGCTAGGCAAGCATTAGTCTGCCTCAGAGAAGGTTATGATCCTGTAAAGTATTAATCTGTAGGAACTCATGAAATGCACGTACTCATCATCAGCCATCAGCAGTATCCTTAAATTCCTGAAGTACTGAATTTGTGTCAATTGAACCAGCCAGCCTGTGTCATTCAGTGGATTCATTTAAGGTATTTGGAACTGTTAAAACAACCTAAAGTCCAGAATGCTAAAGAGCTATTTTTAAAGGTTATCTGCCAACCATTTCAAACTACTTACAAAGCTAGAATACTTAAGTACCTGTTTGATACAAAACCTCTTTTTATACCTGGTAAACAGATTTGTAATCAGTTAATAAAACTGGCCTTTCAGTGCCCTGAAAGTAAACAAGTTAGATCCGATGAATGAATTTTCTCTACAACAAAGCAAAGTACTGTGTTTCTTAAAGCAATGGAATCCACTTAAGAAAAGGAATAATATATTTGTGCCACCACAAGGTTATCTGATTAACGCTACAATGTTTTGAATTGGTGTGAGGATTTTTTATCACTGGCAAAGGCTAGCACGTAACTGATCTCTTTTTTAAAAAGTTGCTTTTCAGAACTATGTATGAGTAATTCAAGCATGGAATGTTTCCTCCTGGAGTTTATATTGCCAGAGGACACAAATGAAACTTAGCAATTTTGCATGCTGAAGCAAATTAAAAAATAGGTAGTAAATTCTCGAAATATTGCAGGTGTGGGATTAAGTAGGTCAAAACCGAAGTAAATCATATTGCATTAATGAACCAGAGAGGAGTAATTAGAAAACAAACAACACATAACTGCCTAGAAATAACATATCCTCTGTTTTCTTAATCAGGCTTTCAATCTGAAATAACATTTAGACAGTAAAAAAGTATGTTGAGTCTGAGGAAACTCTGTTAACCCAATAGTTTCTAGTCACTGGAAAGCTGACTAATTAAATCAAGAAGCTGTTACTTGAAAAAGGCTCCTTCTGTCCACTTCAACTTCTAGGAAATGGAGCAAATAGCTTGCCTTTAAAGCAAACTTCATGTGTTGTATAGTTACAGGCTGTTCTCTGTTTTAACAATCCCAGCCTGAGGAGGAACGTGGTCACAATTCATCCCAGCATTTCCAGGGACCTCTGCACTTCTCTGCCTGACTCCTTCTCTGCTGCCCCAGCCCAAAAAGACAAACTTGTTTTTTCTTGCAAGGATGAAAGCTGAGGATGGCTGAGGGGATGTGTCAGAAACAAACATGTTCTATGTGCTCCTCCTGGCAGAGGCTTCCAGATTTAAAAGTCTGAAGCAGGCCTGATCCTTTGATGGGGCTTCATTCATGAGAAGAGCTAATTATATGAGGAAGGGTCAACAGGTTGCAGTGGGTGAACTTCAGAGCCAGCTGTTTAGGTAGATGGAGGAAATGGCCCTGGGATATTTTGCAGGGGTTCAAAGATAATTGGCATCTCAGAGCTATCAGAGAGAGTACTTTAAACACTTGTCTACCTTTACTGTCTCAGGCTTGGTGGCAGGAATGATGTGTTTTTATTTGGCATCTATTGTTATGTTTGAGTTTGCCAGGTTTATATTCTTGTGTTTCCAGTGACTCATTGCTTCTTGAAAGCAAGTCTCCTTGGTGCTAAAATTTCCTATGTTATGAATTATCCCAAAAACGCTTTTTCTATAAATGACTTTCATAAGGGAATATATCCATGATGCAGTGGGGAGGAAATCATTTGGACATTATCAAAACTGTTAATACCAGGAAGGGATTACTCAGCATCCATGGAACAAATATCTATGCCCAGAAGCATTCACATTAAAAGGGAAACGTCATGATTATTTTTCCTTTTAAGTTCCTGATTTCACATGCTTTTTCATGTGGGGCAAGTTAAAATGCAAGTTTTTATGAGCATAAGATTTCCATTCTCCAGTTGATAAAAATCTATAGCAAAATTTGTTTTTCCTAGGAATCTAGAACATCAAGAAAACCGTTTAATTTCTTTTATGTCATCCTGTGTATTTCCAGATATCCTGAGAAACTGCCTGTGTCCCAGAAAAGCGCACTTTAATACTCAAGTCAGGAAAGACAGTTTAAACTTGCAGTGTTCAACTCTTGGAATGCAAACTGTAAGCCAGGAGTCGCCTTGCAAACAGAAAGAGCTTATTTAGCTTTTTTTTTCTTGCTAAATCTTTTTTCCTTTCAAAACAAAGAAGGAATTTAAATACAAAAAGATGCAAATATGAACCTGAAACTCTAACGCATTAAGCAAATCACAGATAAACAGGAAACCAGTTCCTCCAATATGGTAACATAATCTTAATTGTGTTTCATGTATTTACTTTTTTTGGTTCCTTCATAAAACTATAGGTAAAGAATGCTTACTTTGATCTTTGATGCAAATACTAATGGATAAGCTTAACCTAGACAACAAACATTTTTGCTGAAGTTGAGTAGAATATAAACTTGACATCATTAGGAAGTATACTCTTAAATGTATTACATGCTGTGAAGTGATAGGCAAGAGCTCAGTTTAATATTTCTGTCTAGGAAAAAATGCAAGTATTTTGCAGTGGTAGAATATTAGTTATCCGACTCTAATATTAACTTAAGGTGGCCTATTGTACCTAGGTTATACAGTGATTTGCTTTTTCAGTATCTGAAAGAGTGAACATAAAAATTACACTGAATGATCAATTTCCAAATATAGGAAATCTTTCCTATATTCCTAGCATATTTAGGCAGTACCACTACTTAGTTCCACACCCTGCTTCAGCTGTGTGTCACAGATGTTTTCCACCTGAAGCATGTGTAGGTCATTGAACTGAGGCTGCCACTGGGGAAGCTGAGCCAACCACAGTGGTCACTGAGGGTTGTCATGGACTTCTTGAAAACTGGAGGGAAATTAGGAACTTTTTCCTTTGTGCTCCGAGACATTACATGTTACTTTCTCTTTTCAGTTTCCCTGACTTCCCACTTCACCTGCAGACTAACTAAAACTCTGTTTTTTCTTCAGATTGTGTAAAATATATTAATTACAATGAAGCTGACTCCACTCTATTAGCATTGATCAGTGATTTAGTGTATCAAAGGTATTAAAGCTCTGCCTTAACCCTTACTATTTTTTTTCCTTTGTGTCCTTGTTTAGCCAACATCCTGTGAAGATGGGTGATTGGAGTGCCTTGGGAAAACTTCTTGACAAGGTTCAAGCCTATTCTACTGCAGGAGGGAAAGTGTGGCTGTCTGTCCTCTTCATTTTCCGAATCTTGCTTTTGGGGACAGCAGTCGAATCTGCTTGGGGAGATGAACAGTCTGCATTCCGATGTAACACTCAACAGCCTGGTTGCGAGAATGTCTGCTATGATAAGTCCTTTCCCATCTCCCATGTACGCTTTTGGGTTCTGCAGATCATATTTGTGTCTGTACCTACCCTTTTGTACCTGGCACATGTGTTCTACGTAATGAGGAAAGAAGAGAAACTGAACAAAAGAGAAGAAGAGCTTAAGGTAGTCGCAAATGATGGTGTGAATGTGGATATGCATCTCAAGCAAATAGAAATTAAGAAATTCAAGTATGGGATTGAAGAGCATGGCAAAGTGAAAATGCGTGGGGGACTGCTCCGTACTTATATCATCAGCATCCTGTTTAAATCTGTCTTCGAGGTGGCTTTCTTGCTGATACAGTGGTACATTTATGGGTTTAGCCTGAATGCCATCTACACCTGTGAGCGAGACCCATGCCCACACAGAGTGGACTGTTTCCTTTCCCGTCCAACTGAGAAAACCATCTTCATCCTCTTCATGCTGGTGGTGTCCTTGGTGTCTCTTGCCTTGAACATCATTGAGCTTTTCTACGTGTTCTTCAAGGGTGTCAAGGATCGTGTGAAAGGGAAAACCGACCCCTACTCCCACAGCGGTGCCATGAGCCCTTCCAAGGACTGTGGCTCCCCCAAATATGCTTATTACAATGGCTGCTCGTCTCCCACCGCCCCCTTGTCTCCCATGTCTCCCCCAGGGTACAAGCTCGTTACTGGAGACAGGAACAATTCCTCCTGTCGTAACTACAATAAGCAAGCCAGCGAGCAAAACTGGGCCAACTACAGCGCAGAGCAGAACAGAATGGGGCAGGCTGGCAGCACCATCTCCAACTCCCACGCCCAGCCCTTTGACTTCACTGATGAGCACCAGAACACAAAAAAACTGACGTCAGGGCATGAGCTGCAGCCCCTCACCATTGTGGACCAGAGGCCTCCCAGCAGAGCCAGCAGCCGAGCCAGCAGCAGGCCTCGACCTGATGACCTGGAGATCTAAGCTTCTTGCTGCAGTACTTGCTCAACTATGAAACGACGTGCGTTGGAAGATGCCGTCAATGCTGATCTTTTTCCAGTGGAGGTGGTACTTAGCAGTCTCAAGCAGGAGATTTTAACAATCATTAAAAAAAAAAAAGAAAGCAAAACAAACAAGCAAACAAACTTTTAAAATACTTGCTGGTTCTTTGGGGGGTGTGGGGTTGGTGTGGGGTGGTACAGTACACATTGATATTTAATGTAGCTGGTTTAAAGAATTTAAATACTAAAAAAAAATGGAAAAAAGATAGGTAGTACTAAGGTAAAGGGCTGTTTTTCTAGAAAGGCTGTAAATATCTGAGTGTATGTGTATGTGTGTACTATCACGTTTGTTTCTAAAGAATCTTCTGTAATACTAAAACCCAATAATAACTGAACTCACATTTGTCAGGGTGAAGTGCTACCTGAAGATGAAAACATTTTCCTATTCAACATGCAAAAAAGTCCAAGATTGCCTCTGATCAATTCCTTGTCAAGAACATTCCATTCTTAGAAAGTGCACTTTGAAGGTAAACTTTCCTACATGGTCCTCCGGGTGGTTGGAAGGCTCCTATGAGGACAATTTACAGTCTTTGAGTCGTTCAATTCAAATTTCAGGCATGGTCCACCAAGAAATATTTTGGTCACCTGCTCTTCCTACCCTTCACGCAGGTGTATTTTGTGATGTGCGTAAATGGGATGGCTCCACACACGTGGAACCGGCAACGACACAGTCTTGCCCACAGCAATACTTGTGTCCTGCTACTCATGTAGAGTCTCTTTAGTATTATATAAAACACAGTTTGCTGCCACTTGCAGATTTAAGCATCAAGACAAGCAAGCAACTGCCTTTAGTGAATTTTATCACACCTTTATGTATACTAAGGGTGTATGTATGTGTGTGGATGTGGAGGTAAAGGTATACACAAAACACCCTCAGAAGCATAGGCTGAGAAATAAACGCACACAGGTTACTTGCAGTTGACACTTTCTCGTGGATGTTGTGAAGATGTGGGCCACTATGGTGTTTACATTCTCTGGTTCCTTCAATGTAAGTGAAGCACATGTCGTTATATTTTTTAATTCTATAAAAAATTTTCCATGTATCCTAAATGGATGCTCTTTTAAAAGTAAATTTAAAAAAAAATCTAAAGGGCCTAATCCTGGATGTCTTGCTCTGGAAGATCTCTCTTTAAAGTTGTTGGGAGTTTTGCCTCAACAAAGTCTGCAGGATCAAGCCCAAGATGTAGCGTACCATGTTCTTGCTGGCATGAATGATTTTCTTTTGTAGAAGTTAGGGGTGGAAAAGACCCATTAGGTCATCTAGCAAATTTCCCTGATAGGTAATAATGATGCTTGAATGATAGAAGATGTAGTACTGTAAGCAAGCTTTAGTCTTTTATGTGAGAAACTTAGAAGAAGTGCTTTGTGCTGGATTAATAATAAAATATGCCTACATGGCTTTTGCAGTAACTGGTATTTTTCTTGTTCTAAGTATACACTTTTACTGAACTGCAATGTCCACTGAGTTTGACAGTTAGGTCTTTCTAGATGGGTCTAGCAACTTTAGTGTTTACAGTTAGATGATGTTTGAAATGCAAGTGAAGTTGAAAGGATTTTTAAAGAATACAATTCCGGCTAATTTATTTGAAATATGTGCTAAAGAAATCTACCAGTTTCTTCAAATGCATAGCCTCTAGCTGAACACAGATTGACCAAGGAAATACATAGCTTGGTTTCATTTTGCAGCAACACAGATAATTGTTTCATTTAATACATTATATTAATTTGTTTGACATTCCATGCTAAACTACTGTTGTCTTCAACTTCATTGCATGTATGCAACCATAGTTTGTCGGATCATGTTGTCTGGAGAACATTAGTCAATAAAGTTTTAATTTAGTATAAATACATTTTCTAATTGTCTTTTATTGTTTCATATGTCCATATATATATTTTGTTTCAGTCTGATAATCCAAATTCATTCCTCCCTTGTTCATTTTTTCCCAGTCACTCTGCATTTCAGAAGCATCCTTTATTTAATCCGTCTGGATTTACTTTGAACTGAAATTCCACAGGGCCACATTCAGACACCCTCACAACACTCGAAAAGCAAGCATTGTCTGCCACTCTTGGAACAAAGCAATGTTCAGCATGAACAAATCTTGCCATGAGTCTCAGAAAATATATATTTATTTGCAAACTTTTATAAAAATGATAGTACTGAAATATTGTCACAATTTTCCAAGCAATTTTTATATATGGCTTAGATTCAACATTATCAACTCATTGCCTCTAGTTTACATTTCCTCATGTAGTTGGATTGCTTGAGTGACAGTCAGTTTCATTTTCTGGAATTAAAACCTCATACCTTCAAAGTCAATAGGAGAAAGGTACTGATTTGATAAGGCTGGGATTTTGCATATTGCGTCTCCTGCTTCACCCTTTAGGTACACATCCCCAGTAAAGCCATACAGTGCTTGCCTTTTCGGCATTGGACTCTAAATGCAAGGTGGTTCAACTCCTTTTTTTATTTGAAAAATCAAAATAAAATGGTCATGTGATTATCATACAAGTTCTACTTTCAAATTTGCTTGTTATTTTAAGTCCAAATTCTTCCCCTTCCTCTTAGGAAAGATGGGGGAAAAGCAGGGCAGCGGTAGTGGATTTACAGCTCTGAGAGATACTACTCAAGCACCAGCACAAGCAATGACTCCTTGAAATTTTCCTTAAATAATAACAATGAGTCATATTTAAGCTAGCTTGTCCTAGTTCATCCGTCCAAACGGAAGGGCATTCCAAGCATTTTGTAAGGCTCATGCCCTTGGAAAGGCGGACACTGAAGCATTCAGAGAAGGGCTCACCCTGAGATAAAATGCAGTGTCTCCTAGACAGGCTGATTGTCAGGTATGATCCATGGGGCATCTTGGACAACTGAAATAATTCAGTGCTTCAGTGCCAAGGCTCTCTGAGTGACTTTTTTCATGGTAATGTATGTGTGTGCTTATGTAGGGTAAAGACATTCCAAAGGCCATTTCTCCCACCTAGATTTATTTCTGTGGAGTGCATTTATTACACACTTCAAAGTCATCACAGTGACATAACTTTGTGTGCCATTCATCTAGTTCTTTGCGCTTTCTCCCAGTGCATCCCTGCCTCAGCATTTGCTTTGTCTGCAGATAACAAAAATAAGGTGTGATACAATGCTAACATACAATTTTCAGCCTTTGTAGAAGGATAGGTTAGATATTGATTTCAAACTGGAAAAGATGCAAAAATGCACATCTCTGAAGGTCATTAAAACAAAAACATAAACCCCAAATTCACGTCCTATTAATTATTTAAAAATTTTGTTTATGTTTTGTGTAGCACTATTTTGCAAAAAAGCCAAATCATCCTGAGGCCTCCACCCTGTCCCAGTAATTCAAAATGTTTTTACAGAGTAATGTTAGAAGGAATAGTTACAGACAGCCTAAAATTTATATGCCTATCATGTAATTTCAAGATGTTTTAAATACAGTGAACACATACTGAAGGTTATTTCCTAATTTAGAAATTAAATTTCCATATTTAAAGTGGAAACTACAGTAACAGTTTGAGAACTGGGACAAATTATGTGAGTATACCTGGTGCACCCACTGAAATCCTTCATTTTTAAGCAATGTACTTGTGCCACTGGTCCAGAACCACATCTCCCACATCTGTCTGCAGTACTCCTGTGCTACTCAGAAATAGTGCACTGACTCAGCTGTGAACTCCCACCGTGCTGCCTTTCCCTCAGATTTTCTCTACAGCTTGTTATTGATTAAAGCAGCAGAGAAAAAAAAAAAAAAAAGTTGTAAGGAGTAGAGTTTTTCAGGTCAGATGTGGACTTTTGAAGTTACCTTGACTGGTTAATCCAGAGTTCTGGGCATGTCAGATCAAAACCTCCTCCAGTTTTGGTGGTGGCTGTTTCTATTCAGCAGAGACAGAACTACTTTTAATTCGTCTTGTAATTCCTCCATGATTACCACTGCTCCCTTTTCAAAATAGGGCAGAAAACAGATTTATCTTCTTCCTGTAGAACTTTTTCTTTCTATTTACTCCTAATCCAAACCTAGCAGGACTGAGCTGTCTAGTGAGCTTGACATTCATTTTTTTAATGCGCTGTATTATTCAAAGTCAGATTTACCATAATCTGCTTGAAGATGTCTTGTCTTCTCATGCTGTTCACTCCAGCTATTTGCAGTTAGATCTGCCAGAGGACTCAGATGACAGAGGTGGGATGCGCAGCCCTTGGGGATTTCTCTGGCAAAAATCAAACCTTTTGATGATACAGAGCCACTCCTTACACTACTTTCATTTCTACTGTTAACATAGTCAGTAAGGTCAGAAACGTGTCTGAGAAATCACTACCTAGATGTACTATTTGCCTCAGTTCCATGAAACTAATTTAGGGTCCTCCATTTAATTTTAACTTATTCTAACATAATGGCTCCAGAAACATGGGGCTGTAAAATCAGCTCTGCAAAGAGGTGACCGCCTTTCCCTGACTTAAATCACGTGCTTTTGACTGTGCCCAAGGACATGTTCACACCCAGGCTCTGTCAGTCCTGGAAAGTGTGTCAGATGTAAATTACATGATGCTAGCACATCACTAGATTGAAACCGGAAGAGCTTATTGGTTCCTGTTCCTATTTAAAAGATATCTTGATGGACACAAAAAGAAAAAAGAAAAAAAAAATGTTTGTCTTAAACTTGTCTTAAATACTTCCTAACCTGCAGCACTACCAAAGACCCTATGAAGCAATACAGATGACATGGACATAAACATGTTAAGCATTATCAATGGCTACTATGAATATAAACAGTTCAAATAGATCCCGTCAGTAATCTGGTAAATTCAGCCTCCTCTAAAATGGCTTCCCTCAATCTTTCCTCCTGGTAGCCAAAATGCTGCATCCATCTTGCTGACATTCACAATGCAAAAATGCCTTCGACAAAGACGACAAAGACAGACGTTTTTATGGTGCTTATTTTGTGTTAACTTCTTTTAAGTGCTGGAGAAGCTGAGTGCTAGGAGCTGGAAGCAGAGAATCTGGGACAGCCTGTACTGGGGTTAGTGATACACCATCAGGGGAGTCAACCAGAGGAGTCACTGGTGAAAAGTAATGGCTTTCTGGTGATTGTAGACTCTCCTGTCACTTAAGAAGGTCTCTGCTGCTATGTTGAGGAAATTTGCATAACAAAATGAGACATGTGAGCTTAGACCAGTATAAAACGGAAAATGTTCAGACATTTAAATTGCTCCTTGAAACAAGCCTAGACCACAGTTACATGCTTCCCATTAGAACTGACAGAAAAACTCACGAGTGCCAGGATTTCAGTCATTTAAATCAATGCAAAAATTCTTCTCAACATCAAACATAAACAGATTGGACCCAGAAAGACATATTATGACATCTAATTTTCATTGATATAACTGCAGGGGGAAAGCTTTAGTATAAGCTACTAAATCTTGGATGGTGACTACTTAAATATATGTAATCATACTATTTCCTCATGCTGTCTTTTTACCGTAACTTGGTCTAGAGGCAAATTTATGGAAAGTAGTCTAAACATTTGTGTTTTTTACAAAGAAACATGAATTCTGTAAATGTAATTAAATACATTTACGTGGTGTCCATGTCAAATTTATGCAGGATTACATAATGGAGTATGGGGTACTCTACAACATGTATCTAACTCTGGGTTAGACAGCTGAGGAGTGAAATCTCCACTTTGCCTCTCCTCATCCTTGTTAAAAAGTTTTTCATATCCCAAACATCTGAGCAATTTTTCTGGGAGCTTTGCTTGGGTTGGGGTCTTTGCATCCTCCTCCCCCTTCTTTTTCCATCTATAATATAAATTCCATAGTGGAAAACAGAATTGGCCCCAGATATACAATGAAATGCAATCACAGTTGATATCAAAACATTACAATCAGGGAATAGGCAGTAGTTGTCTTTCACACATCTGCAACTAACTGAATAAGAGAGCAGCACGGAAAACAGTTTAAGGCATTAGAAAATCCTCTGGATACTTTAGCATCTGAAAACCACTGATCCTTGCTGAAACAGGCTTTTTCAGTCTCAGCTTCTGCTGAGTCACAGTTTTTTGCCTTTGAAGCCTGAAGTAGCTTGGCTCAAAATTGAAGTTGCTCTGGAAAAGTTCAGACCTTCCCTAATGACCATATTTGCATGCTATTCTCAGCAGTATTTACATATAATAGGACACTCTCCACAGGAAGGCCTCTTCAAAACACAGGCTCTGCTTACACTTTGAATTTCCCTATTCAAAGGGGAATATTCAAAATTATTTATGCATCACTACTTCAAAGTGTTTCGCTGGGAGTACTCTGCCATATATTTGGGAGACTCATCATAGTTGTTTGAAATCTGAATATATAGCCAACTGTAAGATTGCCACCTGGGTTTTGTGTGTGGAGGCAAAGGAGTGTTACTCAGGCAAGAATCCTACCTGGCCTGATCCGGAATACTTCTGTTGAGGACAAAGAGATTCTGTTGACTGATGTGAGATGAAAACCCTTCTCTGAGCTTTACTGAGTTCCTTCTTTTATTCAACTCCCTGTATGTTTCTTTTCCAGAGCGCACGGAGGATCCAACCATGAATCCATGAGCCTGTATAACATGCTAAGGTTTAAGACAATCTCTGAGAAATTTCTTCTGGTTACATTTTGTTTTTTCCAGCTCTGTGGACTTTGGATGGACTGTAGTCTCAATCCCTCAATGGCAGGGCAAATGTTCAATTGGTGATGGCAAAGGGTGTGCGAGCAGAGAAAGTGGGTCTGGATTTTTTTCCCGTAGGATTTCCTATAGAATCGAGGCAAAGTAGTCAATCATCCTTCCTTGTTCTGAAAAGTCAAGCTGCAGAGGTGTGAAGGGATTTCTGCATTCTGACAGAGGCTCAGACTCTGTTCTGTAGTATCCTCTTAATCTCTGTCATCTTTTCCACTCCTCCCATGCAGCCATCTTCTCTCACCACCCACTTCTTTTCTGCATATGGCTTATGCCACAGGTGTTTAGTGTTTTGTACTAAAAAAGCTTTCCATATGATTATTTTTTCCTTGTGTCATGTGCTGGGGACCACTCAAATACCTTAGAACAACATGCTCCATTAAATTAACAAGCTCATGAGTCTCTAATTTATTTATAATGAATGCTAACTGCTACAAGGTTTGGCTGACAACTTAGGAAGTAATTTTGCATCTCACCTCATAGGAGCCCACATTTGCTTCAATCACTTTCTATTCCATATGATTTATAATTAAGGAAGACAGTACAGGAACTCAGAATGCCAGTTATCTACCTTAACCAGATGCAGTGAAAGTGTGAGGACATGGAGCCTGTCCAAATCTTCCTCCCACCTTAGTCCCAAAGGGACTAAAATCTAGTCTTCTACTAATGGTTGTGTATGCTATATAAATACCAATAATAATACCTGGAGTTGCACTGATACAGTCCTTTTCATCTTCAAAGTACCTTGAGAGCCCTATATAATTAGTTTGCTATGGAGTCATCACCAGCGACATTGCATAAACTCCAGTACCATCCACTGTGGGAGTCAAAGAGGGAATCCGAACAGCCACAGAGACTATACATAACCTCCATATCACTGCTAGATGAAACTGAAAATGCTGAACAAGGATATTTTAACACCACACAGGAGGAGGATCCACAACAAGCAGGAAGCCAGTCTCCCTCTGATAAGGAAACAGGAATATTTTCTTTGCTGGTAATCTACTCCTTTAGATCTCTAAACACATTCTAAGCACATTTTACCTTGAACTGTGTCTCAGTCAAGCTGGCAGAAGATCACAGGTAGATTATCTCATTGTGTGGAGTCTTCATCTTCATGCAGTTAGAATACATCCATTTCTATTTTATTTTTTTTTTATTCAAAAAAGTTTTGATTTGATGAATCCAGAAGGGGTGCAGACATAATAAGTATAACATTAAATAGGTTTTTACACACTTTAGTGAGACTCCAGGGGAACAATTTATCTAGAGTACACCATTGGCTATAGACCGTCCAGCTGAGTACAATTTTAAGATTATAGTATTTTCCAAGTATTTCCAGTGAGCTTCCAACAGGTCCTTGCCAATATCCAGGAGTTTGCTCTTTAAATCAACTTGGCATTTGCTGGAGATTATCATCTCAACATAAATTTGTAAACAGTCTTTTCAAAACTACACCATTAAGAAAGGAGAAGAAAAAAAACCAAACAGTAACAGTCCATTCAAACTGGTGAGAATAAGAATGCAGAAGAACAGAGCATTTTTGTGGAGTATTTCTGAACATTACTATTTTTTATTTGCCTCAGACTTTTATACTGCCTATCATGTATTTTCTCAGTATAAAACCTAATATGCTCTATTTGCCCTTTCCAAATAAATTTTTCTTATGGAAGATTCCATAGGACAAAAGGATACCATTTTACACCATTGTATATATTAATGGTCATCTGGAGAATAATCAGACTAGATTTCAAAAGTCACGGTCAGGCAGAGTTACTGGACAGGCAGAAGCAACTCTGCTTCCAATGCAGTTAATGGACACATGCACTCACATGTCTTGATTTTTGCTCCATTTTAAAATCACTGTTTGTTTTTTAAAAATTAGTGTTCTTCCCTGTTATATTTAAATATCACACGAAACCATAAATATAACCATATGTCAGAATGAGGATTTTACTGATGAATGATGGTTTGGACTCAGTCTCTTTGCTTTTATTTTTACTGCTTATTCCATTAGTTTTAATTGAAATGTATTCTCTCTGTGTGTTAGTTTCAGCTTATTTTTAGCTGCTCCTGGACTGCTTAAGGAAAATCCATCACATGACCTCAAGACTATAAGAGGTACCTCGTAACTTTCCTTTTCTCCCTCCCATGGCGCAGCAGTACAGCTTCATCAACACAACCACTATATAACTTTAACAACCACCTATCTGCAAACAAGAAATAATGTTTCAGAAAAGCAGCAAAGCAAGAAAAAGCAGTGAGGTGAATGATTTGGGTAGTTCTCCCAGATTTCAGGCAATCACAGCTGTTTCGTTTCTGTAGGAAGAGAAGTTAGCCTTCCACACCAGCTATTTTTACAGTGGTGGAGCTGCAGGTCTTGGAGCAGGAGGAAGGAAAGGGAGTGACCAAGGTACAGCTACATGAGAGGTGGTGTAGGAAAAAAAAGCTGACAGCCGGAAAACGGGTGTTTCAAAAGAAAGACTTGCAGTAACGTAGATGTTCTGTGATCTTCCCATATGCAACAATAATGAAACTTTGAATTAGAGATTACTGTGTGGAAGGTGCTGGAGGTGAGAAACTTGGAGCTTAAGAGTCTTCAGGAATTCATGAAGTTTCTCTGGGCCTGACTGCACTCTTTTGAAACATGTGATGAATACATATCTCAGCAGATAAATGTGGTCTGCTTCACAGTTCTGCCAGGCAGTATACAGCCTCACTGAGGCATACTGTTTACTTCAAGTGTATGAGGAGGATAGATTTCTTATTTTCAAAGCCATATGTACAGCTGTACTTTCACACTCTCATTCCTTGCTGAACCCTTGTGTGGCCCTACTTTTTTATTGTTAATCTGACATTGCTTCCTCTTTTTTACCTCTACTCAGTGGTCAGGTGTACTCTGCATGTCTGAGCATTGTACACCCGTTCAGGGGCACAGCCAGCCCTAGGACCTGGGGCAATATTTCCTCATGCTGGTGACACTGTGGCTGATTCAGTGTGTCCAACAGAGAAGGTGATGTTACTAAGCAGGTCTGAGTGCCACAGCAGTGTGGCTGCCACGCTTCTGGAGCTGTCACACCCTGCTGCGCTGAGTCACCAGGAGGCACTGGCCCAGGCTGGTGCTGGCTCAAGGACGGGAAGTCTCAGGGAAGAGCACCAGGCTGCTGTGCACAGCAGACCTGCCCAGCATTTTCTTCCACACTGTTTCTTGTCTTAGGTTTTAATTGCGCTTTTGTATCCCACCTGACCTTTGCCATATCTTGCCTTATTTTCCATTGCTCTGGGCCATATTCTGCCAAGCTTTTCAAACTGTGAGCTTTTCAGGCATTCCCTATCAAATGTAAATAGAGCATTTGCAGAAGCATGCAAACTGAGTAGTTGATCTGTTGATGGTTAGATGTTTTGGGAAAAGGAGGAGTATTCATTTTGCAGCTTTTTAAAATCAGAGTGTCAGAGAAACTATTGTTTTGGCACCTGCAGCTATTTGGCTCTTCAATAAATTTACAAGTGAATGTACTGGAAGCATCATGTAGCTTTTTGCAGGCAACGTTCATCATGAATATACATATTTCTCATACATTTTTTTACTTCCTTTATTCACTCCTGAAAAACTTAAAATTGACACACATTTTCTAAAGCTTTTTAAAAAATTTGTAAAGTTTGTTATAGTGACTTGATGTCATACATGATATTTAACATATGAATTGGGACTCATCTGAGCCAGTAGTAATGACCACAAGTCACTGGAAGAAGACTCAGGAAATCTCCAGTCTATGACTATACGACCTTTACTGTTGGATTTCCTTTCTGAAAAATTCAGTTGTGCTCCCTTCCCTTGTCTGCCTTATATAGATAAATTGTGAGGTTTGAGGACAAGGACATTACTGGTGATATGCAGAACTAGGCTCATCTGAGACACAGGGAGGGCTCACTTTTGGAGAACAGATACAGTCATTGCCCTGGTCTGTGCACCAGGTCCTCAGGGCAGAAGAATGTGGTCCACTGATCAGTCAGTTCCTGCAGAGATTTCATGTGCATATCAGCATTCTAGAGCCACTTCTAAACAGTAATAGTTTAAACTAAATCGCACTGTAACCCACTGGCTCAGGAGCAGATGCATGTTTGGTTCTGTTCTCTGTGCAGTGCAGGTGAAGCGAGCAGCTGAGCACCTTGTCTGTCTTCCCTGGTGACAGCGCTATTATTTGTCTGTCCAAAGCATAAAGACAGAAATTCAGCTACCAACAAATCCTGGTACACTTGAGTGCAGTTGGTCAGGAAGTTTTGTTTTCTATAGGCATTTAGTTTTGCAGTAGCAAAAATGAACTGGAATTCTGTTCTGAATGCTGACTGAAAATTTTAGTGAAAAAAGAGCACAATTGTTAAGAAAAACATCTCCAGGTCTTTGCAGTAGATACTGTCTGGAGCAAGCTGCCTGGAACAACCTGGCTGGGTTCCAGGTTGCTTTAAAGTCTTCATGATACACCATGGCCAGGCCTCTTCTCTGGTCTCATGGTCCATCCTGGAAAATCCAGAATAAGTTGCACCAGAGGGAATATTCTTTTTCATTCATAAAAATTCACAAACACTCAAAACCCAAACTGATCATGGAACTCAATATGTAAAATGTCTTTCTATTTTTTTTTAATTAAATGCTCTGATTAACTTACAAGTCAATCAAGAATGACAGCAGTTTCAAGTTTAAGGCTGATGACTGAAAGTAGGCAGAAAACATCACAAAGTGAAACAATTTGGGAGAAACTCTCTTTGCCATCTGGATTCATGGCATCTTTTACTTGCTGAGGGTTTACTGTGGCACAGACAAACAAAACTCAGTATCAAAAGCTACAAACAAAAGTAAAAAAGTAAAATCCTTTCTAATATTACTTCATTTTTAAACAGCTGCTTCACAGGTGGAGAAATATTGCGCACAGTGGTTTTCACTCTGGGTGCCAGGCTCACCACAGGTAACTCGATGAGAATCTTGTATCTCCGTGGAGAATCTGATTGGAGGGAAAGCGGGTGGCTGAAGTGCAAAGAGAAGGAAACAGGTCTAACTCCAGCTGGAAACTCCTGCTGCAGGGTGGGGAGACTCAGTGGTGATGCCTACGTGCCTGAAATCTCGCCAGCACTGGTTGTCTGGTTACTCTTGCACTTGATGAATCGGCTCTCAGAGTCCCTCCTGCACATACCTTTTCTCGATGCTTTGAATTAGCACTACCTCAGTCTATTTTTAACAGCTACATTTTCCATGATTAGATTTTAATGCTATTTATTTATTTAAACTGAACAAAACAATTCCACATAAGCTGAACATTCCAGTTGGCATCACTCTTGGCCATGTAAAGGATTCTAAATCTGGTTTAAATTACATTCCTTGAATGGTAGAAAAAGCTGGGTCATGTGCTGAAGCTTGGTGATGAATAACCAAGTCATTCTTTCACCAATTGCAAAAACTTTATTAAGGAAAGATAAACAGGTTAAAGGTCTTTCAATGGCTGCACTGCCTATACATAATAATTACACCCCCTTTTTCCCTCTTCTGCTCCTTGTTGAATGTGTAGTGCTTAGTCTCAACATCTGCCATAATTGAGGCAGATCCTCTATATTTTCACTGAAGTTAAAAGGAATGAAGGGCTTAGGATAATTAAACTCAATGTCTCAGTCAGTTTTTTGCAGATGTCTGGGAGTATGAAGTTTTTATGTCTCCCTCCTGCATAAATAGCAAAGCCAGGTATGAAAACTAGGCATCTCTCAAAACACCTTTTCACAGACAAAGAGATCATCTCCATAAATCTGTGGCATTTTCTGAGTCATTATGCTAGGCTTCTAAGGCTTCCTGGTAGGAAGGGAGAGTGTGCTTCCCAGTTGCATCCATGCTAATAAAATAAATCACTTGTGTTAAAATTAGCAGTGGGCAAATTGTTTTAGTTAAAACAAGAATTGTCCTGGATTGGTGCCAATCCTCAAGCTAAATTCAAGCCAATTTTATTTTTAAGTTTTGGAAGTAAAAAAAGTAGTAAGCATACAATGTATATATAGACATACATACAGAGAATAACTCAGGGATTAGAAAAAGATGTATTTTGCATCTGGAGCCCCAGTTTTGCATATGCATGCAAGCAACTTTGCTCATGTGAATTATCCCCTGGTACCATGCACTATTTCCTGTCTAATCAGGCAGCAATATATACAAAAGGCTTTAGTGCATAAGGGTGCTATAACCTGCAGAACATCACCGTTTGTGCATCTAGTGAAGAAAGACAACACTTGTTAATAGGACAAAGCTGGTACCAATTAAACCACGTCCAGCACATCAACTCCACTTTCTGAAAGCAGTCATCCCCAAATATTGTGTTAGGAAGTACAGCCAGCCCTGCCTACAGCAGGATGTGGCTTCCAAATATCAAGCGTTGCATATAATTTATTGCGTAAATTGTAGCAGGGGGATAAAGGGTGGGAGGGATGAGGCTTCACTGGGCTGTGGCCTCAGAAAGGAAGATCAGTTTGGTTTACGTGGGGAGCATGGGGGTTGTTTTGAGGAGTTGGGGGAAGGAAGTGTTGTCCCTGTACATTGTTTCACGCATCATAAATGTCATTTCTTGGGGATTTTTTTTAGCAGCCCAGAAACAGATCATTCCCATGTGAGGTTTAACAGCACCAAACTGTGAACATAAGGCTTTGGGCTTTTGTTTGGATTCTTTTGTTTTCATCTTTAACCTTCATTTTCAATTGCTGCAGTGGGTGTTTACTCCTGCAATCTTGTGCTGGTGTGATAGTCACACGTGAGGGTGTGAGGATGGCTGTCTTAAGTTTAGGCTGACGGCCTAAACTTTAATGAAAATAGTTTCAATGCTTAGGCAGCTCTGACCTGGCCTATGCAGTGACACATTGTGCCACTTAGCACACCCAAACATCTCACTTGTGTGTAATTTATCTTCCTAGGAAAAGGTCAACAAGGATATTGCACAGTGTGTACCATGACCTCTCAGAAAAATGCACATTGTTTACAGGCTTATAAACATTTTCACAGCAATTGTTGTCATGTGTTTCTACCAGACTTTTGCCTCTCCACAGCTCTTGTTTAGATGTATCATCTAGAATGGAAACACAACTTTATAGCCGCCTTCTTTCAAATCCACCATGAACATCTTTCACACCGTTCCTATTCTAAGAACAGCCCTGAGTATCTAGGTGTGGATGAACAGTGGAGCTTGCTAGAAGGGGTCCCTAAAGATACAGTTCTAACTGTTGGATTTGCAGGATAATGTCTTGAAAGTACCAACACACACAAAAAGTTGCTTTTGTGCCTGTAAAGAAAAGATGGATGAATTACTTGAGGATCATGCAAGTATTAGCAAATCAGTTTTATAACAGCAATACAAGAGTGAGGACACTCAGATATGAGCTCCCAGTAGTGAAAGAACAGGAACCTTTAGATTTGCTTAGGGTCTGTATGATGTCTTGATATCCTGTGGTTTACATCCTAGTAAATCAGACTGCCAGATTATTCTAAACATAATTATTATCGGCCTTTGTACGCTTACAACTCTGAAACAGTCAATATAATGAAGCAGCTTCTTCTTGAACAGCTCTCACTCTGCCTTATTATGTGTAATGGATATTGAACATAGGACTTTTTCTGTCCAAAAAGTCATGAAACACAATAAAACTGCAAGAGACTAATTTGTGAAATAAAACTAAAATCCTGCCTGAGGACCTCCCTGGAACAAGCTGAGTTACAACACTTCAAATGCATATTAATTGGGCCATATGGTCTAGTATTAGCAAAGGCGTGCATTTGTTTGGCCAGAGTATTCAGGTGATACTTAAGGTTGAAGCCTTCCTGGGTCTGATGAAATTTGTGATCAGCTGATGGAAATGTTTACCTTACAGTAAACTTGAAAGACTGTCCTTCACAGAAGTGACACACAGGAGTTTGTTGTTGGGCAGCTACAGTGCCTGTATGTGTTTTGTTACCCCCAAGCCCCTTGCAAAAGACTGACAGACTTTGGAGGCATTGCCCAGAAGAGAGGGTGGTACAGCATTCATCTTGCTTGATGCCGGCCTGCAGAGGAAGGTAACTTCAGGAGCCTGCCAGCCACAGGCTGTCATGATGCGTCTCTGATGGGCTCTGCAGAAGGCAAGTCATCCTATTTCAGCCCCTGAACAACATCACTGATCCCCCATCTCCCTATTTCATGGTCTGTGGGACTCTCTCACAGTCACAGTGGGACAATGTGAGCTGCATTTGTTTGGTCTTGCACAATGAAGATCAGACAAGACCAGTGAGAAGGATCACCTGCACCAGACCAGACAACAAAGTCCAAACAGACCAGTCTGTCATGGAAGCCCTTATGCTGCCTGTGAATGAAGGCAGACTGGGGAGTACCAAGGGGATGGCTGGTGCATGCTGAACCCGTGAGCTGCACTCACTCTCCAACCTTACTGTTAACCTCTGGTGAGAACATTCATTGTAAACTCGATGATGAATGAATTACCTACTGTATTTGATGTCATGGACACATGGGAGAATCAGTGGAAGCAAAACCTACCAGGATCATTTTCTTTCATCTCTGCAAACCCAAGAATTGTAACTATTTATCGTAGGTTCATTAGGTGACTCATTGTGTTATGCATTTAATATATTTCACATGGACAATGTTTAATCTCTTTTCAATAAGTGATTTAAAAAAGCTGTTCATGTCATGCAAGACAGCCTGTCTGTAAGCCAGTATCTTAGATCCTGATCAACTTCGTCACATTTTCTTGTTTTCAAATTCCTCATTTTAAAATATGAGTCAACATAAATAGCTTTGAATCTTTGTTACCTTATTAACCAATGACGGGTGACTCTACTCATAAAATATTTACATAGACAACAGTCTTGTACTGGTAATGTATTTTCACATTACTTAGTAATTTAAAACATGTCAAACCTTTCCGAATAGTAGAAACAATCCAAACATGAAAATGATGTTGACCTTAAAAGGCTGCTACTTTTTATTTTAAATCAAGCAACAATTGTTACCATGGATTATTCACTGTGTGTTTTTCATACAACTCTTTATCAGCAATGCCCACTAATATAACTCTAAATGGTAAGAGAAAAAGATGGAAAGAGATGGTGTTATATCAGCAGCATGACTTGTAAGGGAGTTTGTGGATGACCATATGGAAAATATATAATTAAAAAATTAATATTACATATTAATGAGGTAAATAAATAATATATATTTCTATTTTTATAAAGTTACTGAATTGTGTATTTGAATCTGCATTTGATCATTCTTTGCATCATAAGAGTGTACATGAGTATGCAAATGCATTTATTTATATTGACTATGTATACATATGCAGGAAGGTTTTTATATAATTTATGTATATATTGTATATAGTTCTTTGGGTTTGGTTTGTTTTTTTTTTTTTTCTGTTTTCAAAGCCTTCTTCTTCTGCTATTAGGGGCTCAGGTGGTATTATAAAGACCATTTAGTTTGTGCTCTGGAGTACAGCATGGATGTACCATAACCTAAGTGACATAGACTCATTAAAAATCCTATCCTCTTTTTTTTTTTTTTTCCCCAGAATGATCAATAGAAATGAATTTTGGCTCCCCCAGTCACAGTACATGGCCATGGTATGAGCTGGAGCTGGTGACAGCATAGATAAACTTAACATTTTTATTTATCATGTGGATATTTATATAGTGCATGATATTTTCAGCATGTTCAGTGGCAAATGATGGTAGTCCCCATGTTGTATAATAAATGACATGTGTCTCCTTTGGCAGACACTTAATCCATTCAGCCAACTAACTACTTACAATGTTTTACTTATGAAAAAAAGAAAGAACAAAAGCAAAAATTCACAACAGCCTACTGTTTCTTCCTGTCTCTTAGAACACTTTTCCAGCATGAGCTGTGTAACTTGGAGAGCTGTTCACTAAAGGTAGTATCTTAATCACACTGTTCCTTGCAGACTGGAGCAGATCAAAGAAACAATAGAACCTCTGTCATGTACAGGACAGAAAACCTGATCGCACCATGCTTCTCAGATGACCAGCAGGTATTGAAGATTTTTGGGGCAGCATTTGTGACCAACTCCTCTGTTTCTGTACCTCAAGTTTGTTATATATTTTAATGTGGGAAAAAAAAAAAAGTAGTTTACAAGTTGGTTTTTTTTTTTACTTCTATCTCTGTATTTCACCTGTAGAGGTATGGAAATTAAATACAGTATTTTCTAGAGGACATGTAATACTCAAGAGAACTGTAGGGGCTGTGAAAATTTTCACTTTGGATTTTGGTGGGTTTTTTTCCTCTCTTTTCAATATTGTACCATTATTAGTCAGACTTCTACTGTTTTTCATCCTACTCAAACAGCCTACTGAATAATTGAAGTGTAGTAAAAGGTTCATATTTGCTTCAAAATTATTTTAAAATAAGCAGAGACATTGTTACTGGCCCTAATATGTAAAGTTACGCAATCTGAGAGGGAAGAAGGGGATAGTAAGGCATCTGCAGTGATTTTTGAAAATACCATTGCTTGACCAAGGGCAGAGAACAAAACAGACCTCTGAGGTGGAGGGGTGTAAGTCTCTAGGATGGGACAGGCTAATCCTTCTCTGCAAATGAAATGGACTTTTTATCTTAGCATTACTATCAATGCTATATTTCTATTTTCCATTTTATTTTCATGTCTGTCAGAGACAGCATTTTTCACAGTGCTGGCAAGTGTTCTGATCTTAGGTGGTTGTTTGGATTATGAGACTAGTAAGGTGTTTAAATGTCTTTGTTGAATCAGGTCATTGGAAGAGAACATATGTGGCTGTTCTGATTTTTCAAAAGTTGTATGTTAAGTTATAAAATTTGTGATCTAGGAAATCTCACACTGAAATAAAACCTGCACAGACACATATTGTAATGATGATGTATAGCAAGGACAGCAGTTGTAGTTTTAGCTGCAGAAAAAAGTAGAAATATGTGTTCAGAGGAACTTTTTAAAAAGGCTGGTGAACAATTTTCAAATACCTATCAGTTCAACTGTCCTATTCTTCTAAAGCACAATCTAGTTTTCATTACTTTGCTTATCATTCTAAGCCTATGCCATGTGGTTGTTCTTGAGTTGGCTTGGATCTGCAAGATATGAGGCATCTTCCAACAGAATGCAAGGGTGACAGAGCACTGGAACAGGCTGCCCTGAAATATTGAGGAGTCTCCTTCTCTGGAGATACTCAAAACCCACCTGGTCATGATCTTGTGAAACCTGCTGTAGGTAAGCCTGCTTTAGCAGGGATTTGAACTGGATGATCACCAAAGGTCCCTTCCAAACCCATCCATTCTGTGATTCCATGATTCTGTGGTTCTTTGATTCTGTGAATTGAATGGTACACTATTTTGTTTCAATATGGAAAATCATCACATAGGAAGAAGCCTAGTAAGTACCCTTCACAACAGGTTTCTCCATGTTATAAATTAAGAAGGCCAAAGGCTGCTTCTTATTTAACATGGCAAGAATAAGATATGGTGTGGTGTAACTGGGAGATTCCCATCTGTGGGGAGTCAGAGTGGTGCAAGGAGGGGAAGATGGGACATAGGGCAAGGATTTGGAGCCTGCTGCAACTTCTGCTGGTTGTGTGTGATAAATGACTGCAAATTATTATCCCTTGACTTTTCCTCTTGTTACAGGTATGAATTAAATCCTCCCCATATGTACTGAGTGAAACCTGACCCAGTAAAGCAGATGCCATTCTCTCCCAAAATATGTGGGGAGGAGTATCAGGAGGTTTTCATTACTGAGTGAGTGGTAGATGAATGGATTCTCCCCAAGCAAGTCCCAACCTTCTCTTTCACCTGCCTGATTCCTCCAGTTGAAAGTTTGAAACCTTTCATACAATCTCCCCAATGTTTTCCAAGTTACATAAAACGGGCACAACAGAGGGATAAAACATGAGGTTAAACAACTTGGCCTAGTCCTTTCTACTATTTCTAGAAACACCTATGAGAACTTTGTTAAATTTTTGGAGCTCTGGCAGTGTACAAGGTTAGGCTCAACCAGTCATTCTACCTTTTGTTGTCAGTTCTTGAACTGCAGTTGGGTCTCTTAGAATAAGAACCTTCTGGAGGAGAAGAGTGGTGGCATCAGTGATTAAAAACAAAATATATATTAAGAGAGGTAGATGAGCAAGGCTGCCAAGTGACATGCTAATGCCAGGATACAAGGCTGAATTACTTATCTTACATACACATGACAATTTGATTTTTGATTACGTTCACATATCATTTTAAGAGGACACTTGCCTGATTCAGTGTACCTGATGTGCTGCACTCCCATAGCATGCTAAACAACATTCAGCTGCATTCTCTTTGTTCAATGTGTGGCTGGATGTCTGGATGCCTTATTTCCTGCCTTCTCTTCTAAAATTAGAATTAATTTCCTCACAAATTTTGCTGTGGTGCTTGTGGTGGTATTCAAGAGCTGAAAAATCTAATTAGTGCTTATCTTTGTCAGACTGCTGTGAAATAAACTGAATTTATTTCGAGATGAGGAACCAGAGCATGGACAAACTAAACTAGAATAATCTGTTTTTTGACCCTGATTTAAGGTATCTAAGACATTATTTTTAAGTACTGTATTTATTATGTTTTATATTATGACAAGAATTGGAAGTACCACCTTCAACAAAGATTTCCTAAGAGTGGTTCCAAAATTAATCTGAAATGTACTGAAGCAAACAGGCTTGAATGCATCTTTCTTATGTTTGTACTTCAGTTCAGGGTTTCTTCTGATATAGTATTTAACTTCCTCACAACAGAACTAAATGTGGCTAATGTTCGGATTTGCACATACAGGGATAGTCTGTGTTTAGTTTTATTCATCACTTTAATGTCATGTTGTGTTTAATGTCACCCAGATTTCCCACCTAAAATTGCTGTTTGCAAAGATTTTTCTTCTGCTTGTCCAGGATTTACAAAATATGATTGTTCTAATCCTGAGGAAAGACCCCAAATCTACTGTTTATCTGCCAAATGTTTACTTAATGGAAAACAAGTAACAGGTGAATTTCATCAATATCTGCCCCTTTTTCTGGAATCAAGTATGTTTATCTAATATGTTTTTATACAAATTATTCCACTCCTATATGCTTAAAAAGCTGAATTCCTTAGGTATAAGGTATTTACAACTATTGTCCATAGTAAAAAGAAAAGTGTTTTCTTTCCTTTGAAGTTTGAATTAATTTTACCATGTGTTAGAGACTGACAGCTTGCACTTTTACATGTGATGACATTGCATAAAAAGAGAGAGATCATATCTTAGCAGCCATGACCTGATGTAGGGACATCTAGGGAAAATGACCTTTGGTTATAAAGGACAGAGACTAAGGCAGGGCAAGAAGTCTGTGGAGTACCACAGGAAGGGCAGCACGTGGGAAATAAACCAGCATGAAGTTGACTGGTCATTATTTTTTAACATAGTTGATCTGGCTCTATGAATTGATATCAAATCAGTATTTTGGACCATGTGGTAAGTACGAGGAACCCTAGAACTGGATTTGCAATTTCATGGAGATGTGGCCTGGGATTTTACCTCGTGATGATTACCACAGATGAAATAACATGTGTTACTGGCCTAGATCTTAATAGCAACTTCACAACCCCTCTTGGGCTACTTGTGTTGGTTCTTGGTCAGTCAGCCTCACAGTGAAAAAAGTATTTTCTGATGTTCAGGGGAAACCTCCTGTGTTTCAGTGTGGGCCCTTTGCCTCTGGTCCTGTCACTGGGGACCATTGAAAAGACTTGGCTCCATTCTCTCTGTACCTTCCATTCAGTATTTATGTGTATACTGTTAAGAACCCTGTGAGCATTCTCCAAGCTGACAATTCCCAGCTCTTTCAGCCTTTCCTTATAGGAGATATGCTCTAGACCCTTAAGAGGTTCCGCTCAACCTATTTTTCTAGCCCGTTGAAGTCCCTATGGATAACAGTATGATCCACTTATTCATCAGCCACTTCTTCCCATTTTGTGTTATCTGAAAACTTGCTGGGGTACACTCTGCTGCATCATCCAGATTATTAATGAAGATGTCAAATAGGATCAGAACCAATCATGTTCCGTGGGGTACCCTGCTAGCTACCAGTCTCCAACTGGACTTCATGCCACTGATCACCACCCTCTGGGCCTGGCAGTTTAGGCAGTTTTCAACTCTCTGTCTGCTCGCCTAGCCCATACTTCATCAGCTTCTGTGGGGGATCCTATGGGAGACAGTGGCAAAAGCCTTACAGATGTCAAGATAGACAATAGAAACTGCTCTCCCCTGAGCTGCCATGGCAGTCATCTCATCACAGAAGGCTATTAGGTTGTTGGAGCATGACTTGCCATTTGTGAATCCATGTTGGCTATTCCTGAACATCTTCTTGTCCTTCTCACGCTCAGCAATGGTCTCCAGGACCAGCTGCCCCATCGTGTTCCCAGTGACTGGGGCAAGGCTGACCTGCCTGTAGTTCTCTGGCTCCTTCAAGGTAAGAGAAACACTTGCTTTGCTTCAGTCTTTGGGCACTTTTCCTAGTCACTATGATCAATCAAAGGTTATCATGAGTAGATCAAAGATTATTGAGAATTTTGAATAGGCTTTTACAGATTTTAGCTCTTAGGTGAACATAACATTATTGTCCAATTTGATCTCAGTAGCCCTTTATCCAGTGAAGACAAAATTGAAGATTTATACTATTACAGGTACAATAATTTTAAAAAAGAACAGATAGGAAAAAAAGAAACAAGACTCTTAATATAACTACACAATTGAAGTGGCTTTTGGGTTTAAATTCCATTTATTTTGATGTATTTGTCATGCTGTCTTGTGCAATTCTGGTGACTACAGTACTGATAGTAAAAATAAAACCTGATATTTGCTGTTTAAGCCTGAAAAAAAAAATTATTTGCTTTCAAGTTTGAACAAGTCTTGGTGTTTTTATTAAAATAAATTGATTGTGAAATGAGTGTTGGAGCAGATTGTTTTCCAGGCCTTGCTGATTCTCTGTTTATTATCAATATTTGCTGAAAGTAATCTAATTCCTGCTGAGCTGTAACCAGAAAGTTACTTCAATGTCCAAATATTGTCAGCAGTTAGGGAAAAAGTTCTAGTTTATTCTTGTCTCTTGAGTTTGCCATTTTATTATAGACCTATGTTTATAATGATAAGATTATTGGTCATCTTTTGTTAATATGAGTAATAGATAAAACTTGAAAATTTGTTTATGTCTAATTTTTTTTTGGTTATCTGAGCTTTTTTTTATTCATTATAAAACTGACCTATCTCATCGGATTTTTTAATTCCTGTTGTTTCTTATGACAAGAATAAAAAAGATAAAATAAATAAAACCAAATCTTTTTCTCCATGATTTTGGACACTGGTGTTCTGACTTCATACTGAAAATTAAAAATAAATAATCTTAGCTATTTTGTTGGATGTTCACATGAAGATCCAGTTTAGGCATATATAATTGTAGCAAGAAGATGTGGCAGTGAATATGCATCCCTTAGCAACATCACACATGATTACATCCAATCTCAATCAGCTTTTCCACTCCTTCTGTGGCTAACTGTTATGACATCCTAATGAAGGATTTTTAAGTTTCCTTGAAACTTTGATGTAGTCACTGCTCCCTATTCTCTTTGGTAGGCAAGATTGTGCCAGAAAGAGATGTGATGGGAGAACGAACAAAGTGATCAAAACATACAGTTCAGAGACAGGAAATCATTATTTTTCTTACAAAAATTACACTGGCCTTGAAAAATTATTTAACGCTCTGTGCAACATGCACAATGTAGGTAAATATATAAATTAATATATGGAGAGGCTTCTAATGGACAATCAGAGTAGAATAAAAATACAGAATTTTTTAGGTTGGAAAAGCCTTTATGATCATCAAGTCCAACCCTTACTCAGCACTCCCAAGACCACCACTAAAGCATGTCCCAAAGCACCACATCTACATGTCTTTTAAACATCTTCAGTGATGGTGACTGCACCACTTCTCTGGGCAGCTTCTTCCAGTGCTGAACAACGTTTTCCACAAAGACATTTTTCCTAACATCTAACTAAATCTCCTTTAGGTTGTTGTAGGGAGTGATAATGTCTCCCCTGAGCATTCTTTTCTCCAGGCAAATGTGTTTTGTGTTCAATTCCTAGGGATCTTCACTGATGCTCAAGTGTGAATTTAGTTTTCTGTCTTCTTCAAAATACTCTCCTCTATACCACTTCAGAGGATAAATGCAATATTGTTATTTTTCAGAGGAAAAAAGCCTGACAAAACTAAACAAACAACCTTGAATTCTGTTTACGGTGTCTTTTTCTTTGGCTTACTCAGAGTATTTGGCCAATTCTCAGCTATTCAGGAAGATAGTTACACAAATTTTAGCCACTGTTATGTAGTCATACCAAAACCAACTTGTTTATGGTTACTTGAGAGCTATGTTTAAAATGTTAGCATCTGGTCAGCAAAGATAAACTGTGTATGTGGTTTAGCTGACTAATCTCACAAAAGAAATAGCGGCTAGTCATAAAAAGGCCATAAAAACTATAAGGTTATAAAAACATCAAAATCGTAAATATATATCAGAAATGTTTCATAACTACTTGAAGAGTAGCTAGATGGTATGCACTACTAATAAATTTCCTTTGCTATGAATAGATCCATAAATTTGACTGATGAACCTCAAAGGAGTGTTATGAGCTTCATGACAGAGACTGAGAGTGAGTAGGACTTTATTTCTAAAGTACATAGCTTAGTGGAATTGCACAGACTGAACAGTTTATTCAGTATAAGTTAGAGTACCAAAATCTGGCCATTCATGAATTAGGGTCAGATCAAGCCTCCCTTTGACCTCAGTGGGAGTTTCACCATTTGCTTCAATGAAAGTAAGATCAGCCTAACAATGCTTTAAAATGGTTCAATAGGGAGTGTTATTGAAATGCAAATGTACATGTTCTCTAATCTGAACTTCCCATCTCCCCATTCAGAGCTGTTTGTAGAGAGTTTTATTACGGGCTGTTACTCTGGGACCTGTGTTAGACAAAGATTTGTGTATCCTCATTAGAGAAATATCCTGTAGTGCAGGGGAATACATCTCCAAATTTTGTAAGTATAACTCTAAGCAATTCTAGTGAGTTTGGTTTGAAAAACAGCCAAGCCTTGCTGATCACCAAGACTGAACAAAGGTGAAGCTAACGCTGCTGTTGAGTAGAGCACGTTCACTTACCACTTAGCGTGAGCTGACCTGGTTGGTGTCATGAAAATCTTTCAGGTATTCAGTCGCCAGGAAACACTACTTGCAATGGTTTCAAATAACGCTTAAAATTACTAAAGCTGCAAAAGGCTTGTAATAGGGAAAACAGAAGTTTGAACTCATGTAACTTAATGCTAGCTCAGTTTCATTCTTTGTGGATCAAATGTCATCAGAGTGGATAAACCAGCAAAGGCTCCATTTTATTAAAGTCAAACCATGCTTCTCTTCCTCCTGCCTACCACAAACCCCTTCCTATTGAAAATGCCTGGCTTTCTCTTCCTCCTCCCCAGTAATAGTAATTACTAACACCAAACCAGTTTCACTGGGGAGTAGACATAACCTGTTCAGCTTGCTTGAGATCTTGAAAAACAGTCTAGAGCTTTCAGCTGCAGCCAGCAGCCCAGCCAGCAAACTTCTTGTAGGCCCAGTCAGGAGTGGACACACTTGCACACATCTGGTTGCTTGCCCAGCCAGGAAATACGCACATTCTGACTGGTGGCGTTGAGGCAAAGTGTTGCATCTCAGCCTCTGAGGGGGACAGATGTGAACATCACTCTCATTGGGAAAAAAGCAAGAGAATTATTTTGTGAGAAATGTGTTCTACAGACCCACCTCAGGTATTTCCCAGTGCTCTTTGAATACAGCAGCCAAGATAAAAAGAAACAAAACAACACCTCCACCCTCCCTCAAAAAAATCCAACACCCAACAAAAAAAAATTAAAATCCATTTGCAGCCACTTCATGGGGTAGTGATGGAAGACAAGGGCTAAATGTATTAGCTTAAACTCTAATTTTTACCCTACTAGGTATCAATTCAATTGCATGACTGGGACATAAAAGGGGCACTGCTGTTCAAGTTACAGTCTGTTACTATTGCATATGGCAATTGTTACAAATTTCACCTTTGTTCTGGGTATGTAGTCAGAGAATTAAAAAGATAGATTGTTCATAGTTATTAAAGCACTAATAATAATATCTCTTATTTCCCTATCGGTAGTATCTAATTGTCAAGGACACACAATGCCACCTACTCATTTTACAGGGACCTGAGGTTACATCCTTACTGTAATATAAAGGACACAAGCTTGATTACTCTTCACTAACTATCCATATTGTTTAGGTTTTAACCTACTTTCTGGCATGGATTTGGCCTTGCTCCTCAGATGTGTCCTAGACAAAACTTAGGAAGAAGTATGACGAATCACCTGCTATTGACTGCTGTATGGCTGAGGTTACCATGTCTGAGGTTGGCAGGGAGGCAGAAGAAGCCAAACAGTATGAAAATCATGAGCTGACATTTATTCTTGAGAACAGTGAATGATCCCTAAATAGTTTCATTTACTTGACTAGATTTAGAGTATAAATTCCCACTGTCATGACATTCGTAATTCCCATTTGAACAAGTCTTGGTCTTTCAATATGAATAATGCTCTGTAACGAAGAAGGAGATACAGAGGCCAGAAGAGCTTTCACAGGGTTATTTAAACAAACATATTCATGGTACTTATACTCTCTTTCTGTACTTTTGGCCACAAGTCATTTTGTACAGGTGAAGAGGACTGTAAGTGCATGAAAGGGATTGTATTACTCTAGAGAATGCAAAAGATCCTAAATGGCCCTGGGTCATGGTGATGTTTAGAAGAGAGATGACATTTCATGCACTTCAATTCAGTGAAAGAATTATTTAGGGGACCTTTGGGTGTACTGAGCACTTTTCCAGGTGATTCATATATACCCGTGTGCTTGCACCTATGATTATAAAGCGATGTATTTCAGCAGCATTTGTTTTAGATTCTAATTGAAGTAATTTTCCTAGCAGCAAAACTCTTCCTAAGACCCAGCATGAGTCCATGGGCCTGAGAAGAGTGCTACTTCCACTCTTATTAAAGCACTGCTTGCAAGCACTGCAAACCCTTGTGCTTGTCTTGGAAAACTCCCCACTGAGTAACTTTGCTGAGCAGGATTGACTAATCCTTGCTTAGTTTATGAGATCCAGCATGATCACAATTGTGATGATGTTGCACCTAGCCAAGAGAACAAAGCAACCACATCTTGCATATATGCCTATTTGGTAAAAAAAGAAAAAGAAAAAAAGAAAAAGAAAAAGAAAAAGAAAAAGAAAAAGAAAAAGAAAAAGAAAAAGAAAAAGAAAAAGAAAAAGAAAAAGAAAAAGAAAAAGAAAAAAAAAAAGAAAAAGAAAAGAAAAGTGAATTAATTGTGGAAGCAGTTTTTTTCAGGGTTTCCCCCCTTCTTTAGAATTAATTACACTTTGTTCACTATTTTGAGGGGATTTATTTTTAACTTTGGTTGAAACTCTTTTGTACAGAAGTCTGTGTTATATGAATTCCAGGTTTTGTTAGCGATGGATTAAGTTGTGGGAGATTCTGACCTTGTGATACTACCATGTTTCTGCTAAACAAAGTCCAGTATGCCAAACAAAGATGTAGCAAGTAGTTACGAAATGGCACGGCTATTACACATGCTTTTGATTCTCATTGTCTGGTGTTTATTTTGGGATAATTCTGTTTTGAGAGTGGAAAAACCAGACTGTAAATAAAAGGGAGGCCTACAATAAATGCATTACGCTATACACTTCTCAAAAGGCTAATGGAGGGCTCTTCAGTGAGTGCCTAGAAAACAAAAATTATTTTCAATAGTGAAAGAAAAAGGTAAGAATACTCTGGGACATCATGAGAAGTCAGAAAAATAATTATTCACCCACTTGCGCAAAACCTGAGCAATTTGCTATTGCAGCTCACAGTCTATGCTGTTTCCCTCCTGTGTAAGATTTCTAGGTCACCGCCTCTGGTGTTGTTCTAAACCACGCAGCTCCCCTCCCAACATACCTCCCTCCTGCTGGACAGGGGGAGAATCTTTATTGCAACTTCCAGGAGATGTTGAGTTAGCTGGTACCGCATTTCCACTCCTGACTTCCCTCCTATATTACCCCACCCATGAAAACAGATGATAGGAAAGAAGAGGGAGCAGGTCAGACTGAAGGTCAAATGAATCCAAAGACCTAAAAGAGTGTAATAATAATAATACAAAATCATAGGCCAAGAGATACTAATGCCATTTTAAGAAGAAACTTTTGTTAATGACGTGGATACAGCCCTTAGTCCCAGAAAACATAATCTAAGTTATCTACTTGTAGTTTTATAGCTCTATAAATCTTTAAGGCCAAATTCTGCCCTTCTACACATGTAAGACTCCATTTATTCCATTGGGAGTTGCACTTGTATATCAGAGGGTAAAATCTGGTTATATTTTCTAGATAACAATAGGAAAAATGGGAGGTCTTTCACTTTTGAAAACATTTACTGTATCCTAGCAATGTACAGCGATGCTATGCAAGCCTGACAACAGACAAATGACATTGAGAGATATTAAACCTTACAGAAGACAATATGATAATCTTTGGGAGTCTGTAGGTAGGGCAAGTTCCAAACATTGTCTTGATTCTAGGCACAAAGGAACTAAGGTAATATAGAAGAAAATATCTTAAACCCTTGTATTGAAGTTGAAGCAAACCTCAAGAAAATCTGACTGCCCAGAGATATAAACAGACAAGGAAATTTGGAGAAGGAAACATTTTGTTCACAAGGTTTTGTAACTCAAAAAATGGAAAATCTTAGCTTGAGATTGTTGCTTTACAGCTTAGAGCTTAAGTGATTTTAAAGTTCTTAAAAGCTACAACTAAACTCTCTGCATAAGCAAATAAAGTATGAATCAGCTGTTTAATTCTCCAGGATAAAAAAATTTAAGCAACAGGAAGAAATGTACTAAATGAACAGCTTTATGATCTTGTTAGCTATAAAGTATAGCTAATTAGAGAAAACATTCCGAATTTAAACTTTGCTGGATGAGAAATTGTTATTCACAAGGCACAGTATGGCTGTGCATGCAGACTGCCACTATTTGTGATGCAAGTTGACTCTTGAATAAATTGTGCAATTACCAGAGGAGGAGAGATAGATGGGAGTCTGAAGATGACAACCACTGCTGGCTTTCATAATCTCAACTTCTTTCAGCCTTATTTACCTATTTACAGAAACATGAACTGTGAACAGAGTAAAAGGAAAATGGCACTGCTGAAAGCTTTTCTATGAAAACCTTGAAACAATTTAATTTCCAATTTCTAAAATGCATAGGATGTATTCTTAGTCTTCATGACGTGGTTCTGCCTCTTCAGCAACTTACCTTTTTCCAGTTATAAGAACTACTTTTCGGTCAGTATTTATTGTTATGCATTAGGTGCTCTACCAAAATCTTTCAAATGAAGTATGTCCCAAAGGAATGCGCTAAGAGGTGTGAATAAAAATTTGAGAACTATCAGAGAGGAAAAGACTTATTTATACTCAGACCATGGTTTCTACAAATGCAGCATCTTGGTACATCTTCAAGTTTTGTTGCCTTGCGTACTTCTGACTTGAAAGCATCATTCTCTGCAACTTGGCTGTAGAGATGAAGTGAAGGAACAGAATTTCCAGAGGGAATTGCAGCACAACCAGCTGTGGTGGCAGGACACTCTGCTTTACCCTTTGAACAAAGCTGATGCAACTTTTGAAACAATTTTATCTCCTGTCCCTGTTGAAGTGGGTATATGAGCAATCATAAATGAAGATTGAGAGAGAGAAACCTGAATCAGATATTTTTGCATAACTCACAATGGATTCAGCACAACTTTTTACAAGGATTAGATGCTAGTATTTTAAAGGGCAGTTACAAGAATTTGCCAAAAAAATTTCTTATATCCACCTCTCCTAATATAATGACCATATAATTTAAAATGTAAACTAAAGGAAAAAAAAAAAAAAGAGAGTTTCAGTATTCAAGACTTCTTTATTACAGGATCACTTAGAAGAGATAAAAAAAAGTTCCTTTACGGAAACCTTAAAGGCATTGTTCCTCTAGCTGCTCTATATTTGGGTTCTTGGAGAGGAGATAAAGGTATGGCTCTTCATTTACAGATATTTTCACATTTATTGGATTACTGTTTTTACTGAAAGCCTTTATGGTTGAGGCCTTATCTCATGACAAATCCTTACTGCTTCCTTCAGCTGCAAAGGAGAGCAATACCTTTTTCTACTTAGGTTGCTTTTCTTCTCATGAGTTTACCAATGAATTGGATCATTCTCTCTGCCCAGTGATTTTGTGGTAACTCGTTGGTTTAGAGTCCTCCAGAATGATGTCTTTAATATACTTACGAAACTTCTTCACCGGTAAAATATGTGGGCTAAGCCCAAAACCAACACTAGCACATCTGGGGTGTCTATATTTTCTGGCATCACTTTCCAGTACAGCCACACAATAATTAAATATACAGCTGATATCACAGCCAGTCTGGGTAGCTGTTTTATCAGATGTTAAATAGCAGGAAAATATACAAAAATAGCAATGGTAAGCTCTGCTTTATATGATAACCTCAGAATGCATCATACGAAATAAGACATTATTAGCTCTTGCTGCTGGTTGAAATAACATTCACATTTATGTGGTAGTGAAGTCACTTAACTGGTAACAATGGAGTCCTAATAAGTGATTTCTGTGAATTCCCTGAGATTCTCTGGTGTTGAATATAGCTATTACCAAAGGAAGTAATGATGGAGGTGGATGGTATGCCAGTTGGGTGTCATTTGCTTCATCCAGTGACCAAGGGAATCTCTACATCAAACAATGCCAAGTCAGGGACTGTGGTTTCTTTTGCCCTCATATTTCTCACTTAAATCTGTGTCTTATGGTCCATTTCTTAGTTGCTACTCATCACAGCCAATCTAATTGTTATCCTGCTTATCACTGACATTGGTACAGTTGAAAGAGATTAATCACAGTCATTTAATCAAGCCAGACACTCTAATTTCTGTTTGCATTTTCGGGTCTTTTTGATAAGAATTATTTGCATTAGTTCAGTACTCCCACCACTGTAACCTGTCCATTTGCAGCAGGTGTAGTGCCCCACAGTGCCCAATGTCTCTGGACAGCAAATTATTCAGCTTTGTCATGGTTCTGCCACTTCCTTTTCATATAAATCTGCTGTACCTCCATCTGCCACCGGTAGAACAGGGTTAATTAAATCTGCTTCATGTACTGGGGTTGCTGAGTAGGGCTTAATTCCCTGGGTGTGTCTCTACTGCTGCTTTATTTTAGATGAGGCTTTTGAAGTGGACTTCTTCATCTCCTCTGATTACCACACTTTGGTTTGTCTTGGAGCACATCTTGCTGTATGCTTCTGGGGTCCTTCCTTGTTCTCATCCAGCTCCTTAGCTGATGCTGTTCAATCAACAGGAATGGAATAAAGCTAGTCCAAACTGAAACCTTCAAAATATTTAGCGTAGGGGATATTGAGTCTCTGGAACTGTTTTGCTCTGCAGGTCTGTTCCTATTGTGCCATGGTATATAATGAAAGCATAGACATTATTATAACTGATGGTTGTCTTTGTGATTCTTGGATGAAGAGAACAGCAAAAGTATGAGGTTTTTTGTGCATTTCAGAGAATAAATGCAGCTTTTGTGTTTTGATCCCAAATTTTGGCTTTATTTCACTGTATTATTTTAGTGGGAGATTCCATAGTTTATATAAGAAAGTTTACCTTACAAGATCTAATAGCAAATGGAACCTGTTTCTGCACTTATGTAAATAAAATCTATTCATGCTGAGCTCATTCTGGTCCATGGACATTAACCAGCAATGTTTATTTTTTTATACCTGGCAAATTTCCCTGAAATTTTCATTTTGAATAGATGCAGAAAGTTAACACCAGTAGTTTATTTTGATACACACTGTATACACATCCTCAGACACTAAGCTACACTTTGGGGTTTCAGCAAACTTAGTTTTTAAGTCTTTGTACTCCACAGCAATATTCCCCTTACCCCACCATATGCTTGAAATGAAAATATAAATGCCAGCAAAAGAACTCGCATACATGTCATTCTCTTGCAGCACTTCTGGGTTTTAGAGCATGCTGCTTTTACTAATGCTATCTTGCAGTTGATTCTTATTCTACTCTAATATCTTTCACTCTGATACAATTCTGATTGTCTCTGCATTATTACTTCCAATATAAAGAAGCATATGAATAATGAGGCCTAGAGAAACAATTTTGTTACTTGTTTAAATTCCTGGTTTTTGATTTGTCCAGTACAAACCTATTATTTTTCTGTTTACCGTTACTCTTGACAACACTACAGAAACCCCTGGCTTCCTGAGTGGTGGCAGAGTATCACTCAGTTTCATGTACATCATGTTATAGGCCAGCTATGCTCAGTTAGCCCTTGTACTGATAAAAGTTTCTCCATGTCTCTTAGCCAGCAGGATGTGCTGAGGAGTGATGCAACAAATATCTTTTCACTGAGATAGTTGAAACTAAAGGGTGCTCAACACAGAGGGAACCCAACTAACTTGTTCACTAACTTGTTAGCTGGATCTAAGCATTGTCACATCAAAATGAGGATTTTAGTTCTATTTTTAGGATAGCATTTGGCTAGAGCAGAGACATTCTTCTTTTGCTCTTGTTTTAATTAAATAACCTTTAAGACAAGTGAGCAGGAACATTCAACCCAAAGCAATGCTTTCTGTTACTCCAAGAAGGAGCAGAGTGAATGCACAGCATTTATTAAAGACTTGGCTTTTCTCAATCTACTTGGAATAGATGACATTTTGTTACAATAACAGAGGTGGGATAACCAATAAAGAGGAAATATTGCTAATCCTTAACTAGCAAAATAAACTGCAATCCCATCTTTAGATGATAATGTTAACGAGTGATCAAAGAAAATCCAAAGAGGGTAAGCAAATATATTAAGATTTCCTTGTTGTCAGAAAAGTGACTACTGGTTATCATACACACCCCTAAAATTCCCCTTCATATTTGTTAGCATTATGCCTAACATAACTAAAATGCTGAACCCTTGAAACAGGAATCCTCTCTCACTCCAGTGTTGCAGCTGCAAATTTCCATGTAGTGACTGAGTAAAAATCTTCAGTGCTCTTCTAGGGAATCATTAGTAAGGGCCAGAAAATACATATTATTTACACGTATTATTTCTCATGTCCCTGTATTCCTTCAGTTTCTTGGAGGTTTCAGTTCTCAGTGTGTGATGTGGGCACTTTTCTTCAAGTAAGGTCTATGAAACCAGATAATCACTGAACACAAACACTTTATTAACAAGAACAGGCAGGCATATGCACCTTGGAATACTTAAGCAGCTAGCCCAAAGCAATCACTGAACCAGCAATGAGTATTTTAAACAAAATATGGAATACCATGGAATACACCTGGAAGAGAGAATATCTACTGTAATTCCCATCCATAAAAATGGGAGCCTAACAAATTCTAAATGCCTAGAAAGATAATCCTGTTTCCAAATAAGTCCTACAATACTATGGCATATAAACATTTTGTGAACACTTTGAATATTTTTTTAGTGATAAAAAAGTGTTGCATGGATTTGTCAGAAACAAATCCATCTCATTTTTCTTTGACAGATTAATTGGCCAAGGGGATAAGGATGAAGAGTAGACTTGTTAGATCTTGATTTGAAGAAGCCTTTCCACACAGTCTTACTCAATTTTCTCAAAAGGAAACCGGCAAAATGAAGTGTAGACCTTCATAACATGCATGTGGACAGATGTCACTTGTTCATCTAGTTCTAATCATTATTTTTATGAGTGACTTGAAATATGAAGCAGTGGATCTTCAAGTTACACCAGCAGACAGAAGTACCAGGAAGTGCAAGCATTGCAGAAGACTGTGTTAGAGCCTGGAGAGACAATCTGCTATGAGTGGTACAAATTCAGAAAAAATAACAAGTGTAGTTTGCCACAGATATCAGCTGCATGAATACAAAATGGGAAATATTTATGTGGGATGCAGGACAGAAAAGAAACATGAAGACTGTACAGTCACTAAGATAAGTAAGAGCGAGCTGCACTATATGGCTGAGGAAAGATGGATTTTACTGCAGAGCACATTAGTAAGAATACCTTATGTTCTGTTTTACTCTGCTGACACTGGGGAGACTCAGTTTGAGTACTTTGTCCTGTTTTGGGCACCGCAGTATAAAATTATAGATAGATACATAGAAACAGACTGGAGAGAGTTCAGAGGAGGGGAAGACTGATAAGTAGTATTGAAAACACACTGCATGAGGAAAGGTCACGAAAACTGGTACTGTTTAGTCTAGAAAGAGAAGATGAGAACAATGTGACAGTTGCTTTCCTCCCTCTTTCCTCAGAGACAGCTGTTCACCATGTCCACAACAGGCAGACAAGGAAGTGTTAATTTAATTTGCAGTAAAAACTTTTTTGCCCTATTGGAAAAAAGCTGTAAATTGGAAGACAGTGATGTGGTAGAGTAGGTCGCCAACAGTGTTTGTGGAATCCACTGCATAGGACAGTCTCATGCAGGGGTGAGGTGTCTCTCCAGCATGGTCCAAGGCACTGAGGATGCCTGAGAACAGAGAGAGAGAACATTTGTCTGACAGTGTGTGTTCATGTTTTCTGTCATTTAGCTTTCTTACAAGAAAAGAAATTTCCACTGGATTTCAATTTGTGATGAAGAGTTTTAGTATTTCTCTGATCTTTATGGGATATTTATTTACCTAGTTTCCATTATTTCAGTGTCCTCTCTTCTTGCTCAGACTGCTCCCCAAAACTCAAAGCAACGTGTGCTACTATCGCTATTTCACTTAGAGTTTATTTCTCACACTCCCATTTTGTGTAATGTGAAAAAACATTCTTACATTTAGGTTCATGCAATATACTGATAACAGTTTAAAAGGAAAATATTGACATTAGTCTGGCTGTGATAATGTGAGTAAATATTTGGCTGACTATTTAGTAGCTGGGTAGTCAAGACATGCTGTACAACCCAAAACCAGGTGTATAACCAGAAGATTCAGCTCCCCTTACACCTTTCCTGGCTCCAGGACTCGGTACTAGCACAGAAGCAGAGATTTAGCTGCTTTCCACATGTCTGGACATGCCAGTGTCTCAACTCATCTTACTTCAAATGCCACTTTAAAAATACATCTGTGCTGTAATGTGTAAAAGGAACCTGCTGTGCAATAACATCTTATGTAAATTGTGACTTGTGGTTGTTACTACAGCTCCACTAAGCATTACAAGCACATTTCACCCCTACACTTTAACTGGCCACTGCTTGTCTTAAACACCTGCCTTGTGTTTGAGACTGCAAACTTTTCAGGTCAGAGTTTACCTGATGCCTGTACAGTGCCTCACACATCACCCTCCTGCCTGTCATTCCCATTTGTACTCTAAGCACTATCTACACTATCTACTTCAGTTCTACAAACCCAAGCTATGTCTAGACTCTTCTTTGTAACACCTTTAAATTGTCAGTTCTGAGTTATCCTCTGAGACCTTTATTAATCCACCATGAACTTTTATACTACAATATTAACTTCCTATCCTTTGGCTAAAGCAATTCTGCCCTACCCCTATCATTCCAAGAGGTTTCAGCAATGCTTATTTGCCTGTTCCTATGGCCCTGTCTGGTCTTCCACTGGCTCCTCCTTCTCTGCCACATCAAATGAACTACCCCTTGCTTTTCTCAGGCTGTCTAATGGCTTGCTGCCATATTCCAAGCAGCCAGTTCTGTTCTCTCTCTTGGCCAGCTTTCATCACCCACATCCTAGATTTTCAGACATGTACTTGCACATTCCCAGCTCAAGGTTTCTCAGCAGAGTAGGCAAAATCAAATTTTGCTACCCCAGCATTGATGTGCTGGTACTGTTGATAATGCTTTTTAATAGTTTCTTCTACTCTCTTTGGTTCTGTTGTTCCATATCAATCTCCTCTCTCCCCTACTCTCCCCTGCCCTCTCCCAACCCCCTTCTAGGTTAGAAATGTATCCGGGAAGGAACCATTCGTTTCCCCATCCAATACAATAAGGTCTTGGTCAATGACTGGAAGTAACAGATAAGTCATTCAGTCTTCATTAGGATCTCAAGGTTTCTGATTTCCATTGCAACATACATGGTTTTTAACAAGATCAACAAAGTTACTCCCAAACTTCTGACTATTAGGCATTTCTTTATTTTCAATACCGACAGATCCAGATCTCATTTCCTTACCTGTTCAGTCTCTCCAAATCTATGCCTTTTAAGAGCTGTATAAGATTTTCTTTTTTTCCTTTTATTTTCTGATTATTTTGTCTCCTTCAACAGATGATACTTGAATCATAGTTTATCCTGTTTGGTCATTTTACCATTCCAAATTATATTACCAGCATTTTTCAGCCCTGTATATCATATAATCAGTTACTACTGTTAATTCTGAAGAGCATTGTATGCTCAGGGGAGTTGTCCAGCTCTTTCATAGAGAAGCTCATGGGAGTGTGTGGTGACCTCTAATGGTTGTAAAAACCCTGTAACTGGAAAAAGAACACAGGGATTTCTGGATTTCCCATCTTTCTCTTCACCTACAGAGAGCACATATACTCAAACTGATGATTCTGTCATTAGAATGAATCCAATATGCTTTTTACTGTTACTTATCTTGTTAAATTATTATTTGAATATCCTGGAGAAAAAAACATGAAACATCTAGATGGTCAGCAGCATGCAGGTACCCTCAGCCATGCATCTTTTTCAGTCCCAGTGCTGATAATACAGAGGCCTGAACACCTGGCTGAAATTAACACGTTTGTAAAGGTCAACTGGCTGAAACTCACAGAGAGAAAAACAGAAGCAACAGTTGAAGGAAATGGAAAATATTTGGCAGAGCTAGCCACAGCATTTCTCACCATGGGGAGTTATGCTCTGTCAAATAACCAGCTGCAGCTATCATGTTTATGGATTTCCAGAAGCCTGTCGATTTTTTTAGTGAGTGGCAGAAGTGCTAGAGATACATATCTGGCAACTTGGTCACAGTGATTTCCCTGTTGGATGAGACTCCCGGCAACTTTCAGCATATTTACTGCAGCATACTGTGCTTGGGAAGAAGATGCATCCACCCCGGAAAGAGTCTCACAACAGTATTTATGCCTGCAGCAAGGTTGGAGATCTCATTGCCCTGCTTGTTTTGCTGGATGACTGCTGTATGACAATGTGCTTTGAAGTCCCAGGCCTCCATCTGGAATGAAGCATCTTCAGCCAAGGTGCACCTGCTATGTGCAACACAGCATGTAAGCTGTTAATAAGGGCTCTTAGTAAGAACTCTTTTCATTTATTAAAATAGAACTACATGTACAGGCTGTGGCAAATGAAAAGGAGGACCATGCAGAAAGTGCAGTTGGCATTTTGCCACCATGGCACACAGATGAAAAAAGGCCAACCAAACCAGAAGTCAGAAAAGACCACACTTGGTGAGTCACACTCATAGTTTGCGGCTAGGACAGAAAATAAGAATTATCGTTACCATATACAAGGATGGACTTCGTGGGAAATCATAAAGATTACTTTGGAATTATGAAATTGCAGGACTTGTTGGTGTTTGGCCAAGTCCCAAAATCCTTAGTTCAAGTTTCACTGTCTTAAGGCCAGTTTGATTGGGGAAGGAGACTAAACTCCAGCGACTTGGCTTAAGATTTGGGCTCTTATATCTTCTTGGTCGTCTTGCCATCCTGTAGAAAAAATTTGAAGCACATGAATGATTTCTTTAGGAAACTAAAGCCAAACAAACCATTTTTTTTTTCTTCTGTCTTTGTTTTTTGCCCAAATATAGGGAAAATTGTTAAACTTGATAAAATTCATCATTCATTCTTGGACAAGCACTACAAAATATATCTACAATGTTCTCCTCAATCATAAAAATTAGTCAGGAATTTATGTATTTAGTCGCTACTTGGACTCAGTTTTGAGATCACAAAAGCCCCAAATCCAATCTTGGTTTCAAAGCAGTCTGCTTTAAGAAAATAAGATTAATAATCCCTATGATTTTACAAAGAGAGCCACAATGTGCTCATTAAATGAGGGAACTAATCGTCTATCCTTTTCAAGACCACTTTTCCTAAGTATTCTAATGATACAGTTTTACTGGCAAAAAAATTACTGGGAGACAAATGCACTGGTGGTAGTTTCAATATATATTTGCAGTTCTGGAAAATGTTCCAAACAGCAATTTGAACTGTACAGGAAATCCACAGAGGTGAGTGTGAGCTAAAAATGGCACTGCTTGGGATAGTGGTTTGGTGCAGAAGCACTGGGCAGATAGAAGATTTCATACTCAGGGTTATGAAAGAAAAGGGAAAAAAGCTTTGAAGCAGCAGAAAAAGAGTTAGAGATTTAAACAGGGCATGAAAGTTTTATATTTTACTTAATACAGAAACAAAATAAAATTGTTAAGGACTTGAGGACAATGCGGATTTTTTTTTTTTTTAATTACTGAAACCAATTAAAAAGCCATCTTTAGACCATTTTTAAAAAAAGTTATTCATTGCAGCAACCATAAACAAGATTTGAGCTGTAAAAAAATGTTGGAAAAAGACTCATTACTGCCTGACTGGACACTTTTCACTTATGACATGTCAGGAAAAAGTTTCAGAAAGAAATATGACAAACAAGTAGCAATTTATGTGATGTGGCTGTCTGCATGAAAAGTGTTCATCATTTGATTCATATGTGAAAACTCCTAATACACCCAATTTTGTGAAAATAGGGATTTCTCAAAGACATAAGCAGAACTGACGAGTTCAAGGACTTCAACGTGTATGCAGGCTGGAATTTCTTTACATGAGTGGAATAGAAACTATGTTGATTTACTAGTCCAGTGGAAAAGGTTTATAGAGAAATGTTCCTAACTTGATTCAAACACAGATTTAGAGATAGGAGTGAAAAAAGATTTTATCAGCAAAAAATCTGATACTTTAAAGGCTGAAAAATGTCACGCATTGAGTTAGTGGAAAAGTGGACGTTGCTAGATGTTAAGTACATCTTTGCAAAGAAAACAGCAAAAATTTTTTTTTCTGGTATATAAGGAACAAGGAAAGAAGAGGCTTCTCATGAACCATGTGGCGGTTATTAGTAAGCTGAGGCAGAGGACATAGGTTTGGCCCTTAAAGTAACTGAATAATTTGCCCCTGAGTTTGGTGTAAAGGATAATATTGGGCATGAAGACTGGGGTGGAGGAGTTAATGAAAGCAGACTACAGAGGTGGGGAGGAAAAGATGTGGAAGACTTGGTTTGTTCAGAGCCCCCAAGAAGGTCAAACATATTTTAGAGAGCAAATAGCACTCTATCTTCAGTACAGCAACTGGGACATTCAGCATTTTTAAAACACCTCCGTAGCACTGAATTCAGTCATGTCAGGCACTGCTGAAGTTATGATTGGGCCATTGGGCAGTTTCCTAGTGGAAGGTGCTTGGTGCTCCATATCCCACACAAAAGCATATAGTTTTCAAAAAAACACGTTTTCCACTGGCATCTTCCTTGGTGGGGCCAGTGCCTTGGCTGAGCCTGAAAGCTGGAGTCACTTATAACCAGTTGGTGAAACATTAAAAAGACACATCTGCTTACTTCTTGCTGTTTGTATTTCTTTAAATGATCAGAATAGCAGAAAACTGTGGACTGTAAAGATACAAGCATATTAGAATAGCACATTTTAAGAGTTTCTTTTAAGAGGAGGCATTCAAAAAGTCTTTTAGAAGGAAGAACCTGAATTTAAAATGTCTTAAACCGACTATAAAACAAAATACTGAAGAAATATTAAACAGAACAGCAAGTACAGTGGAGTAATTTTAACAAATAATAGAAACAATTAAGATGAAATAAATATAAGCAAAGCTAAAAAGAATTATGGCATAAAACACACACATGAATGCTATGATTAATGTAAAGGGAGATTGCATATTCTATTATAAATGTTTAGTGCCTTTATTTTTAACATTCTGGTTTACAGTATGGATATAATAGCCTTTCAGAAATGGCAGATAAATGAAAATTTCAAGCTAAGAATTTTTCAACTACTTAAGGAAAGTTTGAATGCCAAGTTTTCTTATGATTTTTATTGCAGTATATTTACATTAAAAGCTAAAGATTTATAAACTAGAGCAAAGAGCCCTTTACTCAGAAATATAATTTGTTTGGAATTCCTATGGCTCTGCTCTCTTACAGCAATATGCATATATTTAAATGACAACAATAAATCTTAAGAATAAAATCTCAGTGCTAACAGATTAAGTCAAACAATATTTTAACATAACATTTTCTTTTGAAAGTTAATTTTATAATTCAACTGATACAAAAAACTCATGCAAAAATTTCTAAGAGCCTATCTATTAAAAAAACCTTTCTTATTATATTGTTTATGCTTACAAAGTAATAGTCTGTTTTGTACATTTTTACAAATATATGTATCCTCTACTGAGGAATTCTTTGTATTTTTGCATTACTACGGGTTTTATTTCATCTCCTTTCAAGACTGAAGCAAACAAATGAACTGTTGATCTGATAAAACACATTGATGTATCATAGAAGATGGGCATGAATTTTTTCAGATTGCTGGAAAATATTTGGTAGAAAAGGAAATAGGCATTTTTTGAGAGCATGTTAGTGTTTTGAAATTCAAAGCCCAGTTTGTGAGACTTCTTGCATAAAAACACCAACTCTTTCTTAGGACTATAGAAATGTAAAATGGGCACCATTGTGATTACAAATATTGTGAAAGACCCAGGTTAAACTTAATGGCCCTGCTGAAATAATTCAATTTCACAGAGATCTTCAGCTGAAGTGAATTGATATGATCACTGAAATGAATTTTTCTGTAGAATGAATTTTTCATGGACCAGCTGAGCTGCTCTGTTATGATGGTGCTGCAGAGTGATGACATGAATTCAGAGTGAAGAAGTATTTTACTGAACAACCGGATAAAAATGGTAACAGTTTTATGGATGTGCAAGTGTTTGTGTGCTGCCTGCAGTTTAATATACCTTCTCAAATTTTATCTTTCCTTGTAGTACTTGGTCTGGAGTTAGGAGAGATGCTATCATGTACTGGAACTCTCCTGGTGTGCTATGAATGACATAATTCACCCCTGATATGTAAATTCATGGTGAGGAATAGAAGGCTACTCTGCTTTTGATCGGTTTGTTATGCTGTTGTCTGAGGCATTACATAAAGCCTCTTGGGCAGAGCAATTAAACGAGTCAAGACACTTGTACACGACTGGTTTGCTGGAAGCACTGTGAGGTGGCCACATGGGGCCACACACTGGATTTATGATGATCTAATTCAAACTCGTGCAGCTGCAGGACTTTTTATAACTTTACTTGCTTTATGCTGTGTTATGTGTGGCACCGCTTCTCTTGGACTCACAGATTAGCTTGGGGGAGGATCTGGTATTGTCTTTCCAGTGTTTTAAATACTTTTTTATATTCGGAACTTGCTCAGTTTACATTAGGATAAGAATCTGCTGGAGTGAAAAAGTAACGAAAATGACAAGCAAAGGTGATAAATTTACCTACTCCATCAGTCATTTTGGTTTCCAAGTGTTTGTAAGCCTCTGGCCAGAGTGGCTATCCTTAACAGAGGCTGATGTTCCCTAATTGTTTCTGTAGTGATGTCCTTCAGCCTCCCTTTAATGAGGATCTGTTTTGCAAGTACTGGCAGTGGTAAGATAGCAGCATTGGTATGACATTGCACTTGCAGCAAGTGGGACTTTTGCAATGGGCAAGAGAATGACACTGCAAATTTTCACCTAGAACATACTGTGATCTATGTCTGATGATTTTGTGTGTTACTTCATCACTGACACCAGTCTTGATGAGGGAGAAATAACTAAGAACTGATATTTACACAGGTAATGTTGTGTTCTATATTCAGAGAGGGCTGTTAAAAATTAAATTCAAAATAAGACAAAGTTATTCAAAAGAACAAATAGATGTTTTTCAATAGATTGTCAGTCTGAACTTTTTGCTGGAATGAAGGAGTCTGTGGAGCTTCAGGGCCAATCTGACATATGTAATGAGGAGCTAAGAGCAACACAAGCAGCCATCCATGCCTCCCCCACCCCGGGTGGGCATGGAAAGGACTGAGAAAGGTACATTCCTTGTTGCCAAAGAAAACCGATTACAGTTTGTAGACAAGACTCCATTTTCAATCAGTATACAATGCTGTCATTGTCACTCTTTGTTTAATGTGCTTTAAGCAGTAAATAAACTGGTTAACTGCTTTCCAAATGAGTTATGTTTGCACTGGGTTTAGTGCTCTTAAGGAAGCAGTCTACAAAGATTTAATGGGATCTGTGGAAAGAAGAGGCTGATATCAGTTTCTCTGTTCACTGATCTATGTATTTTTTGTGGGATTAATTTGAATTGCTTTACATGTTTTTATTTCACTTCTTGAACTGACCTTTTTCTTGCTGACATGTGCTTTATGAAGTTTTCATCTGCAGTGATTAATTGGAGATGAGGCTACAGGTAAGGTATGGGGAGCTGATTTGTTAACGAAACCTTTTCAAAAATCCTCCTTTCTGCTCTCACAGGATAGAGGATGTGCTGGCAGTTTGTTTAGCTCAGCTCTCGTGATTATAAAGGTGACATCAAAACTGTTGACTGGAGATCAGCCAGACCTGCCACCTCAGGGAAGGTTTGGTAGCTCTAAGGTGGCTGGGCTTGACAAGAAATTCGGTAATACTCAAGACAATATGACCTGCTCCAGGCAGGAGATTGCTCTCAGCACTCAGTACACTAAGAAAATTAGAATTCCTTGTTAATAGAGTCTCTTTTCTTTTTCTGTGCAATATGAGGATGGCTCTGAGTCTTTTTTAGGTGAATGGAGCTAGTCATACATACAAAATTGTAAGTATTTTAAGAAATTACTATGGGATGAAAATATCCATTTCTGAGTTCAGCTCAGTTCAGAGATACTCATGCATGGCTGCTAACTTCAGTGGAAATTTTTGTGGCGTGGATGTTTTTCCAGCCTGCTTGCTTAAGAAGATGATAAGAAAAGGTAAACACAAGTGTTTTGCTGAATAAGAGTAGTACTTAAATGATTATGTTGAGTGAGTACCTCCAAAATAAGACCTATGTTTCCCACGACTTTGTCCATATTATTGAATTTTTGCTTTCCTAGCAAGATAATGCTTTGAAGACTGGAGTAAGCAAATCAATGTCCTTGAACACATATTTGCTACACGGTTTTGTTTTTTCTTTTCTCTTTCATGGGATTTGCAGTTTTCTCCACAGCGTCATGTAATGGAAAATGTTAGCAGGGATGCCCTCAGATGATAATCTGTATCTGCCACAAAGTCAAGCAGTTTGAGTGAGGGCTGGAAAACGACGGTAGAAGCATCTCAAAATGAGCACTGAATAACTTCAATCTATTTTGTCCCCCATTAATGGATTACCTGGTGCAGGGTGAGCTTGAGTCAGTTCCCCGAAACAATTGTAAAAGTGGCAGGGGTATTGAGAGAATAAATCCTAAATGCTACATGTCATCAGCTCAGGAATAGCTTGGGGTAGCAGGCTATCCTGATACCCAAAAATGTGGAATCGAGGACCTTATTGGCACTGTTACCCTCAGACTGGACACCCTTCACTTTCACATGCATACATTCCTACAAATCGATGTACTATAGTCAGAAAGGAAAGAATACTATAAGGGAAATGTGGTGCAACTAGACTTTTTCACAGTCTGAAGGAGATTAAGATGAAATGTCATAATAGCACAAATTCATCTTCTTTAAATGCAGCTCTGAGGAAAATGGATGTATTGAAAAACCTGAGCTGCTGCTCATGATGATGATCCACAACCAGGTAAGCCTAAGTCAGCAAGGAGACAGAAATATGAGTGGAGTTGCCTGTAGTTCCCAAAAATTGTTCATTACCTTTGAACATACATAAGCCTTCTTTTGTTAAGGCTAGAGGAACAATGTCTCCCTGGTGCCCTTCTAGCTTTAATGGAGAAGGAACCCAGACATGGGACAAATGCATTTTTCTAATGAATCATTAGCATGACCCTCTAATAAAACAGAACAGTGAAATGTCTGGTGCCAGGTGGGTCTTTTGAACTACTGGCTGTAACTTGGTAAGTGATAAAAATGTTAGGGGTTCCAGCAGGACCTGGGAATGCTCAAGAGATGGAGGAATACATTATCTTAATAAATGTTGTGAGAGTCACTTGTGAGAGTCACTGATTAATATCTGTGTCATTCCCAAACAGAAAGAGCACACCTGACTTAAACAGATACAGCTGTCCTTGAAGCCAGTGGGTGTGATAGCCAGAGTTGAGTGTGGCCTGATGCAACAAATGTCTGAGAATTGAACAGAAAATGCTTTTTACCAGTATCATGCTTTAACCACAAGAATATCCACTTTATCAGGAAAATGTATCCCCTTTAGTGTAATCTGACAAATGTGTCTTATTTCAAAGAAAATGTTTTTTTTGGCGAGGAAAAAAAAAAAAGTGTGGAGAAATCCAATCAGTATTACTTAATCTTCCTCCCTTCATCTAGATATTCTCAACTCATTGATATTGCACAGGCTGCAACAGAACAAACAAATCAATCATGCCGTGGCACTGTTACTGGCTCAGCCTCTCTCCAGCCAATGATAAGCTACCTTTTTTGTTCCCCCTTTTTAATGAATTCATTTCTTCCTAGAGGAAGAAGCAACATCAGTCTTGCTAATGTCAGCATAGATGGAGACACTCCACCCTGCCATCCTTCCCTCTCCACATACCCCTGTACATCTAGAGAAAAACTAAATGCTAAGAAGTGTTTTCCTCTCTGTGCTGGGATACTTCTTACAGTACAATCAATCAATAAATAATAGTAATGGAGTTGCAAGATATCATGAAATAGGAGAAAGGAGGCAAAGAGAGCAAACTGAGGCTTTATTTTCAAGTCAGAAAATCCAAGTCTCTTCCAAGTCGTGTTCTGCAGCAGGACCCTAGCTTTTGTCTACAATGCTAAGTGGCTGCTGCATAATAGTCCATTTGGTGCTAACCCAGTGAAAAATTTTCTTTCTCTTTTGAGAGATTTCTCTTGTTCTGGTGAGCTCTGCCTGTGTAAGAACTATGCAGGTTTTTTTTTCATCTTCTTAAGAGCTACATTATAAAAAGTCAGAAGAATAAACTGGTTGTATGATTCAGCTAATGGAGACCAGTCTATCATCTTCTTCTTTCTTCTTCTTTCTTCTTCTTTCTTCTTCTTTCTTCTTTCTTCTTTCTTCTTTCTTCTTTCTTCTTTCTTCTTTCTTCTTTCTTCTTTCTTCTTTCTTCTTTCTTTCTTTCTTTCTTCTTTCTTCTTTTTCTTCTTTCTTCTATATATTATATAGATGCATGTGTAAGAGATTGCTTTTTTTAAAAAACTTATCTTTAAGATGTGTACCCTGCTCTGAAAACTTACAAAGTTCAATAATCCCTACTCTAATAAAATAGAAAATGTGCAGAAGCCTAACATTCCCCTCTGCTTCCCAGCTAGAGAGTGAGTCTCTCCTGCATGGTCTGAAAGACAAGGCATATTTTTGTGGACCTCTGCTTCTGTGGATCCAACCAAAATGTTCCTTCACTCCCTTGTTCCATAACTCCACAGTTGCATATGCTACCACCTGGCCACTGGTTGCTGGAGGAAAGATTTGTCCTGTGGCACTGCAGAAAGAAGTTACAAAATACGAAGTGGAAGTTAAGCTGTGCAAGGCAGCACTTGGCTGTTATGTGCGATGAGCTAAGGTCTGGTTAGAGAGTACTTCAGCTAATGTCTCCTTCAGCTTACCCTGTTCCAGTCTGCCCTGATTGTCCCTTGGAGCCTTCCACTCTGCTTTGTTATGATGGGAGCAAATCACTGCATATTCCAAATTTTTGTCATGTGGTTTTGCTTCTGTTCTGCAGAAGGTGTCCAGCCTAGAGATGGTCTTCTTTCTCAAGCAATGTTACTAGTTATATTTGACTTCTAAACCTACATGTGTTTCAGCAATTCTGCTCTGTAACTGGGTCCTGCAGACCCCAAATTAATGTGGCTGGTTCTCAGATTTTCTTGTCTTGGACTGTTTTTTTAATCGGTACTTCTTGTGACAGCCTTCACTTGGTGATAGTTTTCTGAGTGCCTTGGGAGCCACAGAAGCTAAGGATCAGCATCCATCCAATTTTATTGATGCATGATGTTCCCTTACATACCTTTGAAAGAAAAAGAGTAGAAGTGAATAAACTTGAAGTGTAATTTTTCAGTATTGGCCAACTAACATATCACAAAACAATGGAAAGATCTTGGACACAAATTATGTATTCTGCTTAAGATTCTGTTCTCACACATTTCTTGCTGCATCTTATCATTGCCCACAGAAATGGCATTTTTCATAACAAGCAAAAAGAGGGTTATAATCTGTGGTTGACCTTTGATGGAGATAATGATACATTTTCTTTCAAAATCTGTGTGAGGCATAGTTATTCATAGCTTCACAAAAATGCCCTGTTTAAAAACAGTACATTGTTTTAAGTTTAAAAAAAAATCACATTTGATTATAGTTTAGAAATGTCACAATCCTACCCTGCGCACATTAGGGGTGCTATGTTGATGTGGAGATTTGACAAGAGCCCTTATAGAACAAGAAGTTGGAGAGGCTGGGTTAAGTTTTAAATGTAAAATAGATACATAAAAATAAAACCAGGTGAAAGTTCATGTTTTTAAATTTAGAACTGGATCCATCAGATAAACATATGAATGGAGAAAATGCATCATAAGACTTCGTATACTCTGTAGTATTTGGACCAAAAAGCTCTCCCTGGATCATCTGACACAAGTCTGTTGCATTTAAAATTCCAGTTGAGCTTCATATAATTATTGTTTTTGAGGTGTTTTTCTCACCATATAAGGCAGATTGTCTACCTTTCATCTTTGAACAATATTTTACATAGCAGCCCTGATCCGTACAATGATTCTGGAGAGCACAGATGTCTTCAAACTCTCCCTGTTGAACCAGTCAATGTTAAAATCAAGGTAGAGTTTACTTGAAGATCTCAATATTAAACTCTTCATTAATTAATCCTGTTCAAGTCAGAATTTTTTATTGCATTCAAAGTATTCATGTTAGCAATTAAAATACAAGTAAATCTGCTGGGAGACTGATTTTATGGGTAAAATTAGTTGTAATATTTCTTTTCCTCTGTTGTTCAGACTTGTTGAATTTTCTGATGTTCTGCAATACCTCCTTCAGTTAGTGGCCTTTTTTTTAGATGTCATGACAGGCAGAAAAAAATGCAAAAAGGCATTTTGTGTTTGTAGCGTCATAGAGTTATATGCCTCTGGCAGTCAACAGTAGATTTCAATGTTTAAACAAATTTGCTAAATGCTGTGTTAGCTTAAATATTGAAAGGGTTTCTTAGAGAGTACAGGTTGCCCATATGTAAATTTTCATCAAAAACACTTATTAAAATGAATTTCACATGGAAAGGTCTATTAATGAAAGAATTAAGGAGCTTCCACATTATTAATGCTTCATGTTAAGTTTCTGGTATGCTCCAAGCATTTAGTTCTTGTGAATACATTATCTATTCAAGGAATGAAGGAAAGGGGATGGAGGAAAGGGGAGTGGAAAACTGAAATCTTGTGTGCCTGGACAGTTTAGGAGATGGATTTCAAATTCTAGGATAAACAGTAGCCATAAGTGACTGCAAAAATAATGAGCATTAAGGATATCTGCTAAGACAAATTTAAGGGGTAATTAAAATGTCAGCACTATCACCCCGTCCATGTAAATAGGGCAGGCTGTTCAGGCCTCTGAGTTGCTGGATCTGGCATTTTACTGTGCTGATTTACAGCTGTTCTAAGGAAGTATAAACTACGTATGAGATCTTACCACATCATTTTCTGGGAAATATGGCCTCTTGCTTGAAAACTAAGGAGGAATTTATTTAGGTTTGTAAAAGCACACACTTAAGTGCTTTCTGAGTAGGGATAGATTTCTGAATCATTGTGCTGGGCAGAGACTAATTAGCCCTCTAACATACTGTGTGTATTAAAAGTAATACAACCTTTCAAATACACACACCAAAGTTAGAAACCGATTTATTTAAACACATGCATCTCTGTTTCTAAGGGATACAGAAATCAAAAACATTTCATCATCTTGGGTTTATTGTAGTTTCATTTAGATATCAGGTTAAAAATAAAAAGCTATCAAACCCTGACGAAATATCCCATGTAAGTTTACATAGACATGCCACTTTGATGGTCCTGGAATCCATTTACTATTCTTTTCCAAGACATACCTAAGAATTTTTTGTTAAATAAAAAATATATTTGGGTTTTTTCCCCTTCTTTTTGTCAGGATGCAGTTCACAGACAAATATAGCATTTTAAAAAGATTTTGTCCAGACTTCAGTATAAACTTGGGAAAAAATGACAACCCAAAGCAGATGGGAAACGATTCACGAAAATAATCATTATGTGGTGCCTTTTCATGCAACATAAAATGAAGGGTTCCGTTTTCTCAAGCAAAGAAGGAAAACAAATACATTTGTGCAGTTTCTCAGCTGCTGCAAATAGATTTAGGTTCACTGACCTCAGCAGCATAAGCAGGGCTTGCATTTCACTTTATTATTCACATGATAGTATCCCCATGAAGATATAATATGGCCTAAAGGTAGAAGAGAGACAGTAAGGGGGAGACCCCCCCTCAAAGACAGGTTGTAAGAGGTCACAAAGGCAAAGACTGGGCAGAAGGGCAAAGAATAGAGTTACCAGATGTTTTCCGCTGACACTGCACCACAGTGAAAGGTTGTGCATCTCAGAGCTCAAGTGCCAGCGCTGTGGGTGAGAAGTGTGGAAGCACCATCCAACACAAACACGCAAACACGGAGTTGTGATCCTTCCAGCAGCAAAATCCTGGATGAACTTTCCTCTTTTAAACATCACTTTTAATTTTACCCTCTCTTGGGCCCCTGGGGCTGTACTTCTACAAAGCAGAGCACAGAATTTCTCCATACATGCCCAGAACTGTTCCAGTCTTGACAGGAACAAGTAGCTCCAAGTTAGTGCCTCCTGAATTTTTTACCGTGCTGAAGCTCATTTTCAGTGGGGCAGGTGGGTGGAAAGTTTTTTTCCTGTCTCATAGGCTGATATGCAGGCTGCTCTTCTGAGGGTCATGGGTTTGAACCCCTAAGGCTAAGAAGGTAAATTAATTCCATTCTTTTTTTCCTTCAGGATTGTATATTTGGGGGAAAAAAACCCAAAACATCCCCACGCACCCGAAAAAATTCAACCCAGCCTAAAAACCCCAACAAGTGAAAAACTGGTTTAATGAACAGTGTTTTCTTAAAGATAGTTGCAAGGAGAACTGTTTGGTTCTTTGAAGGGGTTTCACCTCCTGGCTTTCTCCAGGGCTGTTTGCAGGCTGGGCAGCAGCACTGACAGAGATGACCACCTGCAGCTCTCTTACCCTGCCCTTTGCATTCCCTGAAAAATAAGTTTCAGCAGCTGCCTGCTAAGCATATTGATTTCAGGCAGGTCCAAGCTTGGCATGTCGATAGTTTTGGATTTCCTTCAGAAGTACCCGATTCTCCTCTGAAGATATATGTTGGTAAAGATTTCACTCCAGGACCTAAGCTGGCAGACTGTGCTTTCCTGGAGCTAACTTTTATGTGTGCACTGAGAAAGAAGCAGGGATTAAAGCTGACACTTAAATACTTTCCTTTTAAAATACTTGCGAATTCTTGCAGGATAAAACAGGGGCAGTCCACAAATTCAGTTTTCTGCTGCAAATATATCTTTTGTGAAAGGAAGCACAAAATGATTTATATATGTTCTTGTATGTGCAGAATGAATACAAGGTCTGAGTCTTCTGTACTGGAAAAAGTCAAAAATAAACCTTACCAGAAGAGGCTGTTGTGTAAAACTTCCATCACACTCTAAAGCTGCCGTGTATTTTTACCTGCATCTGAAGATCCTTTTACCTTTATTAATAGTTAGCACAGATGAATTCATTTGTAAACAAAGGCTAAATTTTTCCACTTTATCTTTTACCAAGAGTACTTTTATACAGTTGATAGTCCATATTCTAAAGTGATTGAAGCCATCTCACCTTAATAGGTTTGTTTGTTTTTGCTTGCTTAAGTTCTTGCCCCGAAGTATCTGCTGTCATTTCAGGTAACACATGTTCTAAAGTGTGATGAAGGGAAAACAGCTTTGTTTAAAGGACCAAATATAGTAATTTCTGATGGGAATTTCATGAAAACTGAATCATTTTGAAAACCAAGATGATCATTCCTTAGCTGAAGCTTTCTTTTTCAGATGTCAGTGTGTTCTTTCTGATGCAAAGATAGCGTTTCCTAAAGTGAAAGGCACAAGATATCTCATTACTGTATGATCTAACATTCCAGCAGCCCTTCTAGTTAACTCTACACAAAGATTCCAGCTGTTGATCTGAGAGGTCTTTTCCAACATTATTGATCAAATTTCACTTCCCAAGATGTGGTGTTATGAAGGATGTTACAAAAATCAGTTGGTCTGTAATCTGACGTGAAAAAAGGAGGCAGTGATTTTAATCTGTCATTACCAAAGCTAGAATGTCATTCAGTTTTATAAGAGCTACTAAATGTCAAACAAATAGAATAACAACAAACTTAGTTTAAAGCCTTACAAAATGTCACTTTTCTCTCTGTGTAGCTAGCTCATTTTCTTCATAGAATAAGAGAAACATGGAATCAACATAATGGTTTGTATTGTAAGGCACTGTTAAAGATCATCTAGCTCCAGCCAGCCATGGGCAGGGACACCTTTCACCAAACCAGATTGTTCAGAATCCTCTTCAACCTGATCTTGAACACTTCCAGGGATGGGGTGTCCACAGCTTCTTTGGACTGCCTGTTTCTGTGTCTTGCCACCCTCATAGTAAAGAATTTCTTCCTGATGTTCAATGTAAACCACCCTCTTCCTGTTTAAAAATGTTACCCCTTGTCCTATCAGTACAGCCTTCATAAAAAGTCTCTCTGCAGGTTTCTTATAAGCACCCCACAAACATTGAAAGGCCACAATAAAATTTCCCCAGAGCCTTCTCTTCTCCTGGCTGACCATCCCCAACTCTCTCAGCCTGTCTCCATAGGAAAGGTTTTTCAGCCCTCTGATCATCTTCATGTCCCTCCTCTGGACTTGCTCCAGTAGTCCATATCCTTTTTATGTTGGAAGTCCCAGGACTGAATGTAGTACTCCACGTGTAGTCACACAAGAAAAGAGTAGAGGGGGAAAATCACTTCCCTTGACCTGCTGGCCACGCTGATTTCTAAGTAGCCCAGAATATGATGCCAAAATATATTTTCCAGGATATAGAAACACTTGAACACAATGGTCTCTTCTGCACTTTCTTTGTGGGGAGATTTCTCTTTCAACTGAAAGAGCCATTTACTGCTTTTATTATTATCTCTAGGTATCAGCAAGGCCCTGTAACTTGAGATGTGCAGGTGTTCGGTACATAAAAATAGCAAAGACACAGCTGAGCAGTGTATAAAGCAGCACAGTTGCAAAAGCTTCATGCTCCATGCCAGCCATGAGCCTGGGCTTTTCCAGGCTGTCCTGTCCCCCTTTTTGGGTCCTGCAAGGACAGTGCTCTGCAGGGCTGGACATCTGGATGCATGCTGGTCACGGTCCTCAGCTCTTAGTTGTTACTCAACTATGCAGGGCCTTAGGAGTAAAGCAAGAGAAACCCCAGACTGCTGGAGCTGATAGAAGCCCTGCCAGAGCTGAAATGTTTTAGAAGTGCAAAGGATTACAGGAGGAGGAGTAAACAGTAATTCACTGTACATGCCAGCAGCACCTGCCAGCTCAAGAGAGAATATACACAAGATAGTCTTATTTCAACAATGGTTGATTCAGCAGCATTAAGCATTTAGAAAAAGTTTCGGTTCAGTCGCACAGAGGAGGCTAGCATAAAACTTTGGTTATGAAGTTGTGAAACATCTGTATCTGCAGAGCAACACTAAGATCCCTCAGCTACTTTTAAACAGGCTTTGATATTGGCAACAACCTGGCCATAGCAGCCCTGAGCTCAGCACAGGCTGATTTATCCTTGTCAGGGGGAGTATTTGGAAGTGATTATAGTGTAGTCAGCTTCTACAACAGAAAAAAAGATCATGAATTCTACAAAACACAGGAAAAACAAAACATATGACTATTGTACTCAGAGAATACTGAAGTTGGAGAGACAACATTGCAGTTTCTTCACAGTAAAAAGGGTTAAAATTAGATGAACATATCCCTTTTGAATGGCCAAATCAAAATTAATTCCAGAAACAGTGTTACATAGTTATTTATGGGGTGGGCATGTGTCCTTAGCATTACTAATATACCCCAAACAGCTCCTGAGGTAGCTATGAATTATCGCCTCCAGCCAGGTCCAGCCCTTGTCCTCACCTGGTAAAATTCACAGGACACATTCAGAAACCTGTTTGTGCAGTGCCTGCCCACTCAAGCACCAACCCCAGCTCTGCCACTAGCTCTGCAGTAATTAATTTTCTGTGTGGGGACAGTATGAGGATTTCTTTCTTACCTGTTTCTGTTTCTACCAGTTAACTCATTTTAATGAAATTTTCTGATACTTTGGCACATCCTTAATGTGCTTCTGAGGAGAATGTTGGTAGTGATATATACGTATTACACATCACATATTTCACTACAGAAATCAGCTGGTGGACAACTTGTGAGTGCTCAGGGCCCATCTCTCTTGTCAAACCTGTATCCCCCTGTTGGGTTTGTTTGAAAGCAGACAAAAGAGGCAAAATGCGCTGTGGATTGCATGGATATGCAGACAGGTTGATGTAACAAGTTTTACTTTCACTAGAAATATGTCTAAGGAAGTCAAAGAAACATGCTCCAGATCAAGAAATAATCTTTGATCAATGTGCTTGGGGAGCCAAAGGACTCAAGCTTATGCAGTGAGGTGGTGGTTTGGCTTTGGGGGCCAAGGAACACACGTTATCACATGAAAATGGACACAAACTGCAGGGCACTTGAATGTCACATATGAATTCACTGCTAGAAACTGGAGAGTCACTGGAGACTTCCATCAGTTAAGGCCAAACAAAAAGCTCATTGTGAGCTGGGGTCCCAAAGGCCGCTACCACTTCATGAAAATTTTCCTGGGAAACAATGGTTGTTAGAAAAACTGGGCAGCCCCCATCTGGAAGGGCTGTCATGCAGATAGATGCATATAATGGAGAAATATGCAACTTGCTTTCCAAAACCCCTGAAAGAAGAAAACCAGTTCACAACTTTCCTCAAGCAATTTGTCAAACAGACAATAGCTTCAGCAAGCTGCAAGGGGCAGCAATCCTGGGCCATGGGAAATGAGGCAAGCAGTGTCCATGCTGCTGTGGGGACATGGGGTGCCTAGTGGTCTCCAGGGGGGTGGCTGTAGCTATGGCAATGTGTGAGACTGCAGGGCAACCGGGATGTGGAATGTGATGAATGTTGTATGTACTAGAAATGTTGTTCTGGAATGCTGCTCATTGTTCAGTGGTGGTGGTGGTGCTCTTTTTCTTCTCCTGGGAGAAGAGCTGTTGAGGAAACTCAGCCTTCCTGAGACCCTTGGGAGAGCCAGCCAGGAGGAATGGCAGTGGTGCTCAGAAGCTCCAGTGGCAGCGACCACCAAGGAGAGGTGACACAGGCACTGGGTTAAACTCACCATTGCTACAGTCCTCATCATTCCATGGAGCAGCACTGAAGAAGTCCCTTCCCCATATGTGCTCCGAAAAGACAAGTTATACTTTTGACCTAGGACACAATACCCAGAAACTCCTTAGGGGAAGGAAAGGGCATCGAAACCTCCTTTGCCTTCTCGCACAAGGGCCATAACCTCTCGAAGGTTCATGCTCGCTCATGTTCTCCACTGCTGTTGTGAAGCTGTGGTTTGCTCCTGTAGGATGGAAGAGCTTCAAAGGGCAGGGTGGAGAGCACTTTCACCCAGAACAGCCCCGGCCTTGTGGCGAGGGCGTGGGTTTTGATTTCCTCAGGCACAGGAGGGTGTAAACCCCGGCTTTCCCACATCTAGGCTAAAAGCCCTGACCACAGAGCTCTTGAATGCAACAGAGGAGAGCAGCAACAGCTGCCACTGTGCTTTGCAGAGCAGCAGCTCTCTGTGTTTTGGGAATGTTCATTGGTTCTACCCCTTGGGCAAGATGGGTGCAGGTGCTGGAAAGCTGAGTTCATTGGATCTGACGGTGCCAGAGTTTGAGTTAACTGGGTGCCATGACATGAGAGGCATTTCTGGACATGCCCACAGCAGAATTTCAGGAGTCTGGAGAATTTTAATGTGAAAAGCTGGCGCCTCCGGAGTTTAGGCGCTTCCAGGGTGTGGCAAAAAATGAAAAGGAATTTAGAAGACTGCAGTTTTGGATTTAGGTGCTTCATCCTGGTAGAAACACCTACTTTGCTTCTGTCCAGCTGGACACAGGTCCCTAAATTGGCAGTGTAACTCCTTGCTGAGTAAGAAGATTTTTTTCTCCAATTCAAGGAGCACTACGCTTGGCAAAAGAGTAAAAACTCTCAGCAGAAATGATGCCACAATGTTCTGCCTCTATAAGATTTATGGGGCTGTGGGAAGCTAGTTTGGATGAATCATAAATAAATGCATGTAACGTACTAATGTAGTTGCAGAGTGGGAGTGAGTTTAGTTTTATCCATTAATTCAAAAGACTCTCCTTGTGAGCATTTGGGAAAAGTAATTTAGTAAATTTAGGAATGAGTCAAGGTAAGTTAAATTAGAAAAAAGATCTTCCTAAATGGCTAGAAATTAAATTAAGAAAGAGGAAGACATAAAACTAGGTGTCAACCTAACAGTCCTTTTTTGCATGAAATATTTCACAAAAGACATGCATGGCTCTTAATATAACACTGCAGAACAATTGCTTTTAGTTTTATAAAGATACCATGTGTCATTTTAACATTGATAATGAATTATGCATTTAGCAATATGTTCAATATGTTCATTGATAAATGCTTTGGGCACAGTGCTAGAGTCAGCTGCCTTTGATGTTAACATCACATCTTCCAGACTAAGTGTTTTAAGAGGTGAATTTGACCTAATGCCCAAAGTCCATACAGCCAAGTGGAAAAAAAATTACCACCAACAACTGACTTGTCAACTACTAGTTTCAAAGGTTTTGCACTGGAGGCTGATTTTATCGCATTGCCCTTAGCTTATGCTGGTATTCCACTGTGACATCAAAGAATTTCTTTCAGTTGTAAATAGTAACAGTATCAGTCCCTAACTAGAAAAGTTCCTGAGGATGAGAAAAGCCTCATCCTTTTTGTGTCAATGCTCTAAATTATTGCAAGGAGACAGAGAACTCCCTGAACAATGGAAATGAATAGGAGGGTTGCACTTGAAACGGGAGGCTGGGAGTTGTGCTGAAAGAAGTTCAGCCTGGTTTTCTAGAACTGGCTCTTCAAATGTTCTAAGAAGCTCAGGTTCCTGCTGCTACAGCATCTCTTCCTACTTTGCCTACTCAGATCTAGGCTGAGAGGTCCCCTGAGCTTGATGCTGCTAATATATATATATCAGTATTGATGCTATGGGGTGTCCCAGGTTCTATGGAACAGCAAGAGACTTTAAGGAAACGCTGTTATGCCATAGTCTTTATAAGTTAAATGGGCAAGACGCATAAGGAATTCAAAAAGGCAAAGAACTGGAAAGTAAAACCTGAATCAATCAGTGACAAAGCCAGGACTATAATATAAATATCCTGCTGCCAGCACAAAAACTGATTTTTTGGATGTCTCTGCCTGTCATTCCACATCTGTTTGTTCCACAAGAAGGATGCATGTAGCATGTGATTTTCCCAATAAATATGGTTCTATTTCCTCCCTTTCATTTTTCCCTTTCCAGAAACAAACTTACAATTAGAACTGGCTGGGAACTTTTAACAATGTCTTTTTCCACACAAAAACAAAAACAAACAAACAAACAAACAAACAAAAAGTTTACCAGTGGGGATTTACCTGGACTGGGAGTTATTATCAAAATGAAAATGAATCCATGCTACAATATATGTTATTTACCTAGAAAATAAGGCACCTGGCACAAAGCCTGTAGCCTATATGGGGAAGAATAAGGATTTGAATCCATTTTCTTGAATGCTCAATGAAAGCAAATTCTATTGAGTGTTTCTATTTGTCTTTCTTAAAAGTACATAATCTAATGCCCAAGCCTAGGAGATTTTTTGCACAATACCTGTATTTTCCAGTTTAAAATCTACAAGTGGATACTTTCTCAAATACATGGATTTTAGAAACTCTACCATATAATTGTCCTAAATAATTCTTGGCCTTCAGATTGCTTGTAATTAGTGTGTTGTGACTGTCATGTATTCAAAAGGAGATGATTGAGTTGTTTGATTTTGTGAGGTGGGAGAAATAGGTCATACAGAGCACTTCCATTCTGACTGGCTGGGGTCTACACTCAGATCCAGGTCTCTGTTTTGGAACTCATATGCTGCACACTGTTAATGACTACTAGTCTGTGCTTTAATTTTTCTGTTTGGAAATATCTGACAGTAAAATAATTTACTTGAGCAGAAAAGGGTATAAGTAGAGCCATTTCTTCTAAACATTTGCCTGATTACTTTTGCAAATTCTTTTTTGCAAGGATTTCCCAGACTGTTTAATATACAGATCAAGCACCTTGAACTTTAGGATGGGAACTCAGTGTGAGAAGATATTCAGGAAGTGAATGCAGATGTAGAAATAGATTTGAAGCAATTAGATGGGAGCCAGTTTATCCAGATCCTGTATCTGCCTGTGGATATCATACAGAATTTGGTGTTCTGGTTTTCCACCTCTCACCCCCAACTGCATTTTGTGCTCTGTAGACTTTAGGTATGCTGCATGGCTGAGACAGTGTAAAGAAAGCCTAAATCTACTCCGGTGTCTCTTTGGGACCAGACAGTGGCCCTTTGGGACTTTGCATCTGGAGCTGTTTATGCCACTACAAAAGGGAAGATCAGACTCCACTCACATTCATTCCAGTCCTGGAGTGGGGAACCTGCTTCAAAAGCACCACAGTGTTTGAGCAGGGGCCACCTGGCACCCTGAAAGAGGAGAGCTGGCTTTGCAGCACTCAGGCACTAAGTGCCTTTGTTGAGCACACTGACTGCTTCAGTGTTATTTATGTCACATTCCCCTTTGGATGGTACAGTCCTCCATCCTCTCTATCTTGCCTTTCCTCAGAAAGGCATTGGGAAAGCAGTAGTCCCAATAGGCTGAAGAGAACTATACATGATAAATCTGTGCAGGAGCTATGTAATCATATGTAGTGCAGCCCTAGTTTTCAGGCAACATATTTTCTGCTCAGTGGGGCTTATCCACTCAGGTTCAGCCTGGCTTTTACTTGTTTACAATTGTTTACCAGCCTATAATGGATACTTGTAATGGAGGCAGAAAATACTCATTTTTGCCTGTAAATTTTTGATGTTAAAATAGACTCTGTGTATAATTAGATTATTTTGTCCTTTTTTTTTTTTTAAGAGTCAAATTTGAAAGTAATTGAAATACACAACATCTGAATCTTCATCTATCAGAAACTGGAGAAGACTTTACTCAAGGAAATAGTCCCACTAGTGCTGCTGATGGGATGTCTTCTATGGATGAAGACTATAGGAAGGAATTGCAAAATTAAAATCATAGAATTGTTTAAGTTGGAAAAGACCTCAGAGATCCCTGAGTACAACCATGAACCTAACACTGACAAGTCTATCATTAACCATGTCCCCACTGGACTGTAAAATGGCATTCTACAGCCGAATTCTTTTCCTTCACTATCTAATGCAAGAAGTAAAAGTCCTAAGAGAGCACAATTATAATTTTTCCCAGAAGTTGTGTCTGTGTTTTTCTGAGGTTGATCTCCTTGATGTAACAAGGTCGACTGTGCATTGAAAAGCAAATGCAAAATTCTTGTCTCCTCCAACACACTGGAAAATACTGTTGCTAATCATCCTGAAACAAGCTTGGACTGGTTGAGACACACAAATAAAACATAATTTTAAAAGCAAATATTTATTGAATTTACCAGTTCCCTTAATTTCTACTTTACATTGAAGGTGCCAGGGACTCTTTCCTGGACTGATCTTACTCCTGATCAAGGAAACAACAGAGATTCAAGTAAGACTAGTCACAGAAACTTTTTGTCAGGACTAGTTCTTGCTTATAAAAAGCGTTTTGCAGAGTTTACATAAACTTTAATGTGTTAAGGGATCAGATTTTACATTAAGGACATTTATGCTGGTTAACAGGAAAATGTTAGGTTTAGGATTTCAGGAGCATTTTTTCGTGACTGCTGGTGAGCAGAAGTATTTCTCTGGAATTTTGTGACAGCAACAAAACTGTATTTAATTTATTTTTTTTTAGTTCAGGGTCACTAAATATATGTTAGTCTGTTTAGCCATATTAATCAAATGTAGACTTAGATGATTTAGCAAAATATTGAAAGGGAATAAATGTTGTTTTTAATTCTGTCATAAAATAATAAGTTATACTATTGTGACCAAAATCTTAGTTCATGTAAAATATATGAAAAAGCATATTAATTTCTGTTTGTGCCTACTACTTTCCCTAATAACACTAATCAAACACGGGTAATTAAACACCAAACAGACTATTTTCCAAAGACCTCTATGTGGTAGCCACGTATAATGACTGTACACTCAGAACTGTCTATGTTTCACAAATTTAATTCATTTGCCAATTTCCTTGATTTGCTAAACATCTACAAATGAAAAAAAATTCTCTGTTCTAAAATTATACGCTATGTTTTGCCTCCCAGCAAGCCAAATTTGTTGGGAGGTCAGTCATTATATTCATATGACTGTTTTTTTTGCAATAGTGTTTAAAATATACACAAAATAGCAATGCATATATGAATTGGAAGCTTTGGAGCTGCATACAATTTTTTAATAACACATCAGTGCTATAAAAGTAAGTGTGAAACACTTCTTCACACTAATCCCAAGTATCATAATGCATTAGCAACCAGAGAGGGTCATGATCTCTTCTAAACCTTTAAGAATAGAGAATTATGTGGCTGGGGGTAGAGCACTAGAAGGCTGGGCATCCTAGCAACCAGGTTCTCCAAGATCAGGAAAGATCCCTGAGCTAACTCAAACTGTGAAGGAGCTCTGTAGATATTCATATAGTCTTTGGATTATTCTTGGGTTGTAGCACTACTAGGAATCCTACTAATAAGCTTCATCATATCTCCTTGTGGCTAGTCTGCACCTCCCTTGCTGTCATTCCCTGGCTGTAAGAGGAGTGAGGAGACAGAGGTACCAGAAAGACAATTACGGGAAAGAGAAAGGTTTCTTTTGCAGAAGCTATCATTTGTGGAAGGCGAGATGGTCCATCTTCAAAGCAGAGAGGTAAAGACACAAGGTGAATGGTACCTGTCTCACTAGCCCTCTGCACTGATTGGAAGATTGTTAAATTTTCAGCAAAAAGGGAAAAGAACATAGGATATGCATTTAGTGAAATGTCAGCCTTGAGAGGGGTCTTAAAGGCACTAAGGAGCACAAAGGAAAGAAATGTATAAAATTGTCTGCCTATGCTAGGATCCAATGTAATAAACAAGAGAAATGAGAACTGGTCACTTTATGGGCTTAATTTGACTTAGACAGTGTTAATAAATTTGGAAAGATGTTCATGACTTTAACTTGAGGTTATAGAACTTAATAGCAAAAGGGATCAGCTGAGTAAATTAGAGTGGTACTTCATCAGAGTGAAGCTATTTGTTTCTGGATTAGCAGCAATTTGAAAATAAATCATGTTGAGTCCTCATGGATTAATTTTCTACTGAAGAATACCCAAAGTCTGCTGCTGAAAACTACACCAAACTAGTAAGCAGGATGATCACCTCCCTAAGCATATGTCCACAATATGCAAAGGGAATTGTCAGCACTGAAACATCTTTGAAATTCCATAAGGATTTAGAAGGAAATTTCCCATCCCAAAAATTGCCAAATCCAATAGCAGAAAGTCTCTTTTAGGCCTTCACTCAATAGGTGTAGTGTACTGGTAGCATGATTAATAATCAAGTACTGGTATGGATTATTTTAGGCATTATATTAAGCAAGTCTTCCTTTCCCATTATGATTCAATGCCAACAAATACAATAGAAAAATCTAATTTAATTCAGTGAGCTTTAATGTCACTTTAGGTATTTATACTCTCAATTTCTGGCTAATATATTATTACTCATCATATATAGGCCACTCCAGCAGTTTGCTTTACTTATATGAGTAGTTCCCTATGGGTCCTTTATTCCAAGGAATTTTGGGAGTCACTAATAACTGGACAAGGGACAATGATTAGTGAATTCCTGGCTCTGTTTTCAGCTTTGGACTGCCTAGTATGTTTATATGATGCAAAAGTCAACCACAGGATGCCTAATTCATACTTACAGCACTGCATATTCCTATTATTTTGTGTAATAATATATCATTTACTTTATAAAGACTTTTCTCATTCTATTTTATCAGTGGTTCACAGACGAATTTAGAAACAAGTTGAACATCAGGACTTGTAATTTTTCTAAGCCTCCTCTTAGAATCTTTTCCCTGTCCATGTTAATTATAAATTGCATTCATCACACCGAAGATTGTTTATTTGCTTCTTCTGTTTATCTGTTTTTCCCATCTGTAATGCCACAGTAGGAATGGCACGTACAATGGCAAGAAAATGACCCATGTCAAACAAATAGATGGTTTGTACACAGATTAAAAAAAGTAAAACCAAAATATTTGCAACATAAATCAGTTTTTATTTCCATTATATGTTTTACTATTGTTCAATATGAATTAAAGATCTAAACAACTACCAGCATTAGTTCTGCATCTATTCCTCCATCAAAATGTAATGTGATATTTAAGAACTTTCCTTGCTGTTTCTTGTCCAATATCTTCACTGAATTTTTATTTCCCCATAAGAAGAGAAACTGGATTTTACTTTCCTAAAACCTTAATTCATCCTAATCCGATTGGATTTTTATTATATGTACATTTCTCATTCTTCTTGTTATATTTGTCATTAATACATGATATTTCTGTTCATGGAAAAAAAGAAAGAAAATGGTACAAGTGGCAGCAGAGGGAAATGCACTTAATAGGCAGGGGTGAACAGGCCTAATAAGCATCCCCATTTTAACACTTCAGTCCTAACACAGCACTGCAATGTCACCCCAGAAAAACACCTTAAATATGATGGCAATTTTTTCAGTTGTACTGGCAGGTATTTACTTTCAGGTTTTGTTCAACCAAGTCACCAGCTTAAGGGACCAAGAGGGAACTGTAAATAGTACTTACATTCCCAGAGTGTAATTCAGGTCCAGGAGAGGTTCAAACAAGCTGCCCCTAGTCCATCTGTGTCAACATTCAGTTAAGCGCTGGAATTCCTTATCATGGCTTGTTTCAGATGCTGAAAGTTTACATGATTTCAAAAGGCAACTAGACAAATTCATGTAAGAAAAATCCATTGAGAGTTATTGTATGTAAAGTAACTGGTGTAAAAAGTGAATGAGGTACAAAGGATTGAATGATGGACAACTAATTCTTCTGTGGCATCACTTACAAACTTCCCTAAGCATCTGCTTCTTGAATTTTTGATAATAATACTCTGAGCTGAGGTGTGACCCATTCAGACCACTCTCATCCTCTTATGCATCAAAATATCTGAGATGGCTCAAGCATGTTCCTTTTCTGATGGAAGGTTCCCAACCCAAATAGCTCACAGAAAGTGTATGTGTTCAGAAGAGAGGCTGCCCACCTGAGATGGTTAAATGACTATTTCCCACTTAGCTCTGTTTGAGAATTATTAACAAAGTATTCTTAATTCTCATGTAACTCTTCTGGACGGGTTTGAGTTCACCACCTTCCCTGAAGAAACTGGTTGATACCTACCACTTGAACAAAGGCCTAATGATCAGAGCATATCCAGGGACTGTGATACCCAAATTTTCATAGTCCCACAAAGTTGGACAACACAGTTACCACCCCCGCAAAATCACACCAGTCTAGTGTAGGAGGTCCCCATTGTGTAGGGTGTTCAGAAGCAGGGGCATTTGTTTTTGTCTGAGTTGAAAGCTGGGGTCCCAGGAGTACAGATTCAGGTAGGGAGGGAGACCTGACAGGAATGAGCCTCTTGTGATGCAGGTAGAGTGCCTTGGCAAAATTCAGGTGTGTGATTTGCCCCCAGCCCACTGCAGGTATGCACTTCATTGAGAAGCAAGAGAATAAAAGCAATGAGGAGTCTAGACAGCAAACTCTTGTATCTCTGTGGCCTTGGGGGTATATGGAGAGTCTCTTAATGTGTTCTGTATATGCCTACATTTAAGTCAAGGAAAAGCACAAATGTAAATCAAATCCTTCTTTGCTGAATAATTTTTGTATTAAGATAATAATTTCCTATTCAAAGTATATGTTTTCAATGGCTTCCCACATTGCTGCTTCAAGGAAGTTAAGGATGGTCAGTTTGCCCGAGGCTGGTACGACCAAAGTGGAAGAAACCGAAGGGAAGGGGAGAGAAGGAAGCAGGAGGACAGCTAATAATGACAGAGCAATCTTCATTTCCCTAGGGAAGACAAATAAGAGATAACCACAGCAAATGGAGGATTAAACTGTGAACAATGTTTGCTTAAACCTAGAGTAATTCCTAGTTCCTATTGCTTGATTTCCAAACATATAGTTTGTTGACAAATTAGAAAAGTTCATATCAAATTACCTGAATATGATTATAGTTAGAGGTATATTAGGATATTCATGTTTGTAATAATTACTAAGCTTGTTTTCTATGGCTGCTTTGAAATGTAAGTAATAACTTCTGTGTATTTTATTTCTGCTATGAACCTCTACTTCAACCACAATTTTCACAAGGCTTTGCTTCACTCATTAGCTGTGGAGGAGCTCGGGCGAAATGCTACAAATCCAGACAGGTCTAAGCCTTCTCTTGCCTGGATATAAAATAGTTAAAAGAGCCTTTTAAACAAAATGCCTGTCTCAACATCATTCCATTCCTGTTACTTTGCACTAAGAAGAGGTTCAATATTGTTTCAAATGGATGATAATTTACACTGTTTTGTTCCTCTCTTTCACTCCTGACAGTCAGTACAATCATTCATAAGTGTATGGTTGAGGACAAACACAGACATGTGGAATTAACCGTATATAAATTGTACCTATTTTTTCATATACACCAAAAGGTATTTCTTTACCTACTTTCTTATTTTCTAGGCCATTCATGCATCTGTCTTTTGGGTTTCTTTCATAACTATTTATTCACCTATACAGAAGAAATCTTAGTTACCATCCTATTCATCTATTTATTATTGTCAACAGCTATGCAGAGGAAGATAGAAATGGATATTGTCATGCTGTGATGTGATTTCAAATTTATACCTGAATTAGTTGAACGTGGCTGTGCTACCCACAAGTGGGTGATTAGTCAGGAATGATTGGTTGCGAGTGGAGAATGTATATAATCCCAGAGCAACTCCAAAATATTAAACAATTCCTATTTGAGCCATAGTTGAGCAAGTTAGAAAGTTTTCAAACAGTTAAATAGGTATTTTTTTATCCTTCCTATAAACAAGCCTGAAGTAATTTTTACAATTACTTGCGCACCTCAAGATTCAGAAAGCCTCTTGACTCCTCCTAATTGGCCTCTGATGGATGGCAGAAAAACCCTGATGGAAGTTTTATCTAGTACAGAACTGAGGCCTGGTATGAAACTCATTCAAGTCAAGAAGGGTCTTCCAAAAAAACACCAAACCAAAGAGGTCTTTTGTGGAGCTATAGGGACCCAGTGTTGCAAATAGTAAATGAAAAAGAATATTTTTCCATAATATTATCTTACAGCTTTAACATTAACTGCGGCATGATACAAAAAGCACATAATCCACAAAGAGCAGACTTTATGCCAGAGATATCTGTGAGCGGGTGAAACCAGCAATTAGGTTTTTTCATTTAGTTTTCTCATGTGTTTTCTGATGTTTTAATGCATATTTCAGGGTTTGGTTTTTTTTTAGGGTAGTGTTTTGTGATGTCTGTTCTATATACCAGCTGAAGACATAAAGTAATAAAACCATGTTAATAACATTTTCACAAGTATCGCAATGATAAAGATGGAAGAGATCAATTAATCTTGCAAGCAGACTTTGGAGTCACCATCATAAATGTTAACAACCTTCAAAAATCATCTTTTGGCATATAGAGAAAAAAATTAATCAATAACCAAATGCTTTTAATGGTGGGCAGTTTTCAATCACGATGTAACCATACCAGCAGCTACTTTGGCCTTTGTGGATGAGTTAATAATCCAGATACTCTTGTGAACTGCCAGTTAGAAACAGCAATGTTGCCATTTAAGTATGTTTGGTGGAATAAATTTCTTGATATGATTATAAAATAGGACACATGGAAAGCAGGTCTGCAACTACATAGCTTGCAGGAGAATTGGAAGCAGACATCAGAGTCTCTTACAACTGGCCCTTCCAGACATTGCAATGTTATCTTGAAGGTAAAATAGGATGAGTGTTGGTGGAAATCATTTGGATTGAAAACCAGTGGATTTTTGTCATATTTTTAACAGTATATTGAATTAATTTATGTCTTTTGCATAAATAATTTAGATTATCTCAAGAGTGAGGATTAAATTTCAGGAATTTTCCTTTTTCACGAAATTATTTTCTTAACTGCAGGTCTGCACTTGGACCCTTTTTAATGTTTTATTTGGTTTAATATTACATTAGAGCATACAGCCTAGCCAAAACACAGCTTTCATTAACATCTGACTAATAACTGAGCCAAAAAATGAACCTGAAGCACTCCTTGTTGGAGTTTCTCTTTCAAGTATGTGAAAGGTGATGGACCTGTTTCATGAAAAAAAAGCCAACACATATTTGCGAACAGAGAAATTACAAGACAAATGGATTTTAATGAAGAAATTTCCTTTGGGTGATAGATGACTGGTCCTCATAATCATTTGCAGGATGAAAAATGTCTTTCTTAGAAAGCATTTAAAGAGGGACAATATTCATGATTGGTCCTGAGGTGTCCCAGGACTGTTCTTTTCTGTTTTGTTTTCCATTTCTGGTCTTCAGTCTATCAGTGCTTTCTCAGTACTTTTTCTTGGTGGAAGGGAGGTAATAAATTAGCTGAAAATCCTCCAGTGCAGACTTTCCTTCTATAGAAGAGGTTAGAAAAGTGAAGCTATAAAATTTCTGTTAAAAGGCTGCATAATTATAAGTCATATTAATTTTGTTAACTGTAATTAGGATTTTCATTGAAAATAATTTTGGTTTTGTTTTCCCTTTGCCCTCCAAAACTTTTTTAGAAACCTTTTTCTCTGTAGTTTTTAGATTTTTTTTTCACTTTTTCCCTGCTTTTGAGATAGCTGACACTTCCGTGTCATTGCTCCCACCCAAGTCCATATCTCTTTACCAGGACTCTGCTAATTTAACCAATGTAAACTCCACACATCCTCTTTAGGTACCACATTTTTTACTTCCACGGCACTACTAGGTGTCTTATTGACACATAAAACTTGAGACCACTACCTGCAAACAAGCCAGACTTTCTCAAAAATTTATTTTCCCTTCATAAAATTCTACGGTAAAGTTTGGGGTAGTTTGGGATAGGGAGACAGGAGAAAAGGTGGAATTGGGAAAAAGAGAGTTTGGTGACAGAAGGACACCTCACACATAATGCAGTGGCTGTCTCAGGACAAACTTCACACATTGCTCCTTCTAGTCAACATTTCAATAACACTAAATTACTTTCAGAAAATGTTCTGTACTTTGGAGGATAATTCTGCCTGAAGGTGTAATATTAATTCTTTTATACTTTTTGCATACCTCCCTCATTCCTTTCTGACAGCCTGGTGTCAAGTTTCCCAAACTTCCACAGATTTTTTCTGATGTAGGTTTTTTGATCCTACATTCTTTTTTTTTTTTTTTTTTTTTGATTGAAAAATATATAATTCATGATAAATCATAAAAAGCTGGGAGCAGCACAAGAATCTCAAAAATTGAACACTATCTTCATCACGCTGGTGTTAATTCCAACCATATTCTGTTCATAAGTCATTAGAGAACCTCATATTTTACTTAATATTATTCTATGAGAAATGTTGCCAGTAAATTGCTTCAGTCCTTAGACTTTGGGCCAATAAGAGTAACAAATCACAGATTGGAAAAGCTCAAAAGTTCAATCCTCATTATGGAAAGTATTGCTAACTCCTGAAAAGCTCTAAACTACACCTAAAAACGTGATCTTCAGGGCCAGTACAGGACATTTTGTCACTCAGTGAGAATGCAAAAGTGGATTTTTTCCTGGATGTCATTGGGGTAAACCTTTGCATACAGGCCTGCCTCTGGCCATACACTGGGAGTGGCAGAGCTTAGAGAACCAGTTTAGATTTGTGGTGGAGAATATCTTCTCCTTCAAATCCTGCCAAGAGATGTACGTGCAGATAGCAGAGGCAAGAAGGAGAGCTCTAAGCAGATGAAGAGACAAAAAGGAAGCAAAACACCTTTCTGGGAATGGCCTTTGCTTCCAGCAGGTCTCAGAAGGCTTGATGGTGCTCTGGGTGGGACCCTTCAGATCCTCTCACAGGGGAGCTCAAACATACTAAAGTCTATTCTGAAAGGAAGTTTTCCCTACCCTGATCACAAGAATTACCTGTGAAACAATCTGTGCAGTCTGGGAAAGCTGCATTTCCCTACTGTAGATCTCATAAGCCCTATACAAGGTGACATGTGGATTTAGGAACACTAAATGTTTGCATAAATGTCTTTTAATGATTAAATAATTGCCCCCTGAAGCACCCCAAAAGAAGCCAAAGGAAAGAGGAATCACCATCTACAAAAGATTCAAACAAAATTTCTAGTTTCTTAGCCAAGACATTTTGCAGTTACTATGAGCCAAAAAAAATGTTAGGAAAAATTTCAAGAGGTGAAACTGCTTCCTTTTTTGAGCCCTCTTGTCTCCCAAACATCTTGTTGAATTTACCTCAAACTTTCCATTAAATTTCTACTTTGCCAGAATAAGAAACTTACGAAATTTCAAGCAAATTGGTTTGCTCTGGTAAAAGGCAAAGAGCTAAAAAAACCTATCCTGGAGTGAAAACCTGTTGCCAACTTAAGTATGGAGAGAATATAAAATGAGAATTCTACCAAAGTGAATCAAAAGAATTGGGTTGTGTACAAAATTCTTATTTCTGAGCAGTGGTATCTAGTGCCAGACTGATGTCAGAGCATAAATTCAAAGCTTAGCTTAGATCACTCCTTAGCACTTTGTGCTACCAGCTGAAACAAGCATGTCAGGAAAAAATATGCCTCCTTTCAGTTTTTTTAGTGCTGCTGTCAGAAGAAGTTGATGCCCTCCATGATTTGCATAATCTCATGGAAATCTGATTATTCTTAAAAGTTATTGATAGGTTTTATTCCTAAAATCAAGTCGTACCCTCTACTGGGCAGTTCATATTGATCTTCTGCCACTGAATATAAAGACATCTCGCCTCAAGTAAAATGCCTGCATAATTATCTATCCTGGAAAATCAGAAAATGAGACATTAGTGTAGATATGTCAGGGTGAGTGTAAGAAAATAAGAACAGAGAACCACTGTGAAAAACTATACACTGTATTGCAGGGTTCAACTCTATGAATTTCAATGTAATTTGGCTATTTAACACCAAAATGCAGTTGGCCACAACTTTGTGGTTAGATTCATATTTAGATTTCAACAGAAGCTGAAAGCCTGAGCAGAAACCCATGCGTTCCATTTGTCAGCACAGATATTTTCTCTCCAGATCAGTGAAGGTATACGCTTTTTTAGGAATATTTGGAAAGTCAGCTCATGGTCCCTTCCAAGGCAATGCAAGAGATGCATATGTTGATTCTGCAGCACTACTGAAGTGCTGTGGTTTTAGAGGCTTATGCAGAGCCGATGTTCAGGGCATGCACATACATCAAGCAGGCAAACTAGACAGATTGCCCTTCCTTTCACTCCACCTCAGAGCCCTTAGTGGGTTCTCTCAAGGTTGAGCGAAATTTGGCTGTTACTGTTTTAGCCTCCGAAAATGCCTGATGTCATATGCTCACAGAACCTGGCAAAACCCTCTGTCTGATCTCTCCCAGTTGCGCTCCCTCTCTGTCTTGCACTCTAAGGAAGTTTCATCTAAATGGCTATTTTGCTCTTTGTAGTCCATCTCCTTTTCTGGCCCTTCCCAGGCGTGCTGCAACACAACAGACCAGAAGCACCACACCAGAGACTAAGGACAGTTTGTTAGAAGAGCAGCTGTTCAGGAATGACCTGCTGATGTGGCACTTGGCTGAGAAGTCCATCTTCTGAAAGACAGTTTTGAAAAGAGCTGAAATCAGTGAGGGTCTTCCTGTCAGTCTAGGGCAGCTTGGATCAGGCCCATGTGCACATCTGGATGCAGTTTGTTCAGAAGTGCCTGCACTATCCCACCTTTTATCTGGCATCACTTTTTGTAGGGGTATAGGAAAGGTTCAGCCTTACATCTTATGCTCCGCTGTTTCATGATTCTTTTCCAGTAATGAGATTAATATGTGACTTTCTCATCTATTTAATTTATTGTTGCTGTAGATTTAGATGTTTTTTTCCTCTGCTGTCAGTATATTAACCTCAAAGAATGTGTAACCACTTGTTTCAAATGCACGGGTTGCTTTTGGTGATTTTGGTGGGGGGCTTTTCACTTTGTGTTTTGTGTGGATTTTTTAAAGTAGGAATCTACATTTTTGCCTGGGCTAAATATACTAGCTCACAATATTGCCATTGACTCAGAACAAAGCATATCTGGGGGATGTGAACTCCTTGGCACACCAGATACAGAGAATTTCAGTAGAAAAAAATCTGACTTAAAACATTTCTGTAAATGTTAGCAGCAGTTAGTCTGTATTTGGTAAATTATGATGTTTTATTTCTTGCACCTATCACATGGAAAACCATGCAATTATTTTCGAAAGTTCAATTTCAAATATTCAATAGTTTCTGTGAGAAAATTTTATTCTCACTAGTGCACAGTTATAGATGACAGGAGGAGCAGAAGTACAATGTATTTGCTCATCATGGCTGGAAATTCCTCAGATTTCAAAGCTGGAAACGTTTAGAAGTGGCTACTCAAATGTGTCATGGAAGAGATAATACCCTCTCTGTTTGCCTTAAAAATGTGGCCCATGAGTAATGTCAGAACACTTTTATTTTACTGAAATATGACCTGATTCTGTAATTCTAGCTTTACTTATGAAAGAATTGGTTTGTTAAAGAATTCACACAAGCCTATTTTCAGTGGTTACAGAAATGGGTGGGGAATACAACTTAAAATAAGGTACAATTTTGTCCTTATGCAGAAGATTTTAGTAACACCCACAGTAGAATGAAGTTATATTTTTGTATTTAAAATGCAATACTGACATGTTTTTCAAGGCAGATGTTACATATAATTTTGTATTATCCTTTGCTATTAGTACACACTGGTAAAGAATTTTCAAGAGTGCATAGACTTGGCATACTAAGAAGAAAGATTTAGAATTATTGCTTTGAGTTGGAAAAAGTTCAAATCATGAGAATTTTCTATATTTGTAATTGGGAACTGGCAGAAATTCTTCAGAAAATGATTAGATTGCATGCTTAACCTGCTTGTACCTGTAAGAAAATCAGATTATTCCTGTAATGTGTTAGCTGTCTGTCCCAAATAGTGGTGAAACGAAATAGTCTCCAACATATACATGCAATCCTTTTCTCCTGGACTTTTGAAAGCATTTTTATATGTAGCATAAATTGAAAGTTGTTTTATTTAAAGTTGTTCAGAGGAAGGACTTTTGTAGTTTGTAGTATGATTTCAAAGATTTTCTTCCTTGTAAAGCAGAGCAGCCTTTTTTAACTTTCGTGCCATTAATGAAGAGAAATTCTACAGAAATTATGCCACCTTTTTGAAAAATATAATACATCCTATTTTTTTGAAATAAGACAGTTTCAAACATTAATGTTTTTGTACTGTAATAATGCATTTTAAAATTGTATCATTATGAAATTAATATTAAAGGAAATTTTGAAAAGAAAATTTGTATTTATCACCTCCCCAGTCTTAATTAATATGATGCATACTTTTCAGTTATTTTCCTAGATTTTCCTTTCAGGCAAATTTTCTGCTCTCCTTTACACAATCTCTGGACACATTTTAAACCAGAGAAATATAAAGGAATTTTGGAAAAGTCAATATAAAGCTTATTGAACAAGACACTTCAATTTAATAGAATTCTAAGGAAGTTATGGAAAAGTCAGGAAACACTGAGGACAGAACCTGAAGATAAAGGCTGAAACATTTTGAGAGGGATGAAGGTTTAAAACATGTAAGTCCTAAGCACAAAAAGAAGATGGTGATAAAACTAGTAGACAGATGAGTGGATTGAAAAATATGGCTAATAATTTAATTTTTAAAAACCCTGTTATCAATAAAAGCTTATTTGTGTGAACTGGATAGAGAAACTAGAGAAAATGAAGAGGGTGGAAGAGGCTGCAGTGGGTAGACCAGAGCAGCAGCTGGTGACTGAAGTTATGCTGAGATAATATATAGCTCCACAAATAATTTCCATATGTTTTAATGTCTTTTTTATTTTCCTCCCAAATGCCTACCAGATCATCCTTCCCTCTTTGTTTCTCTTTCATACAACAGTTTCTTCTCTTGAATTTATTGCCCTGCTTGCAAACTCTCCTTCTCTGATGAAAGTTCATGAGTTTTCCTATCTGGTCAGCAGGGAAGAGACATGTTCACATGAACATGGAGTCAGCTGGGTGAGTTGTCTCACACGTAGGCTCCTATACACATCCCATGAAGAGTCACATCTGTGTCCTTTTCATGGATCTAACAAGACATACAGCAGCATGGAGCTCATTATAACTTGATGTGAGCAGTGGTCTCTTGTTTCAGCATCAAGATTGCTCCCTGATTTTATCCTTGCTTCCAAACGTTAGATTGTTTCAGGAACGGTCTTTACATTATGCTTATCATTTTTCCTTTAACAAGAGGAGAGATAATCCAGGCTTAATGTGGCTGGACAGCTATGCAGTCAAGAATATTTCACTTTCATGTGATTTAGTGTATTCAATGCCCCTTGGCACTCCCCTTAAGCATCCCTCACAACTTTCAACCTACCCATCCATAAAGTTATTGCTCCAGAAACTGGGAGTCCAGTGAGTGGAGAGTTGGGAAGTCCGTCCCTGAAAATGCAGTGGGAGGTGTCCAGCAACTAATGAAACAATGCTGGGAGGAGGACTGTTCTTAGGGACTAATATCTGTACGGGGATAATCACAGGCTCCACACACTGCTGAAGTCAACTGCAAAGGTCTCAGTGCTTTCAGTGGGGGAGTGAATAGTGTCCTGTGGGCAGGAATAGTATGAGAATGCTTAGCACAAACCAGCCAAAACAAGTTGTCAAATGGCGTAGGTGAGCTCTTTGTATGGGCAGAGTTTTATGGGCTGCTGGAGTCAGCTGTTTTGGACAATTACTTTTAAAGGCAGCAACAGGCACTGAGTCACATTCGTACATCTGAGTTCATTGCAGAACAAGTTGCTTTAGGCACCCTCTGTGCATTGTCAGCCTATTTTGCACCCTACTCAAAGGACAGATGGATTGGTGTTTGCCAAGATTGCAGCTAATGTGCTAAATACATTAAGGAGTCATAGCTTATTAGCAAGGGAATTTGGGATCATAAAATGCAACAGAAGAGCTGGTGTTCAGCAAGCCAGCGACTTTGGCGGCTCGTTGTTAATATTATGAACAGTGTCAATAATAAACACATAACAACTTTTACTTTGGATTCTTTACCACGCATGGTCTTGAACTAAAATAATCCCTGATACTTCAAAAAATATCAATTAAAATTGCCATACAAGTCTGAGATGAAAGAAAAGATATATAAACTCTATTTGGTTTATGTGGAAGAAGTAACCAACTGGCACAGTGCTACCAGATACAGATTGTAGAAGCAAAATCTGGCTAATTTAATATTCAGCCTTCAAAATTCAGGAATAATTTTCCCAAACTGCAACTTTCAGCTGCAGAACATGCTCACAGTTGCCAGAATATGCCACTGCTTTCATGTTCCCTCATTCCTTATACATATAATTTTCAAATTATGGATCTTACTGATCCACAAATACTGCTTAAGACAAAGCAGATAGGTGCAATAAGAAATGAAACAGTGATTGCTCACACACAAAGCAAAGGGATTTGTAAAACATCTGCATAATTGAAAGTCCATTAGGAAACACAGTAAGCAGAATGGCATTCTGTGGTGCATCTGACCACCCCTGCAGAGCAAATTTTCAGGATGGGGAAGCTTCACACAGGGGGAACAGCTGTTTGGAAAAGCCATCTTGTCTCTACAACCAGGGAGGAAGCTTTCCTTTGGGAGCCTTGCCCAGGTGTAGAAGATGGAACAAAAAAGAGAAGAAGGCAGCTACTCACCATTGAGCAGCTGAGGTGAGAAAACCATGACATCAGATAAAAATGAGAGTTCTCCTGGGGGAAGAGAGTCAAGCGTCCAGCCAGGATATTCTTGCCTCTTTGCCAGATTATTTATGTCCATGATGCAAAGAAGGAGATAGTGTAACATGGGACACTCAAACAGACAAATATCTTAGTGAAAATAAATCACTCAGCACATTTTACAAGTGTTAATTGTGACAAGACAGTAGTTTTACTCAAGGCTGTAAGTACAGAGGATGCCATGGGGTGCCTGTGTGTGACAGGAGCACCCCAGTAGAGATACATTCCCCTTTTCTGCTCAGTAAATACACACCTGGTTACACTACTTTGACATCAAAAGTCACTGTAGGAGTAGAGCTCTAAGGCTGCTAAGACCATTTTAACGCTTTTGTTGGGATGATGCTACTAGTAAAAAATTGGTAAAAGAAATTTTTTTTCAGAAAATACTACCCTGTGACATAGTATCTCTTACCATGCACTGCATAAATCTGGATTTTCACGAGTCGGAATAGAAACTTCCTTTATTCCTACACGGTTTCCAGATTAGTTTTATGAATTGGTGGTGTTATTTGGGTACCTACCAGCCTTTCAAAATATTTACAAGTCAACAGGAGGTCTGCTGGATACACACCTGTGGAAATATTCTTGTGGGAGCCCAGCTGCAAAACTAAAAGGAGCTGCAGGAGGCTGCAGCTTAACACAGGGTAATGGCACTGGTACGCACGCAGTCTCCTGGGGCTGACAGAGTAGGTAACTCAAGTATGTCTGCATGTGCTGCAATCACAGCTCTGCCTGCAATGTAGACATGCCTTTGTTGTGACTGCTTCCTACTCTTAACACTAAAAAGCCAAAGAGTGGCGTCTACAAGTCTGCCTGTGGGAAGGAGAGAGAGAGAGACACTCATTAAGTGTTATTATCTTGTGAATAGACTTGGTCAAAAAAAACAATAGGATAGCTGAAGCTTAGGGGAAAGCTCCTCTGTGACGCATTGGGGTCTACATCATTAGCATTTCTTCAGTGACAAAGCCAAAGAAAAAAGTTCTGTTACAGCCCTTTGAAAACAGAAAAGCCAAAGAGGTGAATGCAAGGACACACATGGAGGCAGGAAAGATGGACATAAGGTGGGAAAGGGAAAGGCTGCTCTTCCAGCAGTGAAATTCTTCAATCAAATTATTTGTGACTGAAGAAGCAGAGAAGGAATTGGGTATTTGGACATTTACAATAAAGAAAGAAAAGAAACAGAGTGGAAGATGAAGATTATCCTCCAGCTGCTCAAAAAAAAAAAGTAAGAAACTCAAGGCAAGAAAATATGAGTAATTTCACTTGGACTGATGTATTTCCCATGCTAATTAAAGTAGATGGATTCTTAGGATTTCCCTAAGTCTACATATCTTCAAATATTCCATTAACTTAGAGTAAATATAAAATGTGGCATGATGATAAGAGTGGTGCTGTGAAATAAGATGCAGTGGAGAGTCAGGATGTGGGACTTGTGGGTGGTGCTGGGCTGAGGGTAACCTCTGATTTAATTTGCATGATGAGTAAGAGAGAGGGAAAACTGTCTGATAAAGAGCTCAAAGATAATATTTGCTGCTTAGATCATGGGGTGCTGAAGATTATCACACTGATATGACTGGAGATCTGGGATACAAAATATGGTATTTAGTCAGTACAGTCATAGGAACTTGATGAAAGAATCATAACATTTGAATAATAGTACTATTCAAGCCTACTTACAAACAGCATTCATAACAAATTTCAAAATAACACAACAGAATTACAAAGCATAGGAAACAGATACATGCCTTACCTAGTACTATCATTCAATCTGTATTTGTTGGTTTTGACACCCCAAAAATTTATGAAGGAGTAAATAGAAAAGACTAAAATGCACTGCCTAATTTCACAAGTGAAGGCATATTAAGAAGACAAAGTCAACTGAGTGTGTATTAGTTTATTACACTCAGGCTCTCCTCATGTCTTTCATTTATATCACTGTCTCTGACAGCTGAGAGACAGAGGCTATCTGGAGACAGAATCTTCACTGCTGTCATCCTCCTCCTCAGATCTTCTGCCTCTCAAGGTATCTATCCACTAGTGCTGCTGAAGGGCATTGCACCAGCACAGGCTAAAATAAAGAATTTGCAATGAAATAATATAAGACTGTTTGGGAAAATAGGATGTCTGCCTAGCATAACAAAGAGGAAGGAGCAAGGAAAAAAAGAAAGAATGCTGGCAGGACAGTTTAGGGACATGGCCCTGCAAGTGGATTTGAGGGGAAAGGTCTCATCACACTGCCAGCCACCACACTCTGCACAGCCTTTGGAGAACAGGACTCTACCTTTGTTTCAACTGAAGTAGGCAGAGGGATGCTACTCACTGCCTTGCTAGTGAGGATAAGGCGTGAAAAGCACTGCAGCAGAGCAAGGAGAGTGGGCACATCTCAAACATTTGGCTGGTTTTCAGCAAGATTGCAGTGCCCTGATTCAATAGGTGGTTTTACCATATGATGAAATGAAATAACTTTAGCTCCTCTACTCTGACAATAGAACAAGGCCTCCTAAAATAGCAATAGTTTCGGGCACTTAGTACAAACATGCCATTTGTCAGAATCTTATTTGCTTCACAGAGATGATTGATGAGTATGCTATTTTGTGCTAAATATGACAACTTTCTGGAACATTCCTTGTTGATGACCTTGACCTTTGCTCCTTGCAAGGCCTGCTAAGGCTGCAGAAGTGTAACGAGCATGTTCTTAGTGGTGACATTGACATTATTACTTCTGGATAACCCTCTGCTTCTAGAAAAATATTTGCTTTTTAAAAATGAGGGGGAAAGCCTTGAATGTGCTTAGAACACTTTGTCAAATCATTTGTCTGAAAGTGAATTGTTATATCAATTTTTGTTTACATAGAGGAAATCTTTAACTGTGTCTGAGCCAAATGGTTATACACTTTGAAGGATAGGAAAAGCCTCTTGAATACTTGTGGCTGCATCAAAGATCAGTGTCCTGAAATGGTCATACAATATTCAAAAGGAAAGATTTTTGCTAGCTGCTCTATCTTGTCTGGAGACAGCTGTAATCAGCAGCATGTGTAAACCCAGAGGACCTTCTGTTAAATATATTTGTTGAACTAAGGAAAATGGTTTGGGTGAAGAGAGCGAGAAAAAAAGTTATTTCTAACTCCTTTTGGCACCTCTTTTTTTTTCCCCTGCTCTAGGATGCTCTGCAGCATGGCACATTGCAAGAACAAAGTAGCAGCAAAGCAACAGCAATTTTTGGTTATTCCCAGCAGAAGAAGCAGGAGAAGGTCCTTGAGACAGAATGGATGAACTCATTCCATACAGATTGCTGGCTCTGGTTCCTTCTTGTTTAATATATTTTCATGTAACTAATTATCTGTCATTGCCTCACAAGCCTTCAAAGCCTTAAAACCTTTGAGTGGGCTGAAGCATTATGTGTCCCACTGGTACCAAGGTCACAAAGCATTTTGCATTTATTTTTCAACATAACTGAGGATTGAAAAAGGATTGAGGATTCAAGCTCTTAGGTTTTATCATGGGTTGCAATATTATTAGAATGATACAGTGAGTTCAGTATCAATGGAAAATGAATAAGATGGGTGTTGTTTGCAATATCACTACTAGTAATCTCAATTTTCTTGGTATGAAGATCATTAAAATTTAAAAAAAAAAGAATTTACAAAACAGGTGGACAGCTCACATATCTCACAAGGTCAGCTTCTCTAGCTGACAGTAATGTACTATAATACTCTACATTATTGTGTTATTCAGAATGGATTAAATTGTCAGTTTCTGTTATACCAAGATTGTTATGGCTAGTTTACCTAATAATATCTGTTCATAGCACTGAAAAAATGACCCATATGATTTTGAATCTTTGATTAAGTAGAATTCTCCTTGCTTTTAATGAACAAATGAAACCAAAATAGAATCACAAGAAACAATACTCCAGTAAACCCAGTTTTCATTCAGTCCTGAAAAATATCTTCAAACATTGGATGGATGTAAATTTTTTTTATCTACTATCTTGAAATGCATACAGTTTTCTCATTCTTTCTAATGGAACACAGTTAAATCTGGGTCTTGGGTACTTCTAAAGAAGTCAGTTTTCTGGGAAAATAGTTCTAAAGAAGTCAATTTTCTGAGAAGACATTTCACATAACCAAGGAATTAGGAAAAACCCCAACTTCTCTCAAAGCTTCACTTCTAAATCCAAATGGATCACAGAGAGAAAATCTGCTTTCACCACAAGTAGAAAAAATATTCAATGTTAAATTTTCAGGCTGGACAAAGTGACATGGAACTGGACAAAAATGTAAGAGAAACAGAACCATTCCAAAACTGAGTGATTGGCCAGGTACCACCTGCCTGGTCTTCCAACATTTTTTTACACCTGGGCAATTGAAAACTGACCATGCCAACAGGAGAGGTTCAGCAGCAACCACTCTGGCTGTGTTCCCACATCTCTTTATAGCCTCCATGGATTGTATTTTTTCTTCCTAGAATGGAAATGATGGAGTAGCATGTGTTGCAGTGATTTAGTTTGCACAGGACCTGGACTTACTCAGATGCGCTGCAGCTAAAGGGATCAGAGAACCTTTCTGCCATTGTTGGCCAGCAGAAGTTGTTAGTGATTTGCTCAAAGTAAGCTTTGTGCTCTTATTTGGCTGTGTCTAGACTGCTGAATACTTTGCTGCTATCCAAGGAATGTGCAGCTAATGTCAGTGATGTATTCACAGGAAAGCATTGGTTCTGGAGAACAGGCTCAACACAATCAGTGCAAAGTGTAGAAGCCATGAGGCAATGTATTCTTTCTTGAGCAGGCTATTTATTATGGGGCCTACTTAACTTCCTCCAAGAGAAAAAAAAAAAAGTTGCAAAAAGTTATTTACAATTTCACTAATCAAAAATACAGCTAATATTCAGTTTGAATGACATAGGAGAGAATTAGTTAAGAGGCATTTTAGACATATAAACACACATAAAACTCTTGTATGCTCCAAGAATTACAAGCAGAAGAAGCAGAACTACCTCGTGTTCTTCACTAGAAAGCGGAACTGTCTTTGGATAAAGATTTATGATGTGTCTTGAGTAATTGTATAACAGTTGACAAGTGTTTAGAAAAAGCAAAATGACAGTCCAAGAGGTCAATATGAAAAAAACCCAAACCAAACAGCCCTAGCATATTTTGGAAAGGAGAATAATACCCCGGCAAAAGTTTAGTTTCTATTAACTCCAAATGGAGTTATGCCTGCTTACAGAAATTACCCATCATATAGTGATGGGTTATCCTTTGATTGCTTCTGAGGGCGAAAAGTTGTCTACTAGCATTGTAAACTACAACCAATCCTATGAAAGACCAGACAACTTCCTCACAAAGAATTGATCAGATGCAATAATTTGTGTCAACTAATGAGCATTGCCCCTATTTATCAGCTGTGCAAACAAAACAGAGAAGAGATAACTATATTTTCCACAGCCATACAAGGAGGGTTAAACATGGTAAATTTTCTAGGTGAAGATGGAGGCAGCAGACCAGAACATGAGGTACTTGATGTTAGATATAATCCTAACATTGCAGTAGCTTTGTTTTTAACTCAGCAATGTATCTGGCCTCTTGTTTCGCCTATACATCAAGTGCAGGAAGACAATATGAACAGTTTCTAACTCTACCTCATAAACCTCCCTGAACAGGCACTGGAGTTACAATAACATCTTTGTTGGCAAACACTTCCAGGCACTGTAAATCTGTCTGACTCTACAGGAGAGATGGCTGATGTGCAGATCTCTAAGTCACTGTTGTTAAAAAACAGAGCCCCTGTTCATCTATCTTGGGCCTTATTTTATAGCACACCATATAAATGAGAACTTAAAATAGTTCTTTATCCTTCCAAAGTGCACAGTCACTGGAAAAGATAATACAACACATTTAGCTTTGGGAACCTGAATCAGCTGAGAAAAGAGCAACTGAAGGACACATCTATGTTTGCCTTTCCCTATCCAGAGGGACTGCAGTCCATACCCACGCCAGGGTGCTTTTACTCACTTAGGAAATTGAATCTCTTCACACAAATGCTCACCAGACCAAGTCAAGGAATTGCAATCTTTATCACTTAGCACCAGGGAAGCAGTGCAGTATTGTACAAGAATGTTCCCAAGGAATGTAATAACATTAGCTGGAATGATCTGGCTTCTTACCACATGAGGCTGTGGAGAGAAAAATAGCTATTCTTCCCTGCCCATAAGCACGCAGGAGAATATGCATCTATACTTTGTTATCCATTCTGTAATGTATATTTATTAATAATAGCACAAAGACTTATTTCCTTGTGGTTTTGACAGCATCTTTGACATGGGCTAGATGGAGAGGATTTCCACTTTTTGAAGAGGTTTTGAAAGATTTTAAGAAATACAAGCAAACACAGTTTGTTTTAACTAGTGATTTCAAAATGGTAAGAAAAATATTGGTGAGTTAGGGCTATCAGTTACTATAAAGTCTTTCAGCTCCTCACTCTGCAGTAATATTCTGAACCTTAAAAACTTTCCAGGTGAGACATTAATGGTAAAAAAGTTTCACCTTCTTTTTTTTTCTTTCCCCCAGCAGCTCTAAATATGCAGAGCCATATTTAGAAATGCTTGATCGTAAGGTGTTTGGATTTGGCAGGGAATGGCTATGATGCACTTTCCCCAGGGCCTGGGAAAGAGAAGCAGGCTGCAAAGACAGCTTTCACAAGTTGCTTTGAAAGGCATTGTATAATTATAGAGGCTGGCAATGAAAGACAGACCAGCCTCCAGGGATACCCCTTTCCCATTCTGCCACTTACAGGGATTCTTGCCTTTGCAGTCAAGTTCTGTCGTGTCCCAAGTAAGAAGCTCCGTCAGCAGTGAATGAGACAGCTTGCATCATCTTTCTCCCTCAGCTAAACTATTAAAAGGAGGCAGATCTAAGGCTTTTTTTTTTTTTCTTGACAGACCTGTGACTCATGAATGCCGCAGAAAGGAGAAACCAATAAAAAACTATTTCTACGCTTTAGCTTTTGAGCTTCCCTTTTAGGGATCACATAAGGTAGAGCGTTCACAGCTTTTGTTAATAGTGTTATTATAATTTATTACTACTACTACTTCTACTACTACTACGACCTCGTATTTAGGCACCTTACATCCACTCTAAGAACAGGTTTAAGTATACAGCAGATCTGTGCGATGATGCCTGAAAGATTTGTACTTTGACAGCTCAGCGCTAGAGCCACCTGCAGAGCTTTCTGAGAAATGAACACCACCTCCAAAGGTTGTTTTTGAAACCAGTATTGGCTTCCCACAGCCAGGGTCTGTTCTGCTGAATACCAGAAACTCCTTGTATCAGCCTCTCGTCTGCCTTTGTGCTGTGCAAAATTTCTGGTGTAGATCTGGTGGCAGTCAGGAGGGAAGCACTATGGAGCTTTCACAAATGGCATTTTTGTCTGTCAGCAGCACCCTCCTCCCTAAAGTTTACATCTAACCCAGTGCCGAGTCTATGGCTTAAGCCCATCTCTGCACTGGACTCACAAAGAAACTAAGAAAGAAAAAATTTAATTACACCCACTTCTCTCTGCCCTGTGCTATCTATTTTGGAGACAGATACTGTATTCTACATTCTCTTTAAAGCAATTTTAAAAAAGCATATTTATGGGATGGAAGTAACATGAAGAATGAAGAAAAAAATTGATCAGGAAATGGCAAAGTAAAAGAGAACACACTGCAGCTTTAAAAGTCTTCCTCATTTGTTATTTTTATTGCCATTTTCAAATTAAACCTGAAACAGTTCAGCTGAAATGTGTGTCAATATGTAGCCATGAATTTTGTGTATATTATTAGTTCTGATCTCTGTAAAGGCCATTTCCATTAGTCATATAATAGCACTAGCTGGAAATACAGTCCTCCCAAATTCACTTCTCCTGGTTCTTTTTGCTGGAGTGCAGGATGCTGTAAAAGACCCTCCAGAATTTTACTGTGCTGCACATGCAAATAAATGCAGCTGAATGGAAGTGGAGTTTCTGTCACATTTATTCCGCTCAGCACCTGTTTACTTTCCAAATTGGAACAAAAGGTCAAAGCGCACTGTGCTTGACGGAAATTATAAAACATTTTGATTCAGAAATACTAGACTAATTCATTTTGCCATTTTTAACTGAGAAGAAGCATTTCAATGTTCTATTAACTAGTTGAATTCACTTAAGTCAAATTATTTTGCTTCAGCTGTCAAAAACATTGTTTTTTTCCTGGAAAATTAAACCATCCCCATAAAAATCCACACATCTGGAAATTTAATTTCCTATTCTGAAAAGAATTTCTGAGCAGCTTAACAAAAAACTCATACCACAGTATAACATTCTGTAAATTCATTCATATAAATTCTTCTTACATTGTGCTGTACCATGTGTATCCTTCATGTGTCTGTGAGAGATTCTTACTAATATTTCTCTTTTTAGTTCCATTGTCAATATTAGAAGTTAATTATTACACTTAGTGAATGTGTTAGGATTCTGCACAGCACAATGTTCTGCAGTCATGGACAGTCATGAACGATTGGGACACGACTTTCCAATGTCACTATTGGTTTCTACTGCAGAAGGAATGGGAAAAATGGAAGTTGCTCAGCAGGTTCTCCTTCTTGTAAGGAAAGTGGAAGAGAAACAACAATGTAGCAGGTTTTCCTGCAGCTAGTAGGTATAAAGATACAGGTTTCCCTTCAAATAATATCAAATCACACAATTTTATTATAATTACCTAAATACTGGAAAAGTAGACTTGATTGCTGAAAATTTAAAGAACAAATTTGAATGTGATTTAGTTTCTATGGGTCTGTTCATTGACTGTTGTATCAAATTTCTTTAGACCAGTATCAAGTGAGTGAAAAAAAGCAGTTTTCTATAAAAGATTCCTGAGATCAGATGAAGATACTTTACATCACATTTATCTCTTCTGCAACACTCAAAGAAATTCTTTAAATAAGTGTGGGATTTTAGATACTTTTGGAAACCTAGGCTTTACTTTACTAGAATTCATAGCTGCAATCAGAAAGATAAGCTACACAATCTTGGCTTACATATTATACTACAGAAGTATAGTTTTAGCTTCATCTGGTGGCATGACCAACAGCAGAATATCTGTACATTTTCAGAATGGAGTTGGAGATGCTGTAAAGAAGGCTCACACCATGCACATGAGAAAATCTCCCATGATTTTCTTTTTCTTCACTCCCCCTTCCCCAAATCCAGTGAGTGACTTGGATGAATAGTTCAATAGCCAGCTATAATCAGTATACTAATTATATTACAATCATTGCACAGATGTAATAGGTGTTTTTAATTCTTTAAGTATTCTAACACTTGGAGACAAAGTACATCAAAGAAGGGCAGAACAATGCTATGTCCTTTTAAGACACATCCTAGTTTCCACACCTGCTGCTTGTCACGTCTAGGAGGTATAAACTTTTATATTTGTCAACATGTCTACTGCAAATTATCCCACTACTGAAAATTATCCCACTACTGTGGTGTTGAAATAAGTAGTTCAGCATAAAGCAAAGAAGTCTTGATGCTTGTCTTTTATCATCATAGGAGAGGTATTTCTAAACATGCCGAGAAAAAACCAAACATATGTTAAAATAACTATTCAGAATCAAAGCTAGTTAAAAAAGATAAGAATTTTTCCTTTTCCTTGGTTCTGTAACTTTTGATGAAATCATGCAGCTTAAATGGGGGAATAAATATAATCCATCACATGAGTGAGAGCTAATAATGTGTAGTTTTCAACTAGTTTAATTGACTTGAATCTGGGGTACCTGAAATAATTGCAAATGTCTCACAATTGCTAAATGTGTAAACCTAGGTAGCACTTTTTAACATGTGAAATGATACAAAAATACCAAGCCATTCAGATGTATTTTAAAACTTGCAATCTCTAATGCTGTATCAATATTCAACAGCCTGTCTTAGTAGAAGAACAGAATTTTTTTTTGGAAGAATGCTAGAATTATGAGAATAGCTACAGGGTTAGCCTAGATAAAAATAGAACTGATACGGGTGGAGGATTAAAATAAGGGTAGGATAACTAGCAGAGACATAAAATACCAGACATCTAAATTTAGGAGCATTTGAATGCTTCAAAATTTATTTTCATTGGCTTTTGTGTGGTGTTTCATAAAGTTATTTGGATGATGCTGGGAGCCTATAGCAAGCACAGTCCTTGTACAAAACTATTCTGCAGACCATATTAATTTTTCCCCCTAAAAGTTGTTAACAGAATAAAAAAAAAGATTTTTCTAACTTCCATTTCACTTGGGCACGGCTGTTACAACAGTCTAGACTGCAAAAGTGGCATGTGAGTCTACAAGCAGCTATATAATTAAAAAGGAAAATTATCCTCATACAGTTTCACCCTCCTCTATTTAACGCCAGGCTGGTCTCTCCTGTGGAACTGTCTGATGATCATTTGTCCTTCTGCAGCTTGCTCCTTAAAAGTTAACTGTGGAAAGTTAGTGCTGGAATTTTAGGGCATTTTGATTGAACTAAGTAAAGACACTGCTTTTGTTCTCCTCAGCAGAATACACCCTGATTCCTAAAAGATGTAAGAGGGAACTGTGTCTCAAAAGGAGTACAATGAGAGCAGGTTAGTGTGGGAAGAATGGTTTTCTAAGCTGTTTTCTGCCCTGTCATTCCTTGTCTGGGATACCACCTTGCAAGCTGAGGCTGGCCTGACCTCAGCCATGAGAAGGTTATTCAACTGGTCTGAATAAATCACATAAGCTTCCTCTGGAGATAATGGAGGAAGATGAACATGTCTGAAGAACTGCTCCAGATATTATAGTACCCGACTTACTCATTAGAAGGACCTTTTTCTTACAGTCCGTAATACAACCCTCAAGGATTCACTCAGACTGTGTTTCAGATGGCTAGATCTAGGTGAGAGGAATCTTACTTTCCATTAATAAATACCTTATAAGTACAGCAAAAGATTGTTTAGGAAAGAAAATCAAGGATATTCAAAACTGTACCAAACGGAGCTCATGTCTGGGAATGTTTCCCCTACTATTCTTTATGGAAATTATTTTATTCCCCCTACTTCAACCACTTGCTGAAGTAGCTTTGCAAAGCCTGTTCCGGAAGAGATGGAAGACAAATACATAAATCTATGTGAATGACAAGAGCTTTAGAGAGAAGCCTATGAAAGATATACATTTATTTCTTGGCATAGTTATGCATCACTCCTTAAAAAACACCTTAGTCTATCTCTAGCTTTTTATACTAATTAATTTATTCCTTTCTGAAGAATAGAGATAGATGTGAGTTACCTGACATAATCCTCATTCTCAGTGATCAACTTCTTCAAAATCCTACAGCCTGATATGTGCTCACCAAAGAGAAAACTGGAGGCTGGAGATGGAGATCAGTCAACTGCAATGGAGTTTTCTTGTTCAAAGGACCTGGATAAATTTACCCCTCTGTATTTTCATATCATGAAAGAGAACATACCTATTTGCCTTTATGGTGACAGCCCAAGAGATGGTAAATTGCTTCCTAAAGTGAAACTGGAAGGGAGAAGTTTGCCTTGGAAGGATGTTATGGCAGCTCTTTTCTGGGGAGATATTCAGAATTGTGCAAGGAAAGATCTCAAAACAGGTAAATGAAATGTGGGGAAAAAAATGTAGGAAAAGAAGACATGAAAGGATTCATGTGAACTCAGTATGTTTACAGACAAAATGAGTCACTACTTTCAAGTTTTGTTTGTCTGTAATCTGGGCACTTGAGTTGTTGTAGCAAAGATATGGCATTGTGTGCAATTTAAATACTATTTGCACAATTGCTTCATTGCTGTAAAGGAATCCAGATTTGATTCTTCTTTGCTTTTTACAAATCTTTTTATTGAGTTATTGTTCATTTTGCAGTAGTAACACAAATATTTCTCCAGATGGTCCTGGTTTATACTCTGTATCTTCATGTACACGTGTGTACACGTATAGCTTTATATTTACTGATACTGGTAGGTGGTCTGAGAATTTATAAAAATTCAGCATTATCTATCTGGTCCACAAAATGCTAACAAAAAGAGAGAATGTTGTATTATGAAAGATATACATTTCCCCTTGGTACCTGCTCCAGCAATTTGAAAATCTTTGTTTTGACCCTTTTACAAAGACAACAGGGTGTGTGGTTTAAACAGGCAGATAAAATCCTGAAGACTTAAAAGAAAACATTTTTTTACATTACATGATCACTAAATAAATGAACTTTCCTACTCAGGAGGGAATGATAACTTGGCCAGAAGGTAGAGATTAAGAACACTTCATTTTCTGTTTTCTAATATTTTTTAAACGAAAGGTTCTTTTCTTTTCAAAGCATGAGTCTCTGTGAAATTAAAGGCTTACAGTTATTTTAAAAAATATTTTATGTACAAAATATGGAGCCATGAAAGGGAATGTTTGTATGGAACAACTCTATCCATGAAAATAACTTGCTCCTGCACATATGCTAGATGAAGGGCAATAAGTCAGAGAACGGCTTATTGTCAGTAATTTTTTTTGTTGTTGATTTAACTGATTTAACTCCTTACTAATTTTCTTCATTGTAGCATTTAAAATTTTTATTTTGAAGATTGCTGAGCTGTCTGACCAGTTAGTACATATGTGTTTCCAAATTCTTGACTCTGAAGCTTAGAAATGGTAACACTTTTGCAAGTATTCAACACGATCCGAGTTAAGGAATTTTTTTCCTCTAAGAAGAAATAGAATGGGTTTTGTAGCTCTGTTGGTCCTGTAGCACCTCTCTTTGTTCCCTTTATTAAATAAAATTTAACAATTTGTTTCTGTTCCAGTTCTCTTTTCCAAGTGCACTTGCTGGTTCTTCAGGCTCTCTTATTTTCTCAGCTGAGATAAGGAACCATGGCATTCGCAAAGTGCCTGGCTGGTTCCCTGCTCTTCACACACTTCCAGAGTTTCTGCATCCTGTGGAACCCCAGCCGTTCCCTCCTGCCCTTCTGGTTAAGACTGTTACACAGCTGAATAGTGCATAGGGAGCTATATAGCTACCAATAAACATTAATCTCCAGAAAAGTAGTGGTATCCATTTTCTTGTTTACTGGAATCAGGTTTTAAATTATTTTATCCACAATATTTTAAAGATGTTTTAAAAGGCAAAATTTCTGGCATTGAGTGACTCAGTGAATAAATTGCAACATTATTCCTCAGAGCATAGCTTTGTTGCACCAACCCATAGGGAAACAAAAGAATTTATGCTAATTCCTCCCTACAACTCCTTGCTTGGTGGCCCTTGTTCACCTCCCCCAGATTTCTGTGTTTATGATAAATCTGCTGGGAACTGATTCACATAAAAAATAAGTAGAACCTTAGTGAGTCTGAGCAAAACATTGGCCCCATTTCATCGGTGCCTATTGTGTGTGAGCGTGTTCCAGAAGCCAAGTGGGGAGTGCTCAGAATATCAAGGCAAATTTGATAGAATCCGATTATTTTGTCTGGATGTTTTCCTTCTGGTCTCATTTTGAGGCTTATAAAAGTAACTGAAGTTATTAGGGCAGTGTCGCACCTTCCTGCACTGGATTATCTGCTTGCAATAGAACAATAAAAACAAAATATTCAAAACTAAGATACCATGGACAGAAGAAAGAGCAGAGCTTTTGGAGATATTACTGTTATGCAGCCATCAGATTTAATTTTCTGTTACAACCCACTGTACTGTGAGTCAAAATTCTCTTCAACAACTTTTCCATTGTCTTTTTACTATTCTGATATTCCTGTTTGACCATTGTTTCTCAAATTCAGGGCAGTAAAACAATGCTTGCCCCCCCCTGCCCCCCCTGGTTACTACATCAATACTACCGCTGTAGTGACAGGAAAGATTTGTAAGAACAAAGACTTTGCCCTAACAAAAAATTATTTACACATTTTATTGCCAAATGGAAAACACTATAATTATGTCAAGGATTGCCCTTTGCCCAAAAAGACTTGAGGTAAGTGGTCAAGCTAGGCAACCCAGCCAGTTTCAAAGCTGACAGTAGCTTTTCCAGTTTTTTAGGATCTGACAGCTGATACTACCACTGAATAAAAAGCACAAGGCTTAGCTGTGTAGTTCCCATTAATTTAATTGCAATTTTGTAGCTAAATACCCTAGATAGCACTGAGTAGCTCAGCCTCCATTTCCAAAAGTCACAGATTAAAATTATTGACCCCTTGATTTCAGAGGACTGATATTTTCTTTTTCATAAAATAAATGAAACATGCACTTAAGACCATAAGAGTATGCAACTTCTTCTTTAATTTGAAATACACTTTTATTCTATTGCCTCTACAAGAGGCAAACTCATCTGTTTCTGAGTGCAGCTATGCTATATAATTTCCTTATTGTGCAATTAATTATGTTTTAAAATACTATGTTAAAACAAATGGCAATAGCATACAGTAAAAAATGAATAAAAGAATTATACCTTTAAGAGGAGACATAAAAGGAATCCTTAGGTATTACCCTAAAGGTGATAGTTCTGTTGAAGAGAAAAACACTGCATATTTTCAGCTGATGTAGCATTTTGAGCAGGTGAACATGCCTTCATGCTTTAGAATTTCAGTAATTTGCAGCAGAGTGCCATGGAAAAAAATAATTGGACAGAGAAATTAGTGTCAAACTTCTGAAAGTCTAAATAGTTGAGCCAGAAGGAGGGCTATAATTTCAAGAAGGAGACAGTAGCAATTTCAGACATGTTTAAGGATTGCCTAAAAATCAATTAACATAAGTAGCTAAAACATATTTTTATAGCATTGAGTGTCTCAAGACACATTGTCACATGCAGGATTCATTTATTTATATAATTTAATTCTCAGAAGTGTGTGTCAGAGTGGAAAATATAATGTCAGAGATCTGTAATGAAAGTACTTCAAACTCTTAAGTGTTTGAAACCTAGCTGCAGAGGCAAAACTTTAATAGTAGCATTAAAAAAGCTTAAGGTCTTTGGCAAAAGGCGATGAAGTCATCTGAGTATAATCAGCCACATAAACTGCACGTGACAGCATGATCCCGTGATCTGAACACTCAGCAAGAATTATTTCTGCTTCTGAAAGGACTCAGATGAGTTGTATTGTTCTTCCATGTTTAAAATGTAAGTTACTATATTATGAATGTGAATGTGTGTAGAGGTAAGGGAGGAAAATTGCCTTGTCTGAGACTACTGACAGCCTAGCCTGTGTTGTGTGCAGAGGGCATAAAAATTAGTCTTTTTCTTTTACATGATTAAACATAAATGACAAAAGACTTGTAAAGTAAAAATAAAAAAAATTGAAAAACTCTAAACAGCTAAACATTTTGGTGCATGCGCACACACACACACATGCATACATAACATTTGCACAGAAGCATAGATATACTTCCATAAACTTATTTAAGTATGAACTGGATTCTCAGCTAAGTGAAACAGTGAATCACAGATTTTTTAGGAAGTGTTTGGGCATCATCTCTGCTTTCTAAGCAAGAGAATTTCTTGCCCTTACCCATTTCTAGGTCAGTAACTGAAATGTCAGCAAATGCCTTTGGGAAGAAGGAGGACTTTGATCACTAGATCCATCCAGGATGGAGTAGTGAGATTCTGCCTTCTCACAATATGAAAATGACATTCCTTGCAGTACCACCTGCAAAGAAGTTCAACAGGGAAAGGTGGGACTGAGCAGCTCTCTCAGACATGGATGTAAGCTCTTTACTCAGCAAATTCTGGTCTATATCTCTGATTCAATGTCAGTACAAATACAATAATTCTGTTAGTATTATTTTATCTGGGAAAGCTTAGACTCTTTTCTGTCTTCATTTTTTCTTCCTCTTTTCATCTTTTTTTATTCTGTCTTTTGTCATCTTTCTTTTAATTATGTTTATTAGGCTGTAAAAAAAAAAATTAACAACAAACAAAACAAAAAAAAAAAGCCAACATAAACAGGGTGTAAACGTGTGATCCCAAAGCAGCTGAATTACTATCAGGAGCATGGGAGCTTTGATCATCCCTTCTCTCTCAGGAATTCAGAGTTCAAGAGAGGGTGCCAGCATGGCTCTTGTTAGTGTTGTCCTTTGAGTTTGCTCAGGCTGTGCAGTTTATTTGGTTTCCAGGAGGTTCAGTACCTTGAACTTACTTTAGCTTGGCAGGCTGTGAATCAAGGTAGACATCAGTCTTCCCTCATAATGAGTGATGTTTAAACAGTTCACTCATACTTATAACCCCGACAGCTTTTAGTTATAGTCATTAGGCAGCTCTGCCTCCAAACATCATAAAATATAAAAAATGACTCCTCCAAAGAACAATATCTTTTAAAGTGAATGGTACATTAAATTGCAGTACTTCCAATTCCAGGCATTTGAACTGTGGATTTAAGCACTTTTAAGCTTGCTTTGGATTGAGGAACCTGTCAGGAATATAATCATATCAGTTATACTTTCCTTCCAGATTCTGAAGGTGCTTTCATGAACCTACTTAATTAGTTACTGTACCCCTTGCATGGAGAGGATAATTGCTATCATGAGTCACGCATTAAGTGGGATCTGGAAATATCCCAGAAAGCATCAAGTTTTCTCAGGTTTTCAATATTTGATGCTTCATGACTTGTGGGGTTTGTAAGGATTTGTAATTTCCTCTAGAAGTGAAATGAGGCAGAACATATCACAGCTACTCACAACAAACTAAGGGCCTCAGAGGCCCAGCACTAGCTCCACAGAGCTAAATCTTAGTTTTCGCCTATTCCCTCCAAAATTTTTTCAACTATGTTAATTTCTTTCTTTGTCCTCTGCTGTGGAGTACATTTTTATGCTATGGTACACAATAAGTACTTTTGCACTTCACTTGTACCCAGGTAGATTTAGCACCTGTCCTTTGAATGAATGGTTGACTCAATGTGTGTTGGAAGTTGACAGAAAGCACTTCCTTTTGCTGTCACTTCTTGCCTTTTCCACAGAGATTGCTGTTAAAGCCTGAAAATGTTTTCTGTATAATATACTCGGATTAATTAAATTTCTGTAAGCCTCCATTCTATTCTAGGTCTTACACATTTTCTTGAAGGCTTCTGTTGCAAAAACTCTTCTTCACCTCTAGACGAAGTCATGCAAGTTGGTTCAAATTCACCCTGCTCAAAATTCATCCTGTATACATTGGATTTAAAATGTCCACAGACAAGACCTTTGAAGTGTCCTCTGGAATCCACATGCAAACATATAACTTGAGTTCCCATGTATGTACTCCTTGTTGCATGCATTGGAATGTGTCATGGTGGCTGTAGTGGACACTGGAGGGCACGGTGTCCATTTGAATAGTGATGAAAAAGGAAACTGGAGAGGAGTCAGCAAACTTGAATGATGTATTATCCCTCATTCTAAAAGAATTAGTCCCTTGATAAACTACACCATAACTTCGTTCTGAGAAGAACTAGTTAAAAAAAAAAAATCCATGGACAAATTAGCCTGCATGCAGTATGGATAAATACAGAGTGAAACTGGTAGAGGTAACTAGGGAATTAAGTTCTTGTCCTCTGCAATCTCATGGATAGTTCTCTAAAACCATCCAAACCTGAATTTAAAAAACAATATCTCTTTTTTTTGCACACTACCATGTAGGATCTTGATCTTCCACTCAATGAAATATTTCAGCAGGCATCCAAGAGGGTCTTACCCACGTTATGGATTCTTCCCACCATCAGCCCTGACCAGCTGGAGCAATCCCATCTGCTGTCAGCTTCTCTTCTTACAGCCATCATTGCATCCCTCATTACAGCTCACTCATCTGTAGAGCACCATCCGTCCTCTGAATGGAAGGAAGTCTTATTAAACAAGAGTGTTATTTGATTATCCATGTAAAACTTTTTTTATGTAGTACATAGGCAACAAGGGTGAATTTACAATAAATATCATGGTTAGCTTCTAACTTTTCAGGGCTTGTCTTTGTTCAGTAAATTTAAACAAATAAAATCTATGCACTGACTAAGTTACCTCAGTGTCTACAAAATCTTACCATTTTTTTTTCCTTTTCCTTGTTTTTTCCCATTATGCAAATACTCCAGACCCCTGGCCTGAAAAACAATAAGTCCTTGAAGTACAAAAATGCTGGACACTGCAAGCTGATGTTGCAACAAGGGTGGAGTGTCACATAAGTTGTAAATTTAACAAAACTTAAATGTGCAGATGACTAATGTTAACAGATCTTAAGACATATGAACTACCATCAAGGCAAATTCCTCCAGTGTTTTCTTGGGTTTGAATATATGCATGTATGCTGGCACGTAATTTCTTATGAGAATGTAATACATACTGTAAGTACCTAAATATTTTGGAAAAGCTAGGTGACTATTTTTTAAAATACCAAGGAAAATTATTTTTTTTGTAACTTCTCTGAATTTACATAAACATAGGAATTGTGTCACATTTTGGCATGCCCTATTCAGATACACCTAAAAAAAAATCCATAGAAGAAAAACCACTGAAATAATTTATCTTTCCCAGGCCAAAATACTTTTTGTTATTATATGGGGAGAGGCAGTGATTAAACAGTCTGAAACACCAATTGTGATGAGAAAACATATGCATTTAATGTACTGTCCTCCTCTTTGTATGTGCTGTAGTGTCCTACTGCTTCATTCCTTCATCTTGGCTCAATCCAAAAGCTATTGAATTCAGTGGAAAACCACCCACTGACTTCAGCGGGGAGTTGATCACTCTCAAAGAGCATGTAACAGTACAGGGTAAAAACTGATTTAATGCCACGTGTTATAAATCTCTCTTCCACAGCAGAGCTTGTAGCTCTGTCTCAATAACACTAAATCAGAGTAAGTAAGGAAGAAGCAAATTGACCTTCAGGTGGGGAGATCTTGGGTTCTCAAATCTCACACAAAAGTACCTTTTGTTTTTTGCATCGTAGACAGCATCCACACCACGGAATAACAGCCAGAGGGGCTGAGTTGGAGGCACAGAGAAGTCACACGACAGTAGCTGTGTAAAAACAATCAGGTGAAAAGGAAGAGATTCAAAAAACAGATAAAATTGATGATCATAATTTCTGAGGAAAAAAACCACTGTTGGGTAGTTTTATGCTGCCTTTGCAGTGTTAGCTCATACAAGTTTGTGATATTACTCTGAAATCAGCGTAGCTTGATTTACCAACTTCTCAGCTGTTCATCCCATTAGTCACATCTTCCTCTGGGGCTTGAATTGTTAAAGAAGCTGCGTCAGATTTCAAATATCTTTCTGTATGTTAGATTTGATAACAAATTGGAGGAAAAAGGTTAATGTAAATGTAGGCTGGAAATGTAGCCTGGGCATGTCATGCAAAAAAATGACTGTCACAGGTTATGAAGCTAGACATTAAGAGACTCAGAAAATAAGTAAAAAATTGAAAATTTGTAACTTTAATATTGCCAATAACTTGAGGGATTAGCAGGGCTTTCTCTTAGTGTTGTTACATGAATATAATTCCACTAATTTTTGTGAGATCTACATTCACAGATTATGGGGGAAATGGCCTGGAGAGCAACAAAACCTCAAAGCAGTTTTTGCACTTCTGAGACAATTTATTTTCCTGAATTTCAGCAGCTGTTGAGACAGTAATATAGTCAGCTCTAAATTCTGAATATACTTACCTTATTTTTTTCAGTATTTTCTGGTTACTCAGAAAGAGCGGGCAACAGAGAAGGAAAGTCTGAAAGTATGCCACTCTTGGAGCAAGGTTAGGCTTCTGTTCATGTTGCTCTAATCAAGAAACGAGATTCTCCGGGACACAGTGTTGTACTGGAGTCTGGAGCTCTGATGGATGGTGTTCTTCATGGGTTGAACCCTTCATAGATGGTTATACTTTGCATGAGTGAGCTCATAGTACAGATGACATAGATAAATTGTGTGCACTCATTCTACGTGGACATTCTTACTCCTTGATTTTTACTTCCATTCTCTGTTCTTAAATGTACTAAATCAAGATCTCTTTGTGATAGCTATAGAGTGCTCCCCATTACAATAGGAATTACAGTGAATTACCAAGGAAATTAATGAGGAAACTAATGTGGATGAATTCCTCCCCTCCACTAGGCTGTTGGAGAGCACCAGCACAGCTGCAGCTTGCTCCTCCTGCAGCTCCCACTGCTCCCACCTGACTAATCTGGCTGATGTTTTCTTGTATGGCCGGAAAAGTTCAGGACAAGATTTTTGATTAATCTGCTTTCACACTGGGGCATCTTTTGTCTCCCTAGTCACAGTCTATGGTCTCAGGCAGTCTGTATGACAAATACCTCATGGAGACTCCTCCACCTTGGGAGCTGCTGTAATGGAATTTTTATGAGCCATCTAGCACAGTCATCAGTTAATCTTGCCTCAGGTACAGAAAGAGAAAGAATGAATAAATTACCAGGGTCCATTGACAAGTAGCAAGGACAATGGGCTGTCAGTAGGATGTAACTTACCCCAGTAAAACACAAGACTTATAAATACTGCATGTATCTTGAGAGGAGTGGAGGAGCTGCTGGAAATCGTACCAAAAAAACCCCAATTCACACCCTGTCCTGCCTAGTGATTCTGCAGTAAAGTAGTCTTAAATGAAGAGCAAAAATACTTAAAAAATATGTTTATGACATTTATATTTTAAGTGTAGGTCTCACTGTTATCTATGGAGAAGGGAATTAAATAAAAATCAATGTAGACGGTAGCAGTGTTTCCACTGTCAGAAAAGCAGGGAAAGTTTCTGGAAATAAGTTGCCATGATCTGTGTTGTGGTGTGGGAGAAAGGATTGCACTAGAGGAGACAAATTTGTACTCGTAGAATCATAGAATCATAGAATCATTTGCATTGGAAAATACCTCGAAGATCATTTAATCCAACCATTTACCCAGCATTGTTAAATCCAACACTAACTTCATTAGGAACAGATTAATTTGTAAGAAACAGCGGGGTTATCTACATTCTAGAGATCGTTGCCTATTTAATCACTTAGTTCTCAAATGTCATGAATGTGAAACATTGGATGTCCAGAAATTTCAACAAAACATGGTGTTTCATATTGTAGATTAGGACATAACTGTGGTAAATGTAGCAGTCAGAAAGTTCACAAATAGAATCTTAAACAGAATAAACTCCTTAGCAGAGATAGAGGAATTGTAAATCTGGACGTTGGCATTCATTTCCATATTCTTTAAATAAAAGTGACGCATAGGCAAATTCCAGAGATGTGCCGACATGACCTTAGTCTGACAGCCATTCCCCAAAGACAGCACCTCTTCCAAGGACAGAGTTGCAGAGCACTTTTAGCCGCGGGCACATGCCTACTTCCAGGTATGGATTTTGAACTGTCAGCTGAAAGGGAAAAGGGTGGGTAGAGCCATCTGTAACTTAATTTCTACATTTCTTTTTTAGTTGTTAAAGGGGCCTCTTGAACATGATTTTTTTTCTGAAAACCACAAAACTCATTGTTCCTTTTCAGGGAATTTGTTTCCTTTCCATAGTGGGTACAATGAACAGTCTGTGATATGTGCTAATGGATCATCCATGAAGACCTTGGATAATTCAAACTCAAATAGTTTTACAGCTGATGTTAAATTTACCTGTTGAAGTGTTTGTACCATCAGTGAAGGAGTCAGGCAATTGGTAATGATGTGATTTAGGAAGACCAGCAGGTGTGGTGCAGCGTAGTCATACCAGAACATGACTAAATACAGCTAAGTTTACGTACAGCCCTAACCTCAGGTCAAGCTACTAAAATTGCCATGGTTCTCATGAACTGTTAGTTTGGGCTTGCAAATGTTCCCTTTTGTCTTCACTGACAAATAAGGTAGTGGCTGAAGCCCGGACATAATTGCTGTCTATGGCAATGGTTAGGGCTTTGAGGTGGCCTGAGGGCTCATAAGACAAGAGAGGATCACAGAAATGGGTAGAGCAGCTGTTAGAGCAGCTAAGCAGTCTTTTATACTTCAGAGGACAGTACTGAGATCTGGAGTGACAAAGGTAAAGTAACCAGCCCTAAACTAGAGCCTGACCCGTGGCACTAACAGTGAGACCATGGGGCTCTACCAAGCTTTTATTTCTGAGAGGTGACAAGCCTTACAAGGTGCCATTCTGCACCATCTTGTAGACCTGCAAGTATCTATGCCATCCTTTATAAAGCTAAAATGCAGTGAGGCCTGTCTGAGAGCTTGTGGTAGCAAGTTTCACAGACCCCATAAAGTTTTGGATGGAGGAAGAAATATATTAATGAGATTCAAAAAGGGAAAGGAAGGTCACAGTGGCTCACAAGGCATCTGTGCTACCACAGTGAAACTACCATGAGTTCAAATAGAAGGAAGGAAGAAAAAAAGTGTGAAGGTTATTGAGACTGATAAGTTTATCTTGGCCTCCTGTAATTTCCACTCAGGGTCAGCCCTTTTGTTGACTCAATGACAATCACACAATAGCTGTGGGATGCAGTTGGGCTGGACTTTTCCTGAATTACCTAGGGTACTCTGTCACAGAAAAATTCACAGGGAACTTGAGTCACCTCTGCCGTTACTGTGATCTAGCAACAAGATAATACCACCCAATTAAAGGAAATCACATAGCAGTGTCACAGAAATAAATACATATATACTTCAGCCACATAGTTTGTCACATATGCTGTTGTAAAGCAGAATACTCACCTGGTATCTAAAATTCACTCCAAGTAAAAAGATACATTCCCATTAAAAATCATTCTTGGAAAATAAACCCTGCCTTGCTGGTGGTAATATCAAAGACCCGATATCAACCAAGCAATGTGACAGTAAATCTATTCCTTGATAGCAACTTGATAGCTATGGATGTCATATATCTGGATTTCTTCGACATGGTCCCTCACAATATCCGACTCTCTAACTTGGAGAGATATATTTGATGGATGGACTGTCTGGTGGATGAGGAATTGGTAGATGAGGAATTGCTTGGACAGTTTGGACAGTTTCATCCAGTGTGTAGTGTTCAGTGGTCCAATGTCCTGATGCACATTGGTGACAAGTGGTTTCCCTCAGGGGTTCATATTTGGATCACTACTGCTCAATATTTTCATCCATGACATAGATGAAAGGATTGAGTGCACCCTCAAAAAGTTTTTAAATGAACCAAGATGAGTGGTGCAGCTGACATGTCTAAGGGATGGGGTTCCATCCACAAGGACCTGGACCAGCTTGAGCAGTGGGTCCACAGGAATTTCTTGAGGTTCAACAAGGCCAAGTACAGGGCCCTGCAGCTGGGTCAGGACAACCCCTTGTATCAATGCAGACCAGAGGGTGAAAGGATTGAGAGCATACTTGCTGAGAAGGACTTGGTGTTACTGGTGGATGAAAAGCTGGTCATAAGGCAGCAATGTGCTCTCACAACCCAGAAGGCCAACCCTGTCCTGGGCTGCATCAAAAGAAGTGTGACCAAAAAGGCTGAGGAAGGTGATTCTCCTTCTCTACTTGTCTCTGGTAAGACCTCACCTGCGGTACTCAGTCTTACTCAGGTCTTGAGGAAAGGCATAGAACTTTCGGAGAAAATCCAAAGGAGGATTATCAGAGGGCTGGAGCAGCTCTGCTATGAGGACAGGCTGAAAGAGTTGGAGTTGTTCAGCCTGGAGAAGATTCTGGGAATAACTTATTGTGGCCTTTTAGTACGTAAAAAGGACTTATGAGAAAGATGGGGAAAAAGCTTTGTAACAGGGCCTGTTGGGATAGGATGAGGGGTAATGGTGTTAAACTAAGAGAAGGAAGATTTAGACTACATACAAGCAAGAAGTTTTTTACAATGAGGGTGGTAAAACATTGGAGCAGGTTTCCCTGAGTCACTATCCCTGGCAACACTGAAAGTCGGTTTAGATGGAGCCCTGAGCAATCTAGTCTACTTGAAGATGCTCCTGCCTGTGGTAGGGGTGTTAGACTAGATGACTTTTAAATGTCCCTTCCAACTCCAGCTATTCTATGGTTCTATGATAGTGTGCCAGCACTCCAACTAAATGAGGTTTTAAAGAGTAAAGTTTCTATTTCTGTTCCTAAAAAGTTACTACATACATATGCTAAGTCAAGAAAAACACATTAAAATTCTGAGGTTATTGCACTGTTCCTTTGGGTTTGTCTTTGTTTGACATTATGCATGTGTGTAAATAATTCCTCAGTCAGAATATCGTATGTGTATTCCAGTTCGATGGGGAAAAAAACTAATTGTGTAGAGTTAATGAGTTTCGGCAACAGCTTTTCCAAAGTCCTATTTCACACAAATTCTGTATTCATTGCCATTTTTGAGAGTCCATGTAGGAAGGAAGATCTGTTTACTATTTGATTTCATTACTGACTTTACTTGAGGAATAAGAAAAGGAGGTTTTTAGCTAACTTGCCGTTCCTTTTTTATTGTATTAATTTAAACTGTAGACTGAGGAATTTGCTTTCATCTGTAGTTTTAGAGGTTATTCAATCTTCTTTTCAAGCATTTAACTATCCATATATATATGAAAATACTTTTTTCTTCAGTAGGGATAGTCTTTGAGGTTTATAGCAACTTTTTTTGGTGTTAAGTTCTACCATCTATTGTATCATTTCATATGTTGGAAAGAATTTCTAAAGTATACATTTTACTTACTAACATACAATTATAGAACTTAGTTTAAACTAGTCCTTTTCTTTTAATAATGTGTTGTGCATGGTTGTGGCTGCTGCTGTTTTGACTACAAGGACAATGGAAAGGTTGTGAGTGATCTATAATCCAAAATATGTTTGGAAAGGCATAATTAGAGGTAATCTTTAAACATGAGCAATATGTATTCCAAACTTCATGCAGTCTTAATACTACATGGCAAATCTAGATTTGTACACTGAGACAAAATCCTGACCTTTATTTGTGAGATTTGTGTAACACACACACACATTGGCACCCCAACATTCTTCCACAGGGAGGAGCAGGGATAGGACAAGAGCAGTTCCCTGACCATCCCCATAAATGGAATGCTGCGGGAGGTGGCCCAGGCCACTTCTTATGGCACCAGATATCTTCTTATTAAAAGTGGGTGCAAGGATGAGGTGAGGTTTGGGCTCCACAGCCTGAAGATAACTTACTTCTTAAAAAAGGAGCATGCTTAGTTTTGATGATTTTTCTTCTTTTTCAGTGACCTAAAGTATGCCTGTGTAGGCAGCCCTCAGCAAACAAAGGTATCTGTGAACTCAATTTCTTTTTCCTCACTAGGGAGGATTTCACTCTTTATGTTCCAATTCATCATTCTTGGTCATTCTCTCTTGAGTGCCGTTAAGTAACCTCCAAGGTAAACAGGAGTTCATTGTAGGGCAGAGGAAGAAATGAGAGGAACGATGTCTTAATCTGGGCTCCTATTTGGAGGAAGCTGGAGACTGGACATTTTTCTTCTTGGGGTGTCTACATTGTAGATGGGAGCCAGACAATGTGCATACCTTGTCTGTAACCACAAGGAGAAAAATGGAGGAGATAAGCTGTGCAGCTGCCAGGACCATTCTGTACTGAGCTACATTTGTGTCCCAGTTGAGTGTGTGTACACTTTGAGAGATGTAGCATTCAGCCTCAAATGAAAAGGCACTGGGTTTTCTCTGTGTAGGAAGCATGTTATCCGCTATGATACATGCTGAACTCAATATGCAGAGGGAACAAAGGGCAAATGTTTTGCTGATATTGTTTCCTTGTCCGCAAAGCCCAGTGGTCCAGAGCACTCGATGGTCTGACACATCCAGAAGGTGATGGCCAATTGTTAACAATCCTGTGAGCAACTTCTCACGGCAGTTCTCAGAGAACGCAGTGTTGTGACGACGGAAAGGCACAGGATATTACGGGATCCGTCTGTGGCTTTTGGGATGTGGGAAGCAGAGAGCACTCTGTTTTTGGAGGATGCATGGCTGTAAACAGGAAGCTTTGCAGGGCACAGCTGAGTCCTTGGGCTCTGTGCAGGACAGGGGAAGAAAGCTGCTGAGACAGGTAGTGGTAGCAGCATGGAGTTGTCAAGACATAGACAGCGTATTTGGATTTCCTGAAAGTACATCATTCAGCCTTGTCACTGAAAGCCCAGATTATGCACTGTTGTGTTTTCAAACCACTGAAAAAGAGCTGAGTTCTGAAATCAAGGGGATTTTGGAAGCACTCTAAAGGTAAACACAGGCTCCCTTAAGACTTTCCATTTTGGAAAGCACCTAAGTTAACAGTGAGCTGTTAAACCAGTATTATGAAGAACTACAGCCAAAATTTCATTGAATTAATTTACTACTAGTTCAGTTAATTAGAGTCTAAATCATTTCAGCCAACCCTCAGCATAAAAGTTTGACCAGCTGCAGGAAAATTGCACAGGGAAGTGGAAAGAATGGGATCCCTAGAGTGCTTGAGCAGATCTCTTCCGAAACACCCAGGGGTCAAAAAACTCAAAAATCACTTGTCAGAAGAACCCTGTATATTGGTTGTGCAGGAAAAAATAGCCAGGGCATTTGCACTGTGCAGATTTAACCTTCTGAGCCCTGCCCCTCCATCTTCCTTAAAAATCAGGTTGCAAAATCCATTCCCCAACTTACTCCAGTTTTGCTGGCAGTAAGATGTATGAATTTAATAGCTGGACAAAGGATCATGGGAACAGATAAGTGCTCCAGCACGTCCACTATTGTGTTTTGTGGTTTGGGCAGTCACTGTTGCCAAATGACCACAGAAGGAAGGAGTGCATCTGACAACAACATTATGCCACAGCATTAATGAGTAGAGAAAAACACATCAGTTGTGGAGTATACATTTTGATCATTACCTCAAAGACAACTTCCTAATAATAAGAAGAATCCAGAAAGGAACTACAAGGCTACATCTTATAATTTGAATCAAATGCATTCAGCACAAAGTCCTGTGTTTTAACCCTCTAAGGCAAGTAGATAAAACTCAGGAGTCTAAAAGGACCTTCATCCTGAGCCAGCCATTTCTTACCAAATCTTCAGTAACAAAGACTGGCTCAGGGCAGATGATTCTGCAGGTTAGAGCTGGGTATGTAGAAATGCTCTGTCCTTTCACCTGCAGCTCTGACACTACTGCTACCACGTAGCCTCCAGAGGAAACCTGGCAGAAGCTGGCACCCACCACCTTTCCCCACTACTCGAACTCCATATGCTTGTTGTCCTCCAATAAGACCTTTACAAAATAAGTCAACTTACTATTATTTGGGTTTTTTCAGTCTGTGTTATAAGCAAAAAGAATACATTACATGGGAGTGGAAATAACAACTAAACTGTAAAGTATTTTTTTTGTATAGGAGGTAGTTATCCACTGTGATTTGTACACTTCACAACAGATTTCAAATTGGCAAATAGTAGGCACAGAGGGGAAAAACAGTCTAGGATTGAGAATAATTATTAATAATACCCAGCGTGCTCTAATAGAAGCTGAGAAACATATTATCTTTTCCAGGCAAGACATATTTTTCAAAAATTATAACGTTCATTAGTAGTTTGTTTGGCCAGATCTGTCTCCTAAAATTTACCATACCTCTTGAAATACAGGGGTATTCCTTAAAACTTTTTAAGAGTGAAACCCTCAAAAGGAAAACAACAAATGGGGACAGGGGCATGAGATGAATGCTGGAAAACAGGAACTACATAAAGTGCATATTGACCGATGATCCTTTCTTCAATCTTAAGCAAATATCCAAGCACCTACATGCTATTTTGGTATTTTCTGTACAACAGCTTGTAGCTGGTTTAGGGCCTACCAGTATCTCATTACTCACAGATGGAAGAAGAAAGGAGGTGTTTGTCCACTGAAGGAGTCTATAAATCTCCTCTCACTCTCTGTGACTTCAAACACCTGGCTCTGCTTACTATCCACACAACCAGCCCAATGCTGTCTCTAACTCACTCTCTCCTACACTATAAAACTTCTCTACTTTATCTCTCACCTGTCTCTCATAACTACTCCTTAATAGGTACCAGGTGGCTCCACTGACACTTGAACCTGACTCTTGCTATCACAGATATTAACTCCATCCTTGCTTGATTTGACATTAACAGTCTATGGATTTGGGTATGTTGTCCTGTGATGAGATCTAAAACAAGGTGAAGGAACTGGGAAGAGTCTTATGTATCCACAAATAAGATGTTACCATCCTCTTTCTTTCCACTTTAGACCAGACTAGTGAAGAAAGGAGTGGATTCACAGGCATGACACCTCCACTCTCTTCTCTGTTCTGCCACTGAACTGCGTGCAACACTGTCATTATGGAAATGGAAAGATTTGATCAACCAGAACATTTATAAATTAAACAATATTTTCACACAAGTGAAATAAAAGCCAATAAACCAGTGGTATGGGAACCATAAAATATTCTGAATAAACATATCTTCATGATCCAAAACAGCAACAAAAAACCGTCATCAGCAACAGAAAACAAACAAACACAACAAATCCAAACCCAAAACACGAAGATAAGATGAAAAAGCATGATTTGGACTATCAAACCACAAAGGATTTATTTTCAAGTTATTGTTGTACCAGTCACGTGGTGCATTCCTCACTCCCAGCTTCCATTTCCTTGTAAATTGAGAGTCTAATTTTTAATGGTGATCTGCAGCTGACATATGCAGGACATAAGTGATTTCAGTCGCACCTGTAATGACCTTTGTTGGATTCAACTGAATCCAACCGTGGCATACTTTTCTTGCTATGTTCCACCCTGTTTTGTGTTTATGATACAGTAAATTTTTATCCTTTGAAATAAAAATCCTTCTCTCACTGTGATATCTTTAACTGTGTTTAATGAAGCAGAACTCTTAGATACAAGACACATAAGAGATCTAGAGAACAAACACTCTTACATAATATTTAAATTGCTGTATATTTTAAAAATTCAAAAATAAATGGCAAGCAAGAACATTCACTAAGACTAAACCAAAAAACAACAATAACTTAAAAAAAGTTGGCAAATCACAAATGAGCTACAGTGAGCATTTACACAATGTGGGTGAAGGACAAAAAGTAGACACTCACTTGCTGAGGGTGAATCTTTCTGCAAACATGCAGAAGGAAGAGTTACAGTGAGATTGCCACAGTCCCCAACAGTTGCCAGCCCATCAGCTGAGAAGGCTGTGACATTTGGATAATGTGGTACTTTCCTCTCCACACCAGACTAATTTCCTCCAGATGTGAAGAGGGCTATAGAATTATATTGTCCTTGAACCCTGAGATTAAAAGTCACTGGTCTGATGACTTGTGGAGGAGTTTTTTGGCTTTGACTTAGTGGCATGAACCATCTGCTTGAACGATCACCTTTCTTTTCCAGTGCGAATCTGTCATCATGGCAATTAGATGAAGCTCCCAGGCTGGAACCTGCCTAGTGTAAAAAGTATCACACTGCCAGCAAGTCATTGCCTAGGATGGACACTTGTTTGGGATGTAATTCATCTTCCTTCGGAAGGAAACCACATTTATTATCCCTCTCAAGAAAATCACAAAACTCTAATAGTTTTCTCCTGGGATTAGGGAGAAGAGCCTCGGAGATGTGTGGTGAGGCAAAGATTATTTTTATCCTTTTTTATTCGTATTTGTTTGATTTTATTTTGCAACAACCTGTGGAAATTCAGTGGATTTTAGAAAAAAAATATACAGGTTCCTCTTACATGCTGTTTGCTAGGACAGGAAACACACCCATGTTAAAAAAATTGGAGAATTAAGGGAGGAGAAAAAAGAACTCCAAACAAAACATATAACATGATACTGGTTTGTGTGTGTGCTGATACTGGCATGTGTGTGTCTGTCTGTCTGTCTGTGGGTATGTGTGTATACATACAAAGGTATGGGTTTGTAATTCATGTCTTTTGAATATTTTTGTAACAGAGTCTTTGAAGTAATTTTTTTTCTTTTTTTTTTTTGTTTTGGGCTGGAGATTTTCAGTTTCAGCTTTGCATGCACTCTTGTTTTCTGTCTGATTGTGTTAAGAGACAGAAAGGAAGTCAAGCTGTGTTTCAGACCTACATCTATTATTTACTGTCAAGTGCTGTGCTCCAGGTACCTCATGTAGCAATGAAGATGGAGAAATGGAGGAAATCCTACTATCCTGGCCAGCTGGCTAGCAAAGTTGCATATTTCAAGTCACACGTTACTTTAAAAGTGACTAAAGAAGAAATCTAGTGGTTTCCATTAAAGCACAAGTTTAGAACTATGGCTGGTCTTTAGGGTTAATTGATTCCATAGAAAGCACAGAGCCTCCTCACAGATCAAAGACCAAATGGCACAACATGAAAAAAAAATTGCATAATGCATCTTAAATCGTAATTCATTCTGTAATGACAATTACTATGTAACAAAACAATTTGCCTTTGTGCATGGTTAAAGGAAGCTGGATTTATGTGTTCCTGTACAATCTTTATTAATCAGTCCCAGATATTTCAACCAAAAAAAGCCCAGTTTTCCAAAGAGAGGTAAAATATAAGGAGAATTTTGTGGCATTTGGTGTCACCAGTTGCAGCAGCTACCCACCTAAACTACAATGTAAGTCATGACTAGTACTTAAACATGTAAACAAGGTTAAGTATGTAGTAAAATGTCTTTATATTTGGGTGCAATGCAACTATGTTGGACTCCACGATCCTTATGGGTCCCTTACAAGTTGAGATATTCTATGATTTTATATATTTTACATTCCATTCAAAACCTGTTCAGTGTCATGTATGTTTACTATTTCATTAATAAGGGGGACCCAGAAGACATGATCAATTTTAGAGAAGTGGGGGGGGGGAAATTAGCTTTTTCTTTTATATGTTGAAACGTTTTATGTTTTAACTGGAATGCAAATCATCAAAATGGAATTGTATGGCTCATAATTTGCTGTATATTTAAATGTGAACAAAAACATAGAAACAGCTCATTTTTCAATTCATAGTTAAAAAATCAAGTTGTGAGTTTTCCTAAATGCTTCTCACATAAGGTGGGGAAAACCATCACATTTACACCAGCAAGGAATGGGTGAAGAGGGCAGCACTCTCCAGACAGCTTTTGTAGTAACTCATGCTCTTCTCTGCTGCTTACAGTTGAGGGATCTGTGTAGCTGTGAAGTACCTGTTCCACCCTAACCTAAAATGGAGCCAGCTGTAGGATTGTGCTGTTCTACAGACAAATCTCTGCTGTTTCAAGGTCTTTTCATACATGTACACAAAAAATTTTATCCTTGAAAGCATGCACTTTAAAAGATACATTTGCTTTTCTTAAAAAAAGGTACATAAATAGCCTTACTCTTTAGAATAAGATATAATGAGGAGTATTAAAATAACAACTTACAACATCATAAATACTTGTCTGTTTTCTCTGTAAAATAATGGAATTTGGACTTTTAACTGGTTTCAAGAGCATAAATAACATTAATGATCTATTAGGGTAATTCATCAGCGTATACTCAGATGACTAAGTATAATAGAAAAAGATGAAAACAAGTGTTTTTAAAAAATGATGGCTTTATAAAGTACAGTTTTAAAAGGAAATCACCTAGTTCACACATTAAAACTAAAGTCAGTATTTTATAGCACCTGAATCTTATATACTCTATCTTACTACTGAGAATTAAGGGGACAAGAAAAACCATCATCCAAAGTAAGGAAGCCAGGCAAGCAGAAGCTAAAGGAAGGCACATGCTCCTGACCACTGATGAACTGGTAATGCATAATATGTGTGGTCTCATGAAATGCTGAACAAGTCTCAGACCCAACAAAACCCTGCCCTTTATTTTTTTGTGTGTGACTGTCTCCTAACAACAAAGGACAAGCTCTGTTAACTGCTAACTCTATTTACCTGATAGGAAAACGTATGGCTCCCCATGCTTCTGTGCATTTCTTATCCCTTTGGTTGAGAATCTGCTTCTTTCCTCAATTCCCTGCCACCGCAGTGGGACAAAGTGAAAATCTTGCTGCCCTGTGCCATGGTACAGTTGTTCCTGCTCTTTTGTGCCTTTCGAGGAGTGAGATCCGGGGTCATGGGCTGCCCTTCAGGAAGCTTGGTTTCCTGCACTCGCAATATTTACTTGAAGATGACAAGTCCATCCTTCCAACAGGATGTAAGTGATGTGGGAGTCACACAGTATGAAGTGCACTTGGTAATTGAAGACAGTCTCACTAAGGCTTTGAAAGGAAGCACGAAGCGTTGCATTCAACTGAGTCGTCAATGGGGCACCAGAGAAAAGAAAAAAGCCAGACTCTCATGTTCTCTGTGGTCTGTGTCACTGGGTAGATGGGCTGCTGTGATTTGAAACAGCTGTAAATGTGATCTGAGTGCTACAGAATTCTGATTGTAGTTTCAGTCCCTATCTGGCTTTTCTCTAAAAAAACAGTCTTACATCAAGGCAAGATGGGGTGAGACAGGGAAGGAATCCCTGGACAATAACAAATGCAGGAACAGGGGTCCACATTTCAGGTGACAGCTCACACATGTGTCATGAGAAATCTTGTCACTTGTTTCCAGGCATCTATGCAAGCTGTCTATAAAAATTTACACAGAGAAAATAGTTATCCTTCTAGTGAAGATTCTTTTCTGGAAAAGCAGTGCTGTTTTTAGTGCCACATGTACATATTCTTTATCACCTACATGATGTTTATTGTTCCAGTTATTGCATTGCTGAAAGCACTAGCTGCTCAGAGTAATTCAGCATTAATGTAAAACTGTAATTACAATCTTATGCTTCTGAGAAGACACTAAATAGATAGAGGACAGGTTATACTTTTTGTTCACTCTGACTTGTCTTAACTCCCCCATTGAAATGAGTAACTCAATGGACTTGCTCTCAGGGCTTGACTTGCGAACTCATTGAAGTCACTGTCCTCCATAACCGTGTCACAGTCTATGGACATTTTCAGAGAAACACACTGGTGCAAATATGAGTCCAGTGGAACTGTCTCTCACAGAAGGATTTTGACAGGCTTAGAGTACTTGATGAATTATAGGTAGTCCCATACACAATTAGTTATATTTAAGTCTGAAATTAAGAGCTTTCCTGGAAAAGGTGCTGCCTGAGTAAAGACAAGACAGCTGAACTAATGCTGGGTCTGTGGCATCTCTGTTTAAAGTGTGGCATAATTCTGAGCAGTGGATCTGCCAACAGAGGCAGATGGATTTGAAAATGTCAAGGCTTCCAGCCTCCGCTCCTTAGCTCCTTAATGGTTTGTAACATGTGAAACCCTCCACATCTACACTGCAGATCCAGGAGACACCAGGACACTCATCAAATGTGAGGGATCCATATCTCCCAATGCTGGGTAGTGATGTGATCTAGGTCTTAATGCTTATAACAAAGACAAACCTATCTGAAGTGATAATAAAAATGAAAGCTACATCTGCAGAGCAAATGTTTGGAGCTTTTCTGAAAGTGCGTTTCTTCCTATGATGAATAAAGTCTCAGACAAACTTACAGAAAGGCAAGAAAAAAACAAATACCCTTCCTTTTCCTGCATACGCCTTTGTTGTAATAACTAATCTTGATCAAATGTGTATCTGTCATTTTTCTGTGTTTTCTCTCCTATCTTTCATAGTGAAGATATCAGCTGTGACTTTGGTACATCTGCAGTTATTTCTCTTCTCTCAGATGGTATTTGTTTTAGTTAAATGGAAACCCACTCTCTGCCTGGTTTGCTGAGGCAGCTGCTCCCTTGTGCTTGATAGTATTCGACTTCCATGTTTGCATACCTGTGGCTGATGTCTCCTTGTCTGGTGTGACCTCAAAGGGAGGCAGCATTGGCTGTCATCTCAATTCATGGCTCGTGTTCCGTGTGCTTGGCTGGGCCGGGAGCACTGCACTTGCTGAGATTTCTTCCTGTCGCTGTGTGTGTGCTGGGTGACCTTGGCCACTCATCCTCCCACACAGGGAGGATTGTCTGATGTCAGGGGCATTCCTCTGCTTTCATCAGCTGATGTCCACGAGATAAGGCTGGATGCATGACACTTTGTTATTTTGGCTAAGCCTTTATTGATGTGCAACACATTTCTTGGAGGTGGGCTAGTGTAGGGGTGTTCAGGTCTGTTCAAAGATTTGGGTCACATGACAATAACTAAGCTTGCCAAGACATGCAAATCAGGATGTGCTGTGATATAAAGTGAATTGAGCATTACTTGTGCACTCAGACTCTGAGAAGAGATTTCCAGGAAATGTCAGGATCATCTTTTTATTTACATTTTGGTAACGTCTCAGGCACCAACTAAGACTTAAGCTTCATCCCAGAGATGATGCAAACATGCAAAGAATGTGTACTATGAAAAAGCCTAGAGCACTACAAGAAAGGTATGAAAGAAAGGAAATCCTTTTCCTGTGCTCACAAACTATTCTAGGTACAGAGGATTGGAAAAGACCAACTCAGTCACTAAGCTCAGTACATCACAGCCATGAACAGCAAGATGTCAAAGTGGTCACAGAAAACTTCTACTTCAGAGTAGAGCTCAGCACATGAATTGTGTGCCTAAATGTCCTAGTATGAGACCCAAGATCCAGCAAAGAGATTTAGTACAATCTTGTCTAACATTTCAGGGAATTCCTCCAGGGAAGAAAAATCCCTACCTAATGCCCTGCCTACTGAATGAAGGTCCTGCACCTGGGTCAGTGCAAACCCAGGTATCAACACAAGCTGGATGGAGAATGGATTGAGATCAGCCCTGGGAAGAAGGACATGGGGATGTTTTTTTATGGGAATCTCAACATGAGCTGGCAATGCACACTGGCAGTCCAGAAAACCAATAACTTCCTGGGCTACGTGCAAATTGGCATGGCCAGCAGGTCGAGGGAGGTGATTCTTCCCCTCTACTCTACTCTTATGAGATCCCGCCTGGAGTACTGCATCCAGCTCTGGGGCCTCCAGCATAAAAAGGACATGGATCTGCTGGAGTGGTGCAGAGAAGGGCCACAAAGATGATCAGAGGCCTGGAGCACCTGTCCTATGAAGACAGGCTGAGGGAGTTGGGGTTGTTCGGCCTGGAGAAAACAAGATTCTGGGAAGACCTTGTAGCAGCCTTCCTGTACCTAAAGGGGGCTTACAAGAGCACTGGAGAAGGACTTTTTGCAAGGCCCTGTGGTGATAGGACAAGGGGTAATGGGTTTAAACTGAAAGAGGGTAGGTTTACCTCAGGTGTTAGAGAGAAATTCTTTCTTATAAAGGGTCTTGAGGCTCTGGAGCAGGTTGCTCAGGGAAGCTGTGAATGCTGCACCCTGGAAATGTTCAAGGTCAGTTTAGATGGAGCTCTGAGCAACCTGGTCTCCTCATGGCAGGGGAGTTGGAAAAAGACGATCTTAATGGTCCCTTCCAACCCAAACTATTACATGATTCCAAGATAATGGATGGATCAGGAACAGCTCTCTCTATTCTATGCTGACAACCTGAATGGCTACTTCCACTCAAAAACACAGCAGGAATGGGATGAGGTGAGTGGAAAACACCTCCAGCACCTGGTACCTCTGGTCTCTGGCTGCTCCTTAGGTTTAGAAGGTTTGATCCTCAGTACGAGATACCAAGTGAGTATCAATACTAAAAGTCTGTGAGATTTTCTGTGTGAAAACACTGTTCATATCTCCAGGGAAAGTCAGAACAAAGTGAATTAGAAAGACAGTATTTCTAATCCCTGTGCATTCAGATAGGGAAGAGACTTTCTGCTCTGTAGCATACATTAGATTTTTCTAGTAGTGATATGGTGCAGAATACACAAACAGTCTTGACAGAAAACTGTAGCTGAGACAGATAAACTGAAGACAGATAAACTTCAGCCTGTGAAGGCCAAATCCTTGTAAATTCTGCTTAACCATGGCATTGAAGCATGTACTTAACTCAGTGTGGAGAGGAAATTTCAAATCTTGGCACTTCCTACAGGCTTTTTGAAGCATCCCAGTTTCCAGCCGTGGCTGCTGAGTATCCCAGTGCAGAAGCCTAATTCCTTCCAGCAGGAGAGGTTTCATACAACTGCTTGTAAAAGTGAGGAAGCTCAGCATAATTAGCACTACTTTCTGGAGCTGGGAGGCTGCCTCATAGGTTCTGCTATATTGTTACAGCATTCTAACTTCCTCTATTAAAAGTTTGCCTCTGCAATTAAATGACTAAAAAGTTCCATCAGGAGAAACTTGAAATTTTGTGAGAGGATACCAGTGAATTACTTTAATCACAGTATCAGTTTTCATTTAAAAAAAATCCCAAAGTCTTGATCAAATTCAGACCAAATTCATTATTACTTCTATACAAGCTATTTCAGTGTATCATTTAAAAAGACAGTTAAAAAAGTTATGCTTCCCTACAAAGGATCTAAAATATATATATGATATGCAATTGATAATGCATTCACAACCAAAGGGACTTGGATGGGATTGTTAGTTTCTTATAATCTTGGAGTATAAAACTAGGAAATCAGTGGTCTGTGGATAAATATATGATCTTCCTGTTTTCTCTGCCTCTAGAATCTCAGGGTTTCAGTCTCACAGCATCAGGTTTTGACTAGGAAAACAGTGAGGTTTGCCTAGTTGTAAGTGCAAAGATTTTGGCCTAGATCTTGTGTTTTGCTTAATCTGAATTTTTTGGTTGAAACCTTCAGGATGCAAAAACTACGTGGGAAAGCAAGTCTCTTCTTTACTTTTCATAATGTCTTCACATATGGCCCAAACCACCACTGATTAAAGATCTTTTCTGTCTTCCAATAGCTGTTGCAATTTGTGAGAGAAATACAAATGGAATCTGCTGAATTCCATCTGGAGAAAGCTCTCAAAGATGCACCTCACTGGTGATCCACCTCTGACCACTGCAAAAACCAGAACTGCTCACTCTGCCAAGAGTGTGGGATTCTTCAGGGTTACTCTCAGAAAAATGTTCATTTGTCCTCTTGGTGCCCTTACTGGACTTGTTCTGAGATAAATATTTCTGGTTTCCAAGATTCTGTTCATAAACATAAACTATTCACTTTACATTTTGTAAAAACAGAGGGAAAAAAAAAAACCCACATATTCCAAGAAACCACAAAGAGAAACCAAGAGAGCATGTTACCAGAAGAAAAAACATAGCATCTCCACATGAATATTGGTCTTGGCATTGCAATGCAGTATCATTCATCTTGTTAAAATATCTAAAATTATTGCTCCTTCAGTATTACTACCTGCAGGGGAGGAGAGAGAGAGAAGAAGTTCCTGGCATAGTTCAGAAAGACAAACTGTCAAAAAAATTCTAATGGACAAGGGTAGAATTTTTAAAATTTGGATTATATGATCCATTTTATCCCTTTTAAGTTAGAAATGAAGTCCAAGCAAATCATATCATCTGCCTTCACATATAATGATAAAACCCCCAGGCATTTGCATATTGTGATTTATCCTATTGTTCCTAAATATGATTTACTGCTGGGAAAAGCTGGTTTCTACCTCAGATCTAGGTGGGTAATGCAGCCTTGATGGCCAGTTTTTAATTAGATTAAGAATGACAAGATGTATTTTACACTGGGTGATTCTGGACGGTTCATATTTCTTCATGCCAGTGGCATTTAGCACTCAAACTAACTTGATGAAGTAGGTTCAGTTGTACAATAAGCAGTTTAGCACAGAGAAATGCACAGTCATTTATTTAAGTGTATAACCTTATTTATAAGAAGAGGGATTATGTCCTGCAAAGCAGTGATCCTGATATAGATTTCATGTTCCTTGTAGGTAACGTATTAAATGTGAATTCCTACAAGACAAACACACTTAGGGAGTAAACATCAGTTTTAAATGTATATACAAATTAATACCTCAAAAAAGTAGCAGATAATATTATTTCTTTATAGAATATTACTGAGATCATTACTGCTGTTTCCAGCTCTGTTACCTTTCCTTCAGAAAGGGTAAACAAACTAAGAAAAGAAGCTAGCAATGCTTACATTACAGAGTAACAAATAGCATGCTGTAAGACTCAGGGGTTTTATTTTGAGTTGATCCAGAATATGATTAAAAAATTACTTCCTCACCTTCACTGAGAAACCAGGAGGAAAATTAAACAGTGGGAGAAGGGCAAAATGAAACTCTTACAGCAAAATATTTTTGCCAGTTAATTGGCCACTGCTCTTCTGAACCAGTTTATTTGACATTTGGCAGATTTCCAGTGGCTGGTTTTCCTTAAGAGAGGGCTGATAGTTTGACAGAGATATTATAAAAGACACAGATCAGATTCCTTTAAAAAAGTGTGGAGATTGTTTTCCAGTCTAACATCGGTATGTATTCATCTCTCAAGAAAAAGAAGACTAGTACCAGACTGGTTCTGAACTTCTAAAAAGCTTTGGCAATTAACGGCTTGATTCAGACCAGAACTGTCTAAAGTTTTCTCACTTCTCTGTCCTGACCTCTCAAATCCCAGTGGAAATGCGCTCACTGTAGATTTTTTCTATTTCTAAAATGTTCTACGGTGCCATGGCATTGAGAAATCCTCTTGTTCAGCTGTGCAGAAAGCAGATGCCAAACAGCACTGCTCCCATCCCCACACTGCCCCATCATCTAGGCTTCTGTCTTGAAAAGTGTGCACATTTGGAGGAAGCGTCCTTTTCCTGAGGGATTAGAGCATCTTGTTTCAACATCAAAGAATGAACAATTCTGTGCATGTGTGTATATATAGATACACACACACATGTGTATGAGCTTACGTGTACCAGTAGCTCCTCGCAGCAAAGGAAGACAATAAGCATTCAATCCTCGCGTAGTCTTCAATTAACTAAGGTAATGACACTGTGAGACAGACATATTTTCATCATTGTAATCTATCCACAATGTCTTGAAGTAAATATTTAAAAGCAGAGAAAGTGACAGGGATTACTTCCATTCTTAGGGCCCTTTCTCAGCCAACTTCTCTGAGATCCTTTTCAACAAGATACATCTATGTTTCTTTGCAAAACTATGCCAGCATTAGCCATTTAACTAATTTATCTAGCATACAATCATATTTAATACAATGCTTCTTAATAAAGAAACCATGATATAAATAATGCTATATAAAACACAGATCAGCACATAACTTTGAACTAATTAAAGGGCTAGTGAGGAGAAGACATTTAAAGAGTCCTAATTTGCTTGCAAGACAAGAGGAAAAAGAATGAAAGGCAAAAGAAAAGGAGGCAATTGCTGTAAATTTTAATTTTTTTAAGGGTTTGATTTAATTCTCATGCATATCAGTCAGATTCTTTTTTATTACTCTGAGGTATGGACCACAGACAAATCTTCCACAAAGACTGTACTGAGTGTTTGTTCCCCCGCAAGTTCCTTTCTGATTTATATCCTAAATTAACCTCACCAACAAAAATAGCCCAGCATGACATCTGCAAAGGTCAGGGACAGAAATCCCCTCTGTTGGAAAGGTTTGCGAGGTCGCCTGCACGTGGTGGACATCCTGAGCAGGCACAAGGGCAGTGAACATGTAGCTCAGCTTCCCATGTGCTTCATCAGCTATTGTTCTAAACACAATTAGCTGATAAAATGATTTCTCCAGTAAAACAAGTAGAACATGCTGAGTGATTGGAGAGATGCAAAAGGTGAAAAAGTATCTTCTCTTACTTTTTCTCCTGTTAATAACAATTTCAGAAGCAAGATGTTTTTAAAAATTCTTTTATCTGAGAAAAGGAAAGTGGCAGCTTTTTTTTTTTTTTTCCCTCTCTGTAAGAATTATTATGCTTGCTAGATGTCTGCTCCTTTGTTATCAGCCAAGGACAGATAAGGCAAACATGTAACATCCACGGTGTTACTGGCATTCACTTGGAGTAAATGTTTATTTGAAGGACAATGCAGAGTTCCTTCTACTGGCCCAAGTATCCATGCTGAAGTAAAATCCTAAGCGCTTATAAATGAGATTAATTTGCTCTACAATTATTTGCTGTTTCAGGACTATAGCAACAACATGATTCATATAGTTATATGTTGACATAACCATTAGACAACGACCTCTCAGGCAAACTCTCCAACTCTGAAGAGCTAATAGAAATTCTTTCCTGCCATAGGATTGTTTTTAGCAGAGCTAAAAACACCTGAGAGTTTTACAGGTGTTCTTTTTCCAAAAGGCACAAAATTATGATGGTAACATTTATTTGAATTTAATTAGAATCTACCAGGACCTATGCTGTCAGAATCTTGTTTGCAAGGTTTCACAAAGCTTGAGAACTTAAACATAGTTACTGTTATGATTTTTACTGCTTCCTGTTTAAGGGCAAGACAAGAAGTGGAAATTGCTCAAAAATAGCTTCTTGGAAGTTGCTTCCATACCAGACTGAGTGTGTTTTTGCAATATTTCCAGTCCCGTTTTCTGTATCAACAAGTTCTCATAAATAGTACTTAAACAGCATGTTGCTGATTAGAACCACACCAAACTTGTAAACCTTGGATGCACTAGCAAATGTGATTTTAGTGTTTGAACCTCAAAGTGTAACTGACAAGTTAAAAGCAACAGATAAGTACAAGTCCTTGGAGGTATCAGGGTGGAAGATAAAGTTTTTTCAACACAAAGAATGGTTGCTCACCTAGCCCTAGCCTGAAATATACACAGTGATTTGTATTTTCTGAGTGCTCAACCAGTTGCTAAAAATACTTTCTCCTGAATATTAGTATTTTATTTCCAAAGAATTATGCTTTTTAGTATTTGCTTTTCAATTATAAAACTATGCAATATGGTCCTAATTAATAGATGTATAAAAGTGAGCGATAAGATTTATATAAATCACCTGCAATATCTGGCAAGATAATATAGGGGAAGATGAATGCAGAGATGTAGGAAATCAATTGTCCTTTATGGCCTTTTTATGTTCACAGTTATCAGAGAGACAATAATGGTTCATGCAATCCATCTAAATCTCGTTGTACCACTGGGGATCAAACAGGACTGACTCAGACCTGTACATCCCGTAGTGTTATTTTCCACATGGGAATAAAATTCCCATTGTTCATTTTAAAAATATTTTTCTCTGTGCAGCTCTTCAGGACACTGAGGCAAACTTAGGTCAAAGTAAATGGCAAAAGCGAAGTAGAGAGAAACACACCACCAACGTGGTTCCACCGACTGCTGTATATATGCAGTGACAACTTATGTTACCACGCACCAGCCTTGTTCTAGAACTTGCTGCCTGTGAAGATACACAATATTTTAATGCACCTGACCAAGACCACTGTTGTCACTTTTTTCTCTGTCCTCATATGCTCTTCTTCCTTCTCTTTGTTCTTATTCATTTTCCTACCTCCCCCACCAGAGCAAGATATTTGGGGTTTGTGTTCCAGGGCTGCTGCTGCATGGTATTTGTGGTCAAAACCAAGTCTGAAAGCTGTCTTAATATTCAATCAGCTTGTTTTCTTTTTCTTCAGAGAGCCTGAGGTGGGGAGGGGGAGAACCCCAACAAAACCTAAATGTCTGAAATGAAATCTTTTGGTAGACTGACTTTATTCAGCATTTTTTCTTCAGTTCTGATGCTCAACCAGGCATAATAATCACTAGGGTGACTTTGGAGGATTAAAGTCTTAAGGCCTAGTGGATTAGTATGTTCAAATCTACATCTTTCAGCTGTCAGATAGAAGAAGGGTTGCTTCAGAAGCAGAAATATTTTGTAAGTGCTTGCATGCAGAGAGCCCAATTTGTCAAAGTATTGAGCAGCTCCCAAGAATTAACAAATTTATCTTCCAGGCTGCCTGGAGAAGTGGAGAAGGATTATCTCCAGTTTATAGTTGTGGAAGCAAAGCACAGACGGATTAAATGACTTGTTTCAGGTCACATACAGGGCACTCAGGCTGCAGGGGCACTTGCTGATTTGGAGCAGAAACAAAAGAAAGTGTTCTTATAAGCTTCTTCACTAAGAAAGTGGTCCCATGAGCTTGCCTTTGTCTACTGAAAGTTTTGGGAAGGTTTTGGTGAACTCCAGAGCCCCTGATCCCTACATCAAGGACTTTCAGTAATGGTGCTGATATTGGCCATTAAAAACAGCAGAGAAAGAAATTGGCTTGGTGCCCTGGATGTAAAGAAGTACATCTTGGCTGAAAGAGGTGAACTGGGCAATTCACCAGAAGGTTTTGATTACTGCCTCAGCCCACAAGTTTTCTTCAGCTAGACCTGTTAAGGGAAGGAATGCTATGTAATTGGTACAGACCAAAGCCTATGGGAAAATTAAATTGCAGGAGTTAATCTCAGGTATTTTGTATGTGATTCATGCATTACAGCACTTGTTTTTAGTGCTGTAAGTAAGGAAGGTGTGCTGAACTGGTGAGAATGTCTTTTGTTCTTCCAACTGTTATTATCATTGACAGTCAAAATTATATCCTTCCTACTTTTGAAATAGTTGACAAGGACTGGTGGTCCTCCTGAAAACTCCTTTGGAGATCAGGTATCTTTTTTCCATGTTGTCATTTTCTTGCTGTTCTTGGAGGTTGTTGAGATTACTTCAAAATATTTGGAAGATGTGGAATCTTCTAGAAAACAGGCATGGGAGGTGTACCAAATATATCTGCTGCAGATAGTTACAAATATGTTCTTTCAAATCTAAAATCTGCAAGGGTTTTCAAGGCATCCTTTAAAAATATATATTCAAAGGCAGATGAGATAATACATATTATGAAAAAAAAAATAGAAAAGAGAAAAGAAGGAAATCCTGAGTTTAGATATTTACAACCTTTTGTCACCAGAGACTCCTGTGCAGACAGACACATACAGCCCTGTTGACATTGTAAAACTTCCTCTCCCGTCTTTCTGTGAGACTGCCAAAAAGGAAACAAAATCATCTTGATTATCTGGAAGCCAAGAGCCTTAGAGGTTCTCTCTGTATTATCAAGTTAAAGCTTCAGAACACACTGATAACACTTTCCTAATGCTGCCCTTTTCCAAGGATGTCCTGGTAGCGCTAATAGAAGATCACAAATATTTCATTTCAGTTTCTACAAGTGATGCAAACATAGATAAGAACATTCATCATCATTGAATCTGAGAAATGAGTCCTACGTCTGTTTCTCCACTTCTTCATTTCTCTTCTCCTAACTTCACTTAGCCTCAAAAGCGTAAAGTCTTGTATCTGGATCTGCAGTTTTCCTCCTAAAACAAACTCAGACCTATTTTCTGACTACCTCTGATTGACTATCACAATAGTAGAGTGAAGCAAAAAGCCATGATCATTCCCCATAGTGTGATGGTTGTCTAATTTTTAAAACCATCACAAGTCTGTAAAAGAGGTGTATAAAACAACTTGTCTCATATCCGGTAAGATATACCCAGAGAAAAGTGTAATCTTAGGAAGGTAATATATTGACCCTGTCTTCTGATATGGTAATCACAGGGAAAGTGAAAACCACATGTTCTGAGCCATCCACACTTGCCTGGGTCAGAAAACTCTTATGTTTGCCAAGATTGCTTTTCAGGCTTCCTTTAAAATGTCAGAGCTTTACTGCAACATATCAGGGCTGAACCATTTTTCCTTCATGTGTGCAGGTAAGAGGTACTTAAAATGGTGGAAGAAGGTGAGAAATGGAAAAATTTCTTGTAACTATGTGTCCTGCATGGGTTAAAGAGGTTGCCAGTAATACAGCATCGGATTGCTTTTAAGGATTTGCCTTTTCTTTGGGTAACCTACCTCTCTGCCTTTTACATGAAGCTGTTTTCAGAACGTGTTTGTAAAGTCTTATACAGGAGCTGGAGAGGAAATGGAGCCATGCAGGTCTCCACTTACCCAGGTTCCCTACTTTTGGCCTCAGAAACGCTCTTATAGCCAAATTTCACTGCATGCATGCAAACGGTTGTCCCGCATGGGCAGTCTGGATCCCGTTCCTCAGAGTACATGGTACTTTTATTTACCACACTGTGGAACTCATTGCATTTAAGCACACCACACTGCCCTGACAGTCTTGAGTCTGTCTGCAAAGAATTTGGGCAGTGGGAATGGAGGAAGATAACAGGGCCCCATCAGTGGTTGCCCAGATTTGGCCACCATTTTATCCCACAAATTGCTGTCTTTGATCAGTGCTAGTGCATGGGATATATCTCTCAAAAACTGCTTAGCAGCATATGTGTCAGAGTTTCATTTTTTATCTCAATATAAATCTACAAGCATGGAAGAAAAAATCAGAAGAAAGCAAGTTTCCTCCTCCACCATGATATTCATTCATCACAAAGATGACACAAGGGGTGTATTCTGGTATATATTATATATTATTTTGCTGTGTACATATCATTTTTCAAGTAGAAAAGCAGTCCACATAGTCATTTATTCACATCTGGGTATAACTTTTTGTTCAGATTGAAAATCACCTAAGCTGCTTTATGCGCTTAGGAATTATTCCAGTACAGCTTCACTTTGGTGTTGTTTCTTTTTCAAAAGGCTTTGCAATATCACGCATTTTTTTTCCATTAAAAGAGTGAAATCAATTTACTTCTGAACGTGTCCCCTTGGCAACACTACTTTTGCCAATATTAAGCATATGTGAGCACATCTGAAGCTTAATGATGTGGGGTTGTAAGAAAAAGAAGTGGTTAAAAAAAGTTGATTCCTCTGTTGTTTTGAAAGGTCCTGTTGCTCTAAATAATTGTATGTACATATTATGTATAAAAAAGGGTCCCCCATCTCTCCAGATTATAGGTATCCAATTTTTCATTGAAAATCACATATATGACGGTGTTGTCTCAACGTGTTCCAATGCTATGGTAGGATCTGCAGAGTAAATGCCACTGTCAAATTAATCACAAAGTGCTGAATTTTAAGTGGAATACACTTCCAGGGTGATTCCACAGTGAGCTGCATCATATATTACTTAAGAATAAATTTTAATTCATGAGCTTTTATCAGACTCTGGCTATGAGGCAGTGCTGCATTGGCAAATCTTTCTGTCAATCCACAGAAATTACATCAATATACATATATCAGATTTTTTTTATTTAGATTAGGAAGCAAAAATATTTTAGTACTCACTGAAGGACTGTTTGGAAATATGCATTTCTATTACTATATTTTGGATTTTATTCTGTAGTATCCTTCAAAGAATCTCCAGAAAGATTAAGACCAATGTTTGGGGATAAAAAGAAATAAACAGGTAAATCTTTGTGCAGAGATTTCATGGACTGTAGGAGTGGAGGGCTGAAGGGTGAGGTATATATGCTTGTTTTCTTCCCCTTTTGTTTTGTTTTTCTGCTGATCTTACCTGTCCCACTACTGCAATTCATTTGTCAGCAAAAGAGAACATTGTGTGACAATGTAACTATGTAGTTATAGTAAGTAGGATGAGAACAATTCATTCTTAAAAGCACTTAAAAGGAAATATAAACATAAACTCTAAAGAGTTCAGACGCTCTAGAGACCTTTTTAGTAGTTTAACAGCCACCCTAGAAAAAAGGTTTCAGATTGCATCTCAGATCCAAGTTTTCAGGTTGAGAGGAGTCTGCAGATGAAGTTTCAGCCTGGGCATAATTCTAGGATGATGAATTATCAAATTAATTTCATCATTTCCGTCTCTCCTCATTTTTCCCCAAATACAGATATCCATGCATCATGAGGAATCCCAGCTGGGTGTAAATAGAATTGATTAGTATAATTTGTTGTGCTGTGTAATTAAACCAACACTGTAATTGTCTGGAATTAATGAAAGTAAGAGGAAATGAAGCCTAGCAGGTAAAGTCATAGGTTTTCCCTACTTCAGAGGTAAAATATTAGCGTGCTAAATAGGCACAAAAGACTGATGGGAAAATTTTGAGAGATGGATTCTGCTTCTGACAAGCGATCTGAAATGTCATATATTGGGTAGAGATCGAGGGAAAAGAAATCCAGTAGGTTAACATTCAACTGACTACTACAGTGTAATACATGTCAACAGATCATATATATATATGTATATACATATATATACGTATATACATATATATACATACTATACAACATTTTATTCCAGTCTATCTTAGATCTAATTCACTAAATTGTCACTAGGAACCAAAATATGCAACAAACTACAAATTAAAAAGTTAACAGATACGGAATTTTTTACAGAGTTTACCATATGGTGAGAAAATATTATTCTCCTCATGTTTATAGGCTGATGCTTGAAACTACAATTGCATATAGTGTGAAGAAAGGAGGGGAGGAGAGAGGGAATGGGAGATAGGGTTGGACAGAGAAGAAGAACATTTCTGTGCCCTATGGCCTGGAGTGCTTTCTGCATCAGGTGATGTCAGCAGGGGCGCAGTCTCAGCAGTGACACATCTGGGTGGGTAATGGGGAATTAAAGAAAAAGCCTCCTCATATTTATGTAGACTTTGGCTGATCCAGTAATTTTATTCTGAAGCTTTGAGCAACAACCAGGCACTTGAATGGCAAAAGCAGTATTCCATATTAATTTAATTGCTTCCTAGTTTGCCTTTTACTTTTTTCCATTTCTCCTTTAATCTCTGTATCTCTGCCTGGATTTCCCCTGCTTTTCAGTGCCTACAGCTATAACACTGAAATTCTAGAACTACGATTTTGTGCTATGGAACACCTGGGCTGGTTTCCTATTAAGGTTTGTAGGAAAGAGTTTGGTTTGTTATTTAGACCTGGCTTTCATGAAGACAGTCATGCTTTTATCCATATCACATGAGAAAAGAACTTGTATTTGAAATGACACAAGATGAGGGCCAAGGGAAAAAACCTAAAACCAACAAGACCAGGAGCAAACATTTTCACTTTCCATGTGGGTAAATCCAAGCATGATTAACCAGGCATATGAGTAAAACAAAAAGAGATAAAGAGATGCAGAAACCCAGTATAAGAAAGGCTACAGAATATATATGGAGAACAGGAATAAAGAGTTGAAACCCTTGAGAAGGAGACATAGTATTTACAAAGGACATTGACATTAAGACAAGACTAGGAAAAAAGAAAAAAAGGAATTTTATGAATGATAGGTGATTGACAGAAAAGACAGGCAGGAAAAAAGAAACTGGGAAGATTTAATGTGTTTGTGGCAAAGGAGAAAAGGATGACAGAACTGTTCAAATATCTGACTAAATTTTTTGGAACACAGCAACAATTGAAAGCATGAGTTGAACACAAGTTGGAAAGAAAATATTATATATGATGTCTAAGTAACATTTCACAGACTTTTTGGTTTTTTCTCACACATACTGTCACTTACTAATTCAAGACAGAAAGCTTGGAAATACAGTGAAAAAGAGTATTCTCAAAATATTTTCCAGGCAGGTACCAGGAAGAAATGGAAGGTCTCTGAGAAAGGTTGTACTTACAGAAATTTGGATGAAAAAGATGAAGATATAAAGAAAGTAGCTTAAAATTCCACTTTCTGAGCCCAATTTGCCAGCTTTTGGAGGGTCAAACAACATACATGAGAAGAGCAATACAGAAGAAGAAAGAGAATACACAGAGATAAAATTGCGCAGATGCTGAATAGAGAATACTGGAAGATGGAAAAGAGTAATAAAATATAATTATTCCAGTTTGATTTTTTATTAATGTCTCAACACTGTGTGTACATATTCCAACCCCTGTGTTGCGGTCCTTTGCTTTCACTTACTGTTGATTGTCTGAAGGAGGTATAAATGAAGCAATAACTGCATTCAACTCTATAAAGGTGATCATAAGAGAAGCTATAAATCTGAAATCACTAAACCAGTTTGGTCACTAAACCATCTAAAGCAGCAGAAGACATGATCTGAATGTTGAACTGAACTTCTTTTGGAATATCACAAATAGAAAAGGATGAATTTGGGAGACTAAATTTGGGTGACCTGAGTCGTGGGGGGAATAGTGTAGGGAAAATATATGATGTGTGTTTGAGAATATCCAGAATATTCTCTGTTAAACTGCTGTCAAATTTTAAATTTAGAAAGAGAAGGAATTTCTTTGTGTGATTACTTAAAAATAGAGCTACATATCACAGACTTAATATCTGGCAGGCTTCTGATTAAAAGCTATGACAGTGCCTTCCTTCCAAAGATAACCTGAGCCAAAGAAATGTAACTTTTTCTTTAGAAGCCAAGGAGAAAGTTAATGAGTCTTTCATAGCCTTGCAAACATAAATCCTAAGATACCAGGATCAAATTATATGACTCCTAATTGAGCAAATCTCCCATGTATTTGCCTTGTGATCAATCATGAACCCAACACATGAGCAATCACCACTTAATGATGCAAAATCTGTTTCTGGACAACTTTGAACTCTGTAGGGGCATGGTACGGATACATCAACATTCCTCCCAAAAAGATGTTTTGGACAAACTCCAGCTTGGCAGATTTTACACAACACTTGCTATCTGATGAATACAATAAACAGAAAGTGACTACTCTTTACAAAAGAACTTTAATGGTCAATGTGCAAGAATAGCCTGGATGGATAAGAAAAGTTTATCCACATGAATAATGTTAGTTATAAAACCACAGAGAATAGGCTTTCCATGTAAACAGTCAACTAAAAAACAGGTTGCAATGACTCCTTTCTTCTACTCCAGTTGCCTGTTGAGTGGAGCAGTCTCCCTGCAACCCTTTGCAAAAATAATTTAATCCAGTAAACTCAAATTACTTATTAAGATTTCTATTCTGTATAATAGCAGCAACATTTATATGTTTTATTCAGATATATAACTTTGCAGAGTCATTGCTCTATGATATGCAGAAATCTATTCTGTGACAGGATAGGTTGAAACATAAATATGAACATAGTAATGACAAACTCTAAAAATAAGGATGCCTTTTCCATATTTAGAATTCTTTTTTTCTCTTCATGAGTGACTACGTAGCTACAGGATTACTCGCAGTGTGCCTGATACTCTATTGTAAGTGGTTCTGGAACTTGTTAGCCATCTGCATTATGCATTTCCTGTAAAGATGAAGGTGTCCTCTGGCAAGGACTGCACACTGACAGAAGCAGGTGAAACACTGAAGGGAAAAGCTGTATGTTGCTTCCAATAACAGTTGATTAAATGCCTGATAAAAGCATATGCATATAATGATCTATCCATCCCAACCCCATATCCATTCCTGATTAAACTTTTTGTGAGAACTTAAGTCTCTGACCAACATCCTGTACTCTCAGCAGTGAGTAGTTTCCTTTTGGCTTTTTACCAAAAATAATAACCAATCTACAAACTGAATGAAAGCTATTCTAAGTCAATTGCCCCAAACTGAAAATGGTTATTAATCCCATTTCTCACACAGATTTCAGGAACTTCACATCCCCTCTTTGAACTCCCAGAAAGGCAGAAGCATTTTCCAGTAAATATTTCCCATAATTGTTCAGAGAATGGTACATTGAAATTCCAGACACCTCTACTTGCTGAAGACAACCTTTCATTTATATTGCAAGTCTCACTGGAGATTAAAAAGAAAGATCCTGGTTGCTACACTCAGAGGTTAACACACAGAGTGAGATGTTGTATGAGAAAAACAACCTCCTTCTCCAGTGTGGTGAGTCTGGTTTATAGAAGATGAGATGTGGCATTATTTTAGAAGGGGCACCAATTTTCAAGAGAGAAGAGCAAAGAACAGTTCTGTTCCCTATGAGTCCCTTTTCCCATTTTGTCAAGAAAAGTCATTCTGAGTTCTGCAAAAACTGTTGAGTTGTGGTTCATTTCTTGATATCTTGAGCCAGCGAGTAAGAAAATTCACTGGGGCTGTATATACTGAGAACACTTTAATTTGGATGATTCTAAGTGTTTACTGAAGACAAAGACCCAAAACATCCAAGCCAATGTTATATCAGACGGCCTTTTATCACTTGCAAAAATGGTTTCAAAAGTGTGGGTATAAGACCCACAGCAAGCACTAGAGTCCTCAATAGCTGGCAGACCACGGATACACATCAAGAAGCACACTCCTGCTATAATTTTGAGTATAACTTTGCTCACTAGGAATTAAAAACTTTATCTTACTGGATAGTAAGATAAGCAGCCTTGGCCCAGTCTCAAAGCCCAGTTTTCATGTAGGAAGAATAGTCTAGGCAATCTCTTTCAATGGAGAAAGATTCCACTGGAGTGAAATCCAGGGTTTTTACTTGACCTTCTTGTCCTCCCCCTTCAGTAACCAACAAGGATGTTATCAGTCTACGGCATGATCAAGAAATTTACACAAAGAAATGTCTCCTGCTTTACCCAAGCATCAACTTTTATTTGGTTGATCAGGGTAAGGCAGAGTAATGTCTGTACACCTGCCTGTTTCCATTCTGTAGCTATTTCTGTTCTGCAAATACATTTCCCTACCAATTATTGCTCTTTTTTAGGCCAATAGGGAATTGTGATAGCTATTTGAAGCTGAGAATCTGAGCTACTAGCTAAGAACACCTCAGAGCCTTCCAAATTCTGGCCCCAGAGCCTTTCTTTCTCACCTCCAACTGGCACAATTTATGACTCTAATAAGGGCTATGCAAAATCCATCCAACATCTATCATTAAGCTATCTATGTTCATTATAGTAGTCTTACCTCCAGAGATTTTATAATTTACTGAAACATAAATATTTGAAAACAATGTTAAACAGACATAACTGGGAATTTATAAGTTCTCCCTTAAACCAGATTCCTCTCGTGTTTACCATATCTTGCTCTTCTCCAGCATAGCTTTTCTCACATTTAAAACAACAAAACATGCATTTCTTGTTGATATCAGATTTCAATCTCTTGTGATTATGTTTTCAGAAGACAACAGATGAACTGTCCCATTTTCTTACAGTTCATGGACAAAGTATCACAGATGCCGGAAGGGACATTTACTTTTGAAAATACTAAATTATTGTCACTCATTTATAGACTGGACCTGACTAATGAGATTATAGAATAAGTCTGAGCTAAGATTTTGAGATAGAAACAGAAATGGCTTAAATGCATTTAAATAAATAGGAAGCTTCCTGCAAATAAATAGCACTGACTCTGATTTCTGTATGTTTCATTGTAAATGATATAACATCAAATATTTTTCCAGTAAGTCCTACGGCAGGATTCCAGCTTCATCAAAACTGAAAAATGAATGGACTTTTGACAAACAGACATTTTCTGGTAGAAAAAATTGTTCTGTAAACCATGCAGTTATACATGTAACCTTGTAAAATGCTTCCTAAGAACCAATCCTCTCACATATCAAGCAGTAATTTTTTATCATTGTGGCAAAGCTGGTAGAGTTGCACTCCATGCACAAAGTAAAAAGCCTTTTGAAAACTGACTAAAGTGCATGAACCCTAATTTTCTGATCTCAAGATGAAAGGCAGCCCCTCTTTTCTTAGGTAGTGTTATTTCTATTGCTGGCATTCCATCAACCACAGGAATGTGTGGCACACAAAGCAAATAAGTTACAAGCATATCTAAACACCACCTTCTGCCTCCCCTCATTGTTATGAGAATGGGCTGTATTATACTCTGTTGCCCTTTGATGAGACAGATTTTGCTCTTCATGCCAGAAAGCTTGTTTTGAACAGAAAAATAGAAATAAAAGCACTTTTTTAATAAAAGCAAGATTCTGCATGTTGGTGTTGGAAGTTATAGCAAAACAAAAAACTCTCATGTAACAAGTTAGCACTAGATCAGTAGTGGTGGAGAGGAGGGGATTAACTGCAGGGGGTTGGGGCTTGACCCATCCTGTGAAGCCATACCAAGAACACCAGGATGAACCTCTGCTGGGATGACCCAGACCTGATAGTTCATCTTTTGTTGAACTCTCAGCCACTGCTAACAAAGTTATTGTTTTGGGGCACTTTGCCTTAAAAGATAACTTGCATTCTGGTCTCCTTTAGAACAAGTGTGTAAGGGAAATGATAAAGTCCATATCTGTGGGAAGCTTACTCTGTATCCAACCAGATGATGTTTAACTTGCAGCATCCCTCTGGCTTGTGTTACACAATCTCTACTTGAGTCAACTCAAACACTGGGCTTAAGACAAGCACCCCACATAGAAATATTGCTTTCTTACACACCTACTGGGCAGAAAGAGAAATGGAAATATGACCAGACCCTTTTGAATATTTACTTTAAAGGGAGGAAAGAAAAACCTCCATAATCCAAGCACTGTGTGCACTTCAGGGAATAACATCCTCTTTCCAGGAATGCTTGGTGCATTATCAAGAATTTTCCTTTAAATCTCGAGAGATACTTTATTTAGCAGATGTTATCTGGAGATTAAGCAGGTTAGCAAAAGAACAGATGTGAAAAAGGTTTGCCACAGTTGAATACATGAGCAAAGTGGTGTCAGCTACTGTAACTTGTTTCATAAGCTATGCAATGTTAAAAGATACAATGGTATAAGGAAGAAAACAAAAGCATGTATCTAGAACCAGCCTTGCTGTTTGTAGGGCCTTACTCTGCTATCAAGAGATAAAAGTCAGGAATATACTCTAATATTTTTTTGAACTATACTTCAGCTAAAATAATGACTAATTCTGTCCTGATTTTCATCCACTGAGATTCTGGCTTGCTGTGATCTCGGAGACATATGTGAAAGACAAATCAACCTGACAGTAGCACAGGAACTTCTTGTAGCATATCTGATGTCTGCTGAACTTTCCTTAGCAGTCAGGTACCTAATATAAAGATTGTTGAGATGCATGGTGATAACAGAACAGAATGTTCCATGTGACAAAGAGCCTTGTTTTCTTGTGTTCAGTAAACCTGAATAAAAACAAGGAAGGTGAATCTGTCTTTCAACAGCTGAAGCTTATAATAGTAAATTATTGTAGCACAAGTTCTTCCCCAATGCAGTTGTGAAGGACCAAACGTATCTGGAAATGTCCAGCAATACTGCTTCTCAAGCAACGCATTTATCTGCTCTAATGCATTATATCATGCTGTCATTTAACTGTGTGCCATTAATATGACACTTTGCTGCCTCTTTCCAGGAAAGTTGAAGAGAATGGAAGAGGTGAAAGTGTAAGGAAGAAGGTCATACCTCTTCTGTGAATTCAGAGGTGAAGAACTACTTTTAGAGTTAACTTTTCACAGCTTCATTTCCAGTTCTGGTTGACTGGGGAGTGGTACCTACTACCAAGTTAACTTCTGCACTAAGCCTATGCCTAAATGTGACAAAATGCATTCAACTGCTGAGTTCACATGCTTCTGGGAGATGATGAGACATTTCACTAGCCCACCCTCCCAAATGTATGCTACTAATGACAGTAGAAGAGCTTCCTGTCAACTCTAGAATTTGATTTCAATGATGCCCATATCATGGCACTCATACTTGGTCCTTCCCTATTGAAAAAAGAAAGGGAAATTTTCTTTTTGGCATAGAAGATTATCTTCAGGCTGGAAGAAAGGCTTGGATTCAGGGAAAGCCAATAAAACATCTTGTCCAGCCTTCAAGGTTTGTCTTCAAGGTCAAAAAAGGCAGATGGTTAACAAGTTATGCAAATTACTATTGTTAAATGAGTTAATGGCTTACCCTTCACTGTTTATCCAAGCAGACAAAAGAAGTGATTTTGTACAGAGAAGTCCAAATTTGGGAGACTGCCAGCTTCATTTCACAGACTTGGTTATTTCAAGTGAATTTTAAGAAACATTTGAGAAACCTTTTTCAACCTTCTGGTATATTTCTCAAAAGCAGGTTTAAGAATACATTTTCATTGTATAGTACATTGAAATTTTGAGTGTACATGGTAGTTATTATGTTCACAGATGCCTTGTTTGCTTAAGCATCTGGAAAATGACAAAGTATTTATTTACAGAGCATTTTTTTGTATCCTGTTTTTAATTGACTCATCTGCTCATGCAATTCATTTATTTGAATGTACATATCAAACCATGGGATTGAATGGACTTGAGCAAAGAGGTAATTTACCTTTCTCATAAAAATTCTCAAGAGTTAACAAAATTTTCACATTCTATCTCGGGTTAAACACAAGATTTAAAGTCTCACTGATTTCTCCCAATCATTCATTACTGGAGGGAATGAAAAAATACAATTAACAAGTCACAGAGTTGCATGGTCAGTCACTCACTGATCAAGTAGGTATTTACTTAACCAAGTGCAAAACCACAGCAACAGATGTTGGTCCTTATAAGGGTTTGAAAGCCGCTGTTCCAGTCTGAAAAGCAGAACAGCCACAGCAGGGGAATAATGAGAGAATCTACACATCACAGCCACCCAGTAACATTCAGTGTGTGTGTGATTGAGAGTCAGATCCCTGCTCCAAATCCAGCACAACACAAACCTTGAGTGCTGTTTGCTGTATCTTAGTGAACATCTTAACAGCTGTGTATTAGATCTTCTATGCTTTATAATCTACAGAAAACCACATACATCTTGACAAGATATTTTGTAAAAAAATTCTGGCTGTCTTCAGTTTAATTTACAAAAGTCCAGCTATTTATCATGAGTTCTCTTAAGTCTCATTTTCCTGAACTTTAAAATTCCTCTCTGACTTCAGAGTCCTCCATTTCATTGTCCTTCTGCTATTACCTGATTCTGCAGGCTTCATTCATTATCCTCTCTTTACAAGCAGCAGAGCACAATAGTTACTTCATAATTAACTGGTTTTTTCCCTGGATTTTTCTAATGTTGCTTTTTCTAAAACAAAGCAGCTAAATAAAAAATAAAATGTAACATTAAATGTCCATTCTTTTGTTCAGAGGTCTTGGCTAATTAATCATTTGCAGATTCTAAATGTGACAGGAGTCTTAGTCTCTTGCGCCTAAACTTTCTTAAAAGTTCAAACCCTCCTAATGATACCAACCTGCTTCTAGGAACTTATTCAAAGATTTTCAACAGATTTGAGATTTTTTCTTTGCTAAATCCTATCATGTGGTCCTGAGATTGTTTTCAGTACCAGATTATGGTATGAGATGGATCATATGACTTAGAGCTCACATTCTCAACACTATCGTAATTCAAGGAAGATCTCCAAGAAAAATCTCCTCTCCCATCTCCTTGACTATAGATTTTACTTTACAGAGTATTATACTTTCCATGGGATATTTCTGGAAAATGTTGATTTTAGTTTAGCCCAATGTTGTATCTGTTTAAAGCTCAATTCTTCATGATATATACATACCTTCAATGAAAATATAATTCAAGAATTTAATAACATGAGAGCAAGGAATGAAAGAGAGCAGAGTTCAGGTTACTGCGTTTGCATATTTAGTAGATGTGCTAGTCCTCTAATACCTCAAGAAGCCTTTTATAAATCATTCAGTTCTTTATATTTTATTCCTTTAGACTATTGCCCAAACTCTGTGGTACAAAAATTGGTTGAAAAAAAAGCACACTGTGTTCTGTCCACCTCCTTTTATCTCCTCCATGTTCTTAGGCTCCTCCTGCCAAGGTCCAAGTGCACAACTGGCAAAAGCCATTTTTCTGCCCTCTGCAAATCATTTCCTGAACTCCTGAACCGCAGAGCTTACATTTTTCTCACTATCTATTTAACAGAAATACCTTTCTGTGAATCAATACCTTCTTAAACAGCCCCAAAAATAAACTGTGATCACTATCCAACTTTTGCTGATAAAGTGAGTAAAACCTCTTTGCTCTTTTTCTCACATGCCTCAAAAATCTTATGCTGAGACATCATTTACAAAGCAACACCTCTGAGAAGTTCAAAACAATTCTTTGCTAATACAGCCAGCAGGGTAAATTTTAATCCACATACATAGATGAACTTACATAACATATAAAGATAACACAAAAATTTGGGAACACTGGAATATTTAACTGGCTCCAGAAGTCCACCCGGCCTGCCGCTTGAAAACTGAATCTCTAACATAAGTAGATATTTTAGTGCATCAGTCATGGATCAAAAATATTTATTATGTCTATCTTATGCTCAATTTATGTTGTTCCAGTTCATCTTTGCCTGTTTTCTATGTTAGAACAACAATGCAGCTTCTGCCCTTGCAGATAAACATGCAGTTTCAGGAAAAACCAATACAAATTGTGATTTGTGAATTTCAGAACAGATTCTAAACCTTAAACTGGGCTTTGGAGGGGTTTTGGGAGGGGAGACATTACCGTGGTGATATAATTATTTGTGAGTTTTTTTGTGTTTCTTGTGGTGAGAACTTCATGGGTGCCTAATTTTAGACTCCTGAAAACAATAATGAAAAAAAGATTTTAAGGTGCCATCTTTAGTTAAGTGTATAGGAAATATGAAGCACCAGAATCACACACAATAATTTGAATTCCTGTTAGCCTTTTGCAAATGTAGGGGTGGAACAATTCATTCCAGATATCTGATAGCTTATCCTAATTATTTGGACATGTAGTTCAGAACTGGTGCCTGGAAAATTATATAAGGTCTATAGAGTTTGGAATTAAGCATGTGATTTACCCAGCATTCATGTCACAGGGAAAAATCCTTCAGGGTTTAACAGCATTTAAGTCATGTCCCTGCTTGCTCCAAGAAAGCATGGAAGTTTTAATTAGTCTTTCAGAGGCTCTTATGTTGGATTCTGTTTTCTCAGTTAGATTCATAACTTTGATCTCATTATTTTTGAGCTCTCCAGTGGGAAAATCTTAAACAACATTTTTTAAACAGAATGCAGGTGAAGTTTTTGCCAGTAAAAGATGCCATATCATTCTATCTAGTTTTCCTTTTGCTTTGGTTAAAAAGTCTTATTAGGCATAATCTGATTTCAATAAATATTAATTCATGGGGCAGACATGTTCCACAGTGCCAGTTAGTTGGGGTTAAAAAAGGTAGAAAGGAAAGAATTTGCCAGCTGTGTTGAAGGTAAACACAATGCCTCAATTTGTTGGTTTTATTTTTAATAAAATATACTTCAAAGTTTAAGTTAGAATAATTTAACTGGCAAGTGAGAGTTTAAAAAGCCTTAAAAGATATGGGGCTTTGGGAGTGTTTTCTTTGCCAATAACATAACAAGGACAAGCAGGGAGGAATGACCTAAAACCATTCAAAGACAAGAATAGATAATAGTATTTTTATATGTAAAAACTAAGAAATATAATTACCAGCTTGGCATTGGAAATATTAAATTTTCAGAGACAGAAATAATATTCAGAACTTCATCAGACTGTAAATAAAAATCTAGATGTGTTTTCTTTGAGTTTTGCAGAGCCAATAAAGAATCATTAGGGGAAAACCTGCTACTAACAAACACAAACTGTGCTAATAACCTTGTACATATCTCAAAGTCTCTGTGAAATATTAGTGTCAAGAACCAAGAGCACAGGCTCTCATCCAACAAGTCTGTGTTCATGGACGAGTCTTTATCATCATGCAAAAATCCTAGATTAATTCAATTTGTAATCCTTTGCATAGTTAAAGACAGTATTTTTCTTCCAAGAACAGCATATTTCATGCTACCTACTGTATTCAGGGTAACATCTGGTCCTACCAGGGTATGACCAGGGTGTCTATTTCACAGATACATAGAAAATTATTTAAAAGGATGAGACTTGGGACCTAAGATGAAATTTTGGAAGTAGCATAAATTTCTTAAAGGAATCTAATACACAGGAAATAATTTATTCTTCAAAGTGTCTGGAATAACTGACAAATGTATATCCTTTGTGTTTCATTCCCTTGTACACCCATGATACTCAAACTTATTCAACTCCATATTTTGGCTGCTTGTTTTAATATAAAACTGGGACTGTGGTCTGACCCTCTCATTCTTTTTGCACTTGAGGTATTTCTGCCCCCAAATTTTATGCCTGAGACTGATATTTGACATAATTTAGTATATGTAGAGAGAGACATTTTTGTGGCATAAATTTGGTAAATGCAAATTTCACTGCTTTTATTCTAGAGTGAAAATATGGTGCCAATATATGTTTTAAGTGTTTTGTGAGGTACTCAAACTACTTAGCAATTGCTTGATTTTTGAAATTGTAAGGATTTAACTCCCAGTAAGAATAACACTTTTCCAGCCACTGAGGATATTTAGATTTTAAATAATGAAATATTTGGATATCTTATGACATACAGAATGATTATTGATATATGCATTAAAGCACCATAGTTTCATTTGTTCTGTGAGTTGGACTTTGGCAAATGGAAAAATTACATGCAATACTGTGACTGTGTATACATAAAAACAAAATCATGGATTGTACATCTACATGTGTTGTAGATTGTTCCTCCTTTGTATAGATATGGATACAATTAAGTCATATAAATCGCTACATATGTAAGTCGGCTCCATGGCTTTAAAATTAACATTTTGCTCTTACATTCTCAGCCACACTAGTAGTGTTAGAGAGGGACTCTTAATTTAGTGTTTCTTTAGCTGTTAAACATTCATAGATAGGTTTATTTGATACCAATCCTCTCCTGACAAGGTTATTTAAATAAAGATGGAAAAAGAACATTGCTTTGTTTTATTGTATACCTGCTGAAAATGACTTTATTCTCAAGACAGTAAGGTCAGAACATGTTAATTTCCTTGCATTCAAATGCACACAGGCATTATTCTGTAATATAAATATGATGGAGTAACATGAACTTAATTGCAAAAACACTTCCTGGGGCATCTGTTTAATCCACAGCCAAATGATAAACAGCCCTCTCAGAAAGGCCTGTCCCTTTGCCCAGTGGAGTCCATTAGCCACTCAGTTTTCACACCTTCCAAAGCTCCTCCTTGTTTGTTCTTTAGAGGGGACCCAAGTATATGTTTGTTTGATCTTTACAATGAGAAAACTGTAAGATGGTTCAAGATAGTTCAAGGATACTCTCAAAGATAAATTCAATTAGAACAATCTAAGAGTTTTCTTGGCTTCAAAATTACTAATTTAGCCTGCTTTCAAACAAAATATTTTGAGCCTTTAAAAGCATGTCAGGCTACAACTCTATACAATATGTATGTGAAAATCAATGCCTTAGCATTAAAAGCCATTTATTTTTCTGATGACTTGCCATGAAGATAGCAGAACATGCAGAACTGTTCCCAGTGCTGGGCAGTTTCACTCCTGCAAAGGTTATTGCAAACATTTTCCTTGGTTTCATTCTTTGTGGATTTACACCCTTCCCTCTAAAATTTTTGTTTTGGTGATGTTCAATTGGACAGGAATGTTAAACTGACCTTGATTTGATCTTAGGACCACTAAAAGATTATTCAGGACGAGGGTTGACCTCAAAACTCAAGATCAAGGCATAACTGCTGAGTCTCACTGTTTTTCCACTGAAAACACAAATGTTTAATGCTCTCAGCATTGAAATTTCCATTGACTATAATCTTCTCTTAGAATGTTTTCTCATAACTAAGCTATAATTTCTGAAGACTCATGTAGAAAATTGAAATGTAGGATAGATATGTCTCTTATCATTTGAAAAATATTGATTTTTTTCAGATAGAGTGTTGAACATGGGAAATAAAGGACTTTGATAATAATTCAGCAGAGCATTTTATCAGATGCTTAAAGTGAGGCCTAATTATCTGTCTGTGTGCCTGAGACCTACATGTTTGTGACTTTCTGTATTTATGCAATAAAAAGTACTTAGGTGTTCTGCCAGAGGTGGTACCGAATGCCCTTGCAGTGCCAAACATGGTTAGCTTACAACAGGAGTTGATTTACACTGAAACTAGGTCTGGTGTCATTGCTGCCTGCCCCAGAAGAGGGCTATCAATTCATCAACACAAAAATGTGCCTCTGACAGAAAACAGATGTACAGCTACCTAAATGTAGGTGACAAGTGACCTTCTAGTACACTAGTGTGTCCTGCAGAACGTGTTCCAAAAATATACAGGTCTCCCTCTCATAAGATCACGTACCCTACCTGTGTTAAATAACATTAGGCCTCAAAAAAATGTGACAATATGCCTGTGTTCAGGCACCTGAATTTCTCCATTTGACAGAGTGTTGTGGCTTTTGATGAACCACTAGTGGGTATTTTGGTATGTGTCCTTTGGATATAAGTATCTAATCAGTCCCATTCAGAAGAGCAGCATGGAGTTTTGGGAGATGTGGTTTGCTTTAAATTATTATTCTAAATCATTTTTGAACGTGGCAGGTTAAGTGGGCAATCCTGACAGTCAATCTGGAAAGCAAGATTTTCACTTGTGCTCCTTTCTTATGCATTCATCTATCTATCTATCTATCTATCTATCTATCTATCTATCTATCTCAACCTTTACTACATACTAGATTTCTAAAGCAGCTGTTGTCAGCAGAAGAATCAGATTGAAGGACCACTGACCTCATCTGCTCCAGAAGTTCCTGTGGTTTTATGCCCCGTTGCTGAAGAGATGTAATATGGGCTTAAATTGTAAAAATAAGATTACCCACAAATAACAAACTTATGCTGTATAGTTCCTCATTAAACTCCTCTTTATGCCAAAAGAGAGTAAAGTTTGTATTGCCTAAAGTAATGTAAACATCACCTATCCTAGGCTACCTCGCTTCCCACTGAGGCTGAGTGGTCTGCTTTATACAGTTGGCGACCTTCTTTTCCATCAAACAGTTTATTGCAGTTATGGAAATGAGGCTGGATAAAATAATGACGAAAACTGAATCAGAGATCAGGAAAAATAAAAAACTCTATCAAGAACAACTCTGGAATCAGCTTGAAGGGCAGCAAACAAAGGGTAATATTAGTTGTTATTAGCTGGTTAAAAGCTGCTATTAGGAAAACAAAGTATGCCAGTTTTTCAATCAAAACCCAAAACTTTAATGAAGAATGTCCTCTCTGACATTTAGAAAATATCATCTTATCTCAGACCAGAATTTGTGTGTCAAATGGCTGTACTAGTCAAGAAAAACAGGCTCAGACCCAAGCAAACATTCATAAGACCTGGAGGCCCATGGCACCAATCTCATATGTGGATGTGAAAGGAGTTGTGGTCATTTAGGGGAGAATGTAGGGCAATGTCCACTGTCTCCAAACTCACAGTCTACATGAAGCTGCAAAGAAATTAACTTGTTTACTTTTCATAACTCATGCTTTCTTTAGCCTTTTCTATCTGCTACAGCCAAAGGCTTAATTCACCAAGAATGTGCTGATAGGCCAGACCAAGTAATAAAACACACAAGCATGCAGATTCTTCCCACCCAATGATCAAGAGGAAATGTAATTACCAAATGCATTAGAGAAGCCAGAGTTGCTGTCATGAGGATGGTGCTTGCTCCCACTGTGAACAAGGCAAATCCCACAGACAGTATGATCTCAGGTCTGTGGCTTCACAAAGCCTCATGGAGGGTGCTAGATGAAGTGTTAAATAACAAACTTATCCACAGGGACCTGGTGATGAACTTACCCCACAGGAAATTAAAAATGATGAATTAAGGCATGGGCCACTTGCTTACAGCTTTAACCCTCAATATGTAAGCTCATCTTTTAGAAATGATAAAGAAATTTCATCATGTCAGTGAAGATATTTTTGTGTAAATCCTTGCAGTTATGAAATGCAAAAATATGCAAAGCGTATTTTGTAATCCTGTCATCTGAATGCCTTTTACTTCCAGAGAATTCTTGCCTTGAAAAGTGCACCTGGAATTACCTTATATATGCACAGCCTTAGATAAATGACAGTATTTCACAGCTGACATTTAAGGAAATCCAGGTGCTTGTTCTTACAATTCCCTGAGTATCTGTATTTCACAAAAGTATTTTTCACATTTTAAGTCTTCTATTTTTCTCTTCCAGGCAGACTTATTCACCAGAATTTCCTGACATTTTAGTTTAAAGTCATACTGATGGTATGAGAATAGTCGTGATAAGTTAAGTACTTGAGGCAGTTTCAGATGAGGGAGCTGCTGTCCTGGACCATTTTCTGGCTGCACCATTTTAGATCAGAGTGCTTTTTTTAGTGTAATATCTTGGGATTAGAAGGTACTTAGATTCACTTAGTGCCACTCTTACAGATTTTTCCAACAGGTTTTGTCTCTTAGTGTACATTACAGAAAGTCAGACCATGCTGTTATTTTAACTGAGCTGCTTCTATTTTCCTATGCTCAACAACAGCAGGATGAGTTCAGGACCAGAGTTCTCAACTCTACTTTGCTTACAGTTTTTACTTTGCTTACATTTACCTCCAAAATGGCCATAAAATATGATATTCTGTGAGATCCTTTAATTGAGCCCACTTCATATTTGCTACCTCATTTAATTTACACCATCTGTTCACATCTTAAATTCCTCCTGTCAATTCTGTGACTTTTATATAGTTCTGACTGTTCCTGCAGAAATGTCAAAAAACCCCTCCTAACCACGTTAGCTGAAAAAATGGTTAGCTTAGAGAATTTTAAACTTATTTTTATTTTTGAAGAAGATGTGAGGAAACTAGAACGAAATTAAAATATATATTTGAACATGATTTACGATACAAAGCCTAAAAAAGACCAAAGCATAATGTCTATTTTTAAAATGAATGTTTCTGAAATTGGAAACAAGCTTTCTGTCATTAGTGTGGAAATTACTACTCATATAAATGAGCTATCAGCCAATCAAGAGAATACTGTTCCCCTAGTGGACATAAAAGCATATTTCCTTTGGAGTTGTGTGTAATGAGCCCCCTACTGTGTCTCTGAAAAAGATCAATGCTTAAATGCTGGCAAGAAGTGTCCAAGAGGCAGAAGAAACTTTGCATGGTACTTCTGCCACTATGAACTCCCAGCTTCTAGAAATCTGTGGTGCTGAGACTTCCGGAGTTTATAACAGCATTTCTTTTGTAAACTAAGCCTTGATGGGCAGTAAGTAACTATATAATTTTCAGTAATTTTGGAACTTCAGTTGTTATCTCCTCACTTTCTCTAAGCAACTCTGAAAGATTGCTCTCAAATCCCTCCCTTTATATTGTTTACATTTATTGAATTTTATCTGCCTCTTTAGCTGCAAGCTTTACCTCTTTCAGTTGGGAAAATCTGTCTGCTCATTCCCTGTTCTTTGTTTTCCATCTTTTAAATAGCATTCTATCTCTGCTTGTCTTTTAAATTCGTATGAGGACTTACTTCTTTTTTAACCTGTGATAGCCTAATATTTCTAAAGGTCTGCAGTGAGCAATCACCTGAGAACATTCTGGAAACCAATGTCAGCTTTATTAACATGATCTAATGTATGTGACTCTGCTTCCTCAAAGTCCACAAGCAGCTTTTGAAACAACAAATTGCAAGTAACGTGTTGGCACTTTTCTGGTGAGTTAATATAGCTTCATGTATGCTGTGTTTACCTTCACGACAGATTTTTTCCAGTTTTACAAGTACAGAAATAGGAGTTACTGGGTTATGCTCTATATGAGTCCCTGTTTAAGAAGAAACCAGTTTCTGTTTTTTGGAGATCATGATTGAATTGATAGACCGTATACATTTAATAGTTTAAGACTGTAATATTTCAGTCCTTTTAAAGATCTTGGATGCCTGTTATCTTGACCTTGAGATTCATCACTCTTCATTTAATGAACATTTTTCTAAGCTTCTGCTGCTGCTGCTTCTGCTCAAGATGACTGACTCATCCCACAAAAATAACAGCTCCAGAAAGAAGCATCCTCAGGTTCCTCCTAGTCAGCAGTAGTGCAATGACTTAATCTAGCTCTTCTCTTACAGTCTTTTCTAAGTAGACCTTTCATATCTTGACTGCCTATTAATCCAGAAGGCTCTGTCAGGCTTCTAGTTTCCAGTATATTTGCTTTCTATTTTGCTTGATTAATAAATTTATACCTACAATATATTGATTCTAAAAATCTGGTTTAGTCTAGATTATAATTGTTTTGCATATAATTCTTCAGGGTTCATATTTTCTGTTTTCCTTTTAGTTTTAATACGTTGGTTCTTTGAAGAATAATTTTTCATAACCGCTCCTCAGCTGTTTATTAATTTATGTTCTTTTAAAATACGTTTTGATATGCATTACGCATTCAACTTGAACTCCTGATAGAATGTCTTCAAAAGGTGTTTTCTTCAATCTGTAAACATTTGACTGACATTCCTGTTTGCTTACATTTAAAAAAAAATCTGCGGTTCTTTGGCTCTTTATTTTTTTTCAATTTTTTTTTTTAATTAAAACATCACATTTCTGTGGGTTATAAAGTTGAAGGAAATTTGCTTTCACAGAGAAGCTACCATCAAAATGTCTTGTTTCAACTGAATTCATATATCCTTGTTATTAATTACCATCACAAAAATTATTTGTAAGAGTGATATCTGTCAAAAGTATCTAGCAGAGCACACATAATTTGGCAGGAAAAAATCTGTCTAGATGTCATTTGCAAAACATCTGCTAGCAAGACACTATCTCTGTGAACAAGTTATTACTTTCCATGCAAATACCAGCCCCAAAGGCTTTCACGGGGTAGTCTCATAACAAATATACTGCAATAACATAATCTTGAGTGACAACGGGTAGCAATCTCTGCACCTAAGAAGAAAAGTCAGCTTGCCAGTTGATAAAACCTGGCTGAGTTGCAAGTGTGAATTGTCACCAGGCACAAATTGGGTGCTAATCCAAGCTGTGAACAATCGTAGCTATGAAAGGATTTGCTCTCTCACTAGAGAGGCTGAGGCTACTTCTGCCATCTCTGTCATCCATTTCTGCCAAATTTTCTTCCTCCTCTCATATATCTGAGCTGAATTTCAGTCAGGTTCTCATGTACCATGTGTTCCTAAGTCAGAACTAAGTCAGAACTGGTGAAATTTTGGGTTGACTATCTGATCAGCATCACTGTAGGAAACCTTTGAGTACACATGTTGCACATCTGACTAAATTGCTAAATAAATCAAATTCAAAAATAAGAAAACTGATTGAGGAGTACAGTGGATTAATTCACTCTGGTAACTTCCGTGTTTTAGAAGTAAGGGGTAAGAAGGAGTAGAAATTTTGGAGCAGATATTTTAAATTGTAATATTGAACACAACTATAGGACATAATGGAAATAAAATAGTGCAAACTTTGACCATATAAATTCCTAAATTATTTCTTATGAAAAATTTGTGTCACTTTCTTGTCTGCTTATACAACTCCTCCAGGAAGCTGTCAACCCAAGATACATAGGCCTTTTCACCTTCTTTTCCAGCATCATCCAACACTGTCTTTCTATCCTGCATATAAGCATACTTCTCCCTGTTTCTAGCTGGACTTGACCAATCTGCTTCTCATTCAGGACTGTCCACCAACACATTTCTTGTAGACTCCTTCTAGTGATCTCTATCCACAGCAGTTTTTGGGACCAGTGCCTATTCACAATCTCTTTGGTCTTCCTTTTGTCTCTCCTACCATCCATTGACTCAGGGATTTGCATTCTTCCTTGGCTTTCTCTCTAACCTTTTGATGAACCATCTGTGTCTCATTTAGAGGCATCTTAATTTTTGTGCTACTCTTGCTGATGGTCGTCCTAAATCTGTAGCCCTTGGTCCATGTTCTGTATATTTTCTCTAAATTACTATCCAGTGATATAGGTCTGAATTGTGGAGGATCATTATAGAGAACTACACACTCACATAAAGTGAGAAAGTCTATGAAGATGAAATATCAGGAATCCGTTTTGAAATTAATCCTGCCTGTCCTACCCAGTACAGCATTATAACCCTATGGCAAATTTCTGAGCTACTGCGCTGTTGCTGGATAAATACTGAAAATATGTAGCTCTCTATGTCCTTTCCTCTTGCCTACAGGTTTCTTCCTCTTCCTTATATATAAACTATACTGGGTAACAAAAAATATTTCTGGTTCAATCTGTCCACTGAGGACACTTTTCATGTGTGTTCAGTAAAACACGTCATAGGTTATGCTTCTCCCAAAAAAGATAAAAGGTTTTATAAGGTACAATATATTTATATTTATATTTATATTTGTATTTATATTTACAGTTATATTTATAGTTATAGAAAGATCTAAAATCACTTGCATGATACTTTCTTTTTTTTGTTCTAAAATGAGATAAAATATTGTAGAAAAACAAATATGTGTTCCTTTGAATCCTTCATAACCCCTGTGGGACACTCAGAAATTTATTTGCAAATAGAAAACACACGTATTGTCAAATAGTGCCAGACAAGTTTGGTTATAAAGACTTTGGAGCATTTCAAATGTTCATGTTTATAGCAAACATAATGCTCTTCCAATAGTGAATCTATCCAGGCATACAACTGTCATTTACTTTTAAAGCCCACAAGATCTGAAATATCTCTAAAATGTCAGGCCTTTTTAAAAGCAAAGCCTGTCTTTGACTCTGGTGATGCAAGGACAGCTGGAAGACCACTACTAACTCTACCAGAGGAGGTCTGGAAGGCAGAGAGGACCAGGGACCATTTCCCAAGGGACATTTTATATGTGCCCATCCTGCTCCTAAGGTCTGGCAGAGTTTAGTAGCATGGAAGGGCCCAGAAGTGCCCAGACTGCTCAGGGGCCTCCCAGTCACTTGGTTCACTGCCAGAGATGTCATCCATGGTCCTGCACTGATGGTCAGTGTGCTGCCTGTGCCTGTGGCTCCCTCAGGGCCATGAGAAAAGACCAGGAGTGCCAGGGGTGGCAGGAAAGAGCCTGGGCACCAGGGTCTGCTCCCACCCACCCAGCCAGGAGCAGGACAGCTGCAGGGATGAGGGCAGGCCGGGATGGGACATGGCAGGCTCCATGGCTGCTCAGGGCAGGACTGCAGGAAGCTGGAGACTGGCCCTGCTGCAGCATCGCTGTGGCAGGCACTGATGGCCCCAGGGGTCTACAATGGTGTCCAGCGCCACGGCTAGGACAGGGGAGAGACTCCAAATGGATTGGCAGGAATAATCAGGGGTGTGAGTGCCCTCATGACCATAATACTGAAGTTATGCTCCCCTTCTGTTAATGACTTAATTGTCATGTGCACTGCAAAATAGTCAGCTTTTTTGGTATAGAAGAGTGGTTGCTTAAAAAAATCAGTCCACAACTTTAAATACCAAAAATGCAGCAAGAACAAACGCCTGAGGTTACAGCAGCCATCTCTTCTCCTGCTCCAGCCCCACAGCAGGTGTCTGCCACCCTGCCCATATCCCCATCCCCATCCACACCCCCACACTCCCCTCCCCCCGTGGACACCACTGGGCTCTGGGGACAGTGGGCACAGTATTAAGGCAGAGAACGCTTCTGCTCCTTTCTGAGCAGCTACTGAACAGGAGAATATAATCAAAGCACACTGCATGGACACTCTCAAAACCCACAAAATTGCTCTGCCTATAGGGAAATATTGTATTAAATAAAGGATCTATTTTTCTCCCCACTACCTAGAATATTTGAAATTTGAACCTGAAGATGTTCTGTACCTGTTTTCATAGCCCTGAGTGCCTCACAGGAAGGAATTTCATAAGCAAGAGCTCTATTCTTTTTAGCTCCAAACATCTGCCTAAAGCATCTGCTTTTAATCAAAGTGAAACCAATGCCCTCTTTCAGTGGACAATGTGGTGCAGATAAAAAAGGCTGATGGTGTATTGACTGCAAAGCCCTCAGCTTTCTTTTTCCCCACTTCAGATCTTTTGCCAAAGAACTTTTGGTGTTATTTCAGTTTTCCAGCAACAACCCAAATTTAATGGTCAAAATTTCAAGGAAATTCTCTGTATAAATATATTCTTTGGGATTCACTTTTATCTTATTCCTTCTCTGCGAGCAATGCTTCTTTGAAAGAAAAAAACTAATTTTTTTTCATTCAAGATTAAAATATAGTTTATCATCTCTGAGGGAATTGTAAATGATTATTTAGTGTGGTATGTACTGGGGGGAGTTAACCACATAATTCCTGTTAATGATGAAAAATGAGTAAGCAGTTCAAAGTATACCAATTTTAAAACTCTGTGAATGTCACAAATGTACATGTACACGGGGCTTCCAAAGGTCATATTATTGGGGGATATAAATCATTTTGCACACATATGTGACGGGTTTTAAAACACTCATTTCTGCCTCAAGGAGCACTTTTTGCAGTAAAACTATATTCTTTCAAACTCTATTTAACATAAATTTCATATGCTGTTTGCATCATAAAATAACCTATTTGAAAACATATTTAAGTCAATGAAAATAAGAGCATAGCCTGAATAATTAATTCTTTTGAAGTTAGACACTGAGCTGATGACTGAAGCTGGGTGAAATCAATGGAAAATCTCCAAATAGCATTAATGAACTTCAGTCCATCAAGTCAAACCCTGGCCTCACTGTGCCTTTTTACCATTGTTGCCAACTGACCCGAGAGTTCACACTCAAGCGCTGCTTGCTCCCATGGGATTACTGCTGTCCCACTAGCGTGTGGTGGAAACTGTTTGCTCTCAGCCAAGTCGGTTCAACCCTGTTTACACTGAGATGCATTGCTCATATCCCCACAGCCTGTCTGTTAACTGAACAGCCAGGGATATGGCAGAAACTATTCTAGATCACAAAACCAGGTAGTTTTGGTATTTTCACAGAAGTCATGTGTTTCTCCCACTACTCCAGCACTATTTTTAGGTGATTGCCCTTCCTTTTTTAACATTAATCTTCAGTCTGGTTGGATGACCGCTGTGTTATTTTGACTGCTCTGCCCTCTCCACTGCTGAGTTGTGAAGGCCAGCTGGAGAGGCAGTGCTGGTCTGCCTGCAGCTCAGGATGTGACCAGCTATTACTCTCAAATGAGTCAGCAATTTTGGCTATGGAATGCTGGGTGAAAACACATTGTTTTCCTTTTTCCCTTTCCCTTGTTGCTACACACAGAAAAAAAAAAAAGAGAGCTGATTCAGTCACTCTGGTTTAAAAATCTGACAACGATGAGAGAGAATGCAGATTGGTTTTTATGTTGTTCACTGTCCTAAAGCATTATTGCCGATAGGAAGAAGTCCTGTAAAAATCTATAAACCCCAGAAACTATAGATCATTATTTTATATTCTGTCTGTTTTCAGAAAGACATCTTCAGAAACATATTTCAGTTCCGTAGACCTTTACTGCCTTATCCTTTTAAAATTCTGTCCCTATCACAATTCCATAATAAGTTCTAATCTTTTGAATATTGACTGAAATGTCCTGCAGATACTTTCTTATATCTTTTGACAATAATCTATATATTAGTTCAGTACAAAGAAAACATTCCAAAATATGAAGAACCTGCAGTTTCAGGTGACACTGGAAACTGAAAAGTGAAGTATATTTTCCATTTGACTTTGCAAGTATTCCCTCTGAATTCACTCAGTATCTTTATTGCCTCTATTACTGCAACAATTTGATGCTTCACTATATATATATTTAAAGCTATGCTAAGATGAAAGTGAGACATGGGAAAGAGGAAAACTAAGGGGAGTGTCTGGAAGCAGTTCATACATGTTTGAACATCTAAAGGTCCTTTGTCATTTTTTCAGATGCTAAGAAAGAATGCAAGAAGCACAGAGATATGAAATATCACCTTACCTCATCATCCCGTACTCCTGTATTCTTGTCCTGAGTACAGGCTTTGGGAAAGGGGAAGTCTTACACAGAGATTATTATTTTGTCTTAGGTCAGTTCCCAAAGGGCATATTATTTTGAAAAAACAATAGCTCAATGGATAATTAGTGGCCCTGACTCTGATCTCACTTATTTACATGTACAACCAGAACAATTCCCTAAAAACCTATGTAGCTGCAATGATGAAAATTTGGTTACACTGAAGGAAGATTTCTGAAATCTGAAGACAATCTATTTTTAGGGAAAGCAGAGATACATTATTTCTACTCACCTGGATAAGTTTTTCTCATTTCTTCCTGCTGCACAATACCAAAATTTAGTTCTACAAATATAGACAGTATTTTAATTCACAGACAGTATGTGGCATTAGTGTTTTATGCAGAAGATAGGCCAGATAAAATTTGCCATTAGAGGATTTCACACAAAGACAGATGTGTCCTCCTTTCCCAGCCATAATTTTTATTAGGCTTTCAAGAAAGTTTAATTACAGATGCATTAAACAGTAATGATGATGACATAGCAGGGTAAATGTTTTCTTATCAACAATGTTTCAACTACGTACTTGTTGTTTATATCTTCAGCATCTTGTGTTGCATCACATTGGGCTCCCATCACAATCAGCCAGTTTGCAACAGGCTGCACTGCCACGTGTCCATGAGCAACAAACGGAATTGTGCAACACAACCATTGCCAGGCATGCATCTCCTCCTCTTTTTCTGTCCCTGCATTTCTAATCCCACTTCAAAGGGCATGAAATGAGTAACCCAAGGAGGTACTCAGTGTCTTGGCACCTTTCAAACTACTCTATCATTTGAAATAATCAAGTAGCCTCTTGATTGCTGACCCTGCTTGGGGGTTAACAGACTATTTTTGGGGACTGGAAACACTTCCCACTTTTGTACATACAGTGTTACTTCTAATGTGTCCTTCTAGTTTCTTGTTTTCCCTGCTGTTTGCGTTGAACCTAGACGATTTTCTTTTTATCCTTTTAGAATTAGGGTGGATAAAAATAACAAGAAAAGTTGCAAAGAACAAGGTCATGAAGGCTCTGTGCATTTAGATGAAAGATTTCACCTCATTTGGATAAAGACTGTGCAATAGACTTTTTTTTAATGAGCTGTCAGTGATCAGACAAAACAGATGTACTCATGATGTTTTCTTGTTTGAAAAGAAAGCAGAGCCATTTCATTGTATTCATTCAGAGAAGATAAATTTTGACAGAAGAACTGCAAATGATGACTGAAGATTCTTGTCCTGGGCAACCACTTTTCCCATTCCTTCCTCACAACAGTAAAAACACCCTCACTTGTCTTTTGATTGTTTTTTTAATAAAATCTATCTGAAAAACTGGGAAAGTTTTTCATAAAATTGGTTACTCTTGTTGAAATAGCTTGCAGTAAAGATGACAGCTGAGAAGTCTTGATCTAAAATGCTTTGAGCTGACATTGAAAATTCAAAGCTCTTAATTTTCGGGCCTCACTTCACATCTGATTTTCATGCCTTTGTATCCCAAGGTGATGAAGGGGGAGTGGAACAAATAAAAATATTGAATAAAACAGTGTTATTTACAACCCTAATGTTTTCACAGAGGGCAGATAAGATTTTACTTCCTTTAACCCAAGTAGGTGCAATACACACAAGGGACATGGCAGTTAAGGGATAGGTTACAGATGTTACTTTTGGCCTTAAGTAATCTTTTACAGTGTTGGAGAAATTGAGTAAAATATGTTGAATTTGTTATTCTTCACATTTTTTTGGTCTGGATGTCTTCCTCTGAGTGGCATTTGTCTGTGCTCAGAGTACAGCAAAATTTTAATTGAGCACTCAGCTCTTACTGAAATGTTTTAGCATGCAAGCACCATCAGTTCTGAATTGTGGGAACCAGGCTTGCTACAGACAAGGACTGCGAAGTTGCTGCCTTCTTGATATGTGATCTCTGTGAAAATCCATTTCACTCAGTTCTAGCAACTATATGAACTTTGAAATTTATTTTTTCAGCCACTTCAAAGTCATAGTTAAGGTGAAAGATTTATTTACCCAAACTACAAAATACTGTTGCTGGTGTCTCACTAGATAGGTGGAGATAATTTATTTTATTTTATAATGGAGATAGAACTTATAGAAATGTCAAGATAATAATATAGAAACATCTTTCTTAGAACACATATGTGTATAACCATGCTTCATACATTCACACCATGCAAATAAATTACCATCTCTGCCACTGATTGCAGAAAAAGAAACTGTCCAGTTACAATTAAATGGAGTAGGTCTCATTAATTCTAAGTAGCAAAACTCATTTTTTAAATTTATCTTTAAGAATTTATTCCTATTCCAGCAATATGATTTATCTTTAGCTTATGCTGGAAAATTGGTTCTTATAGAGTAGTTAAAATAATAAAGATCTCATCGGCATTGCTTTTAAAATCATAAAACATTGCTCTTTTCTTAGCCATGAGTCACATGGACCTTTGAGAGAAAAACGTCCACACTTTTTAAGCTGCACTGATTCAGAATTATGGCAACTGCAGTTTTCCTTCAGAAGTACTGGTTTCTGAGTTGATGCTTGTGGGAATATATTGTTTCAAAGTACTTCATGGGATATAATTTTCAAAGGCATATATGAAAACCATACATTTCCGATTAAAATGAATGGGGAGTTGTGTGGCTCAACACAGCTTTGAACATTCTGGTTAGAAGTTTATATCTGAGTGAGCTGCACATGGTTCCTCTGCTCTAAGCAGATGGTGTTTTTATAGGTTGCAGAAGAGCCTGCTGTGGATCAGCAGACACCATGTTGAATGCTTCTTTCTACTATATACTTTGCAGGTAACTCCACTAGGACCAGAGGGACCTTTTCTCTATTAAATATCATATTTCATAGGCTTAGGTCTTTAATTATCCATTATAGCTATCTATTATAGTACAGGAAACTTCCTCATGCAAAATCAATATTTTCTTGCTCACAGTAACTCCATCACACACTGCCAAGTAGCCTAAATTGCCATTGTGTAGCATTCTTATCAGACCTGCACCGCACTGGGGAAAGTGCTCAGTTAGCTTTACTCACAATTTGCATACTCTGTGAGAGATTTCGCTGCTCATCTGTGCCCCAGGTGATACGTGATGATAAAGCATTACAAAATTGCAGCGCACATCACTTGAAACTGGGAATGGAATAATGGGAAGCCAAGCAATGCTGAGTGAAAAGAGGCTAACGGCAACGTGGTAAGATAATAAGAAAAATTATTGCTTGAGAAAGTCTATATAATGAATTGGCATTCACATTTGCTAGCCATGAGCTGGGAGCTGTTATGACTAAGCTCTAAACTACCTGACATAACATGGCATGTTAGAATTGATGGCATTAGTTATTTATATGTGCCTGTCAGGTATCTAAGCAAATGATCTTTCTGAAATATGAATTTACCAATCTTTCTTTTTCTCATTGAGGAACACTAAAATGCAAAATGTACAGAAAAGCAAGTCACCTTCTGGTGCTGACCATTTGCATGATTAGGATAACAATCAGCACTAGAAGGATTCCATGAGGCTTTTCAACTTAAAAAAAAATAAATAAAAAAAAAAATCAAGAGATCTCCTCTCTCCTCATATCTCTGCAGGTGTTCAAAGAATTCAAGTTATTTTATTCCAGATATTAGTGTTGCCAACTAATTGTTTTCATAACAATAGCTTATGCAGAGCGTGGGAAACCAGGCTTTTATATTTTCACTGCCTGTGTCCTGATTCAGGACTCAGCACAGAGATCCAAGATGTGCAATAAACCTCTGGTACCATGACTAAACTACAAGCTCAGTAACACATGATAATGCTTAACATAGAGATTAATTAAATACCTCCTATTTTTATTGATGGGGACAGTAGAGATAAAAGTTTAAAAGATGAAAACATGTTTAAAGAACAGAGTTTTCTGCTCCGACCATCTATTGCTTACTGGTCCACATGTTGATTGTCATTTTAAAGTGCTTATAAACTCTCCAAAATTAATAGAGCTGAATGCAGTTAAGCTCTAACTCCAAAACCAGGACAGTTTTTCTAATTTGCTGGAATGACAGAAAAGATGGATGGAATAGCTTCACCAGCCTTGTGTTTCTCTTTCTTGGAAATCAGTGAGAGTCTTGCATTAGAATCTGTGACCTCCAGAGCAATGTCCAAAGATGACATTTTTACAAATCATCCCAAGTGAACTGAATTGTGACTCTTGACCAGAACACCACTGAGATCAGGAAGATTGAAAATTTGGTTTTGTAGTGGAATCTTAGCTTGTATCTCATCATATATCCCATCATTAAAATGTTACCTTTATTAATAAAACATTTGTATTCATTACTTCTGGAAAAAACAAAAATTTTCATTTACTTAGTAGAATTGGTATTATGATTTTATGCATTATATCAAATTGAGAATGTGTCATTGCTTTAAGAACGTTTTGTTCTCCTAAAATTGTAATCTTTCTTTTTAAGCATGAATGAAAATTATAACAACTGAAATATGCTTTTCAGAATGTTCTCATTTTTATAGGTCAGAAGATGTTATTGGAAATACACTTTTAAAAAACTCACATTTTGTGACATATCTTGCTCATAGATATTGCTGAGAATTTTCTTGAGCAGATAAGTGAGTGCCAATTTTTGTTCACTGATATTTTTTATTACATCCTTTCTCTAGAAATCAGAGAACTTGAAAAGTCATGGCAAAATGGAACCTTCAGTTTTTAAAAAGCAGAAAAAATATGACACGCCAAAACCAAAATGTTTAATTTGATAGACAAAACTTTCATTTACATTTTTTAATTCTTAATTCTTTCATAATGTACAAGAAAAACAACAGCAAATGGCAAGCTTGTGTTTTAAACATTTGCAAACCGGAGAGCTTAAAACACCTTATTAGCTTAAATTCATGTCATAAATTCAAAGAATAGACTCTAATATGTAAATCATAAATAATCTGAAAATGTTCAGCTCTTTTCTATATTTGTTCAATCAATTTTTTGTAGGTGTCACTGGTAGGCAAAGACATGATCTGGTACAAAGTCTTTCCTAGCTGTTAATATGATATTTATGTACATAACACTTTAAAAAAAATACAAAATTAATATATATTTATTAAGGTAGTTAATAACACAGATAAACATTTTTTTTCTTTTCTGAAGGCCACAAAAATCTCAGAAATCAGGCAATATGATCCTAATATAACAAGATAATCAGTTCTAGTCCAATTCAGTAATTTATTCAGTTCAGTTTATATGGATAAATCTCATAAGACAAGGGAGTGCATATTTTTGAAACTTATTCCTAATGAAATGGGCCTTGCACTTCTTTCTTGTTCATTAATATCAGTTAGCTTTCCAAATTAATTTTTCGTTTTGGCATCTAAGAATGGACAGATTGCTTTGTGGTAGAGAGTATTTCTGACAAACAATAATAAAACACAGACAAGAAGATGCTAATATGAAATTCAGAATATGAAATAGCAACTAGAGGTCTCAAGACTGGAGAGGGTTAGCTGATTATGTTGATTAAAACATCTCTAACAAAGCCACTGTCACTGATGTATATGGATCGTTGCTCCTTTTGGAGTATCTGCCTTTTAGAAGAATATCATAGCAAGTTAAAACTCCCAATTAATTCTTCTCCTCATATTCATATTATAAACTCTCCTACAACTCTGATACAACTTTCCTAATTATTTCCCACAGCTACGCTATTGTTCCTTCTTCAGCCAAATATCTTTCTTTTATTGTTTGCTAACAGGGCAGTTCCTGCATGCACATCATAAAAGACCAGACAAGATTATGTATCCTGCACAGAGTACTCATCTGCTTTGTTAGACTGAACATGAATAAAGTTCAGTACAAACAAAGACTTTGAAATTGAAATGCTAAGATGCCATTGGGAAACTCTTGGCCATCAGTGGAAAAATTTTAGATGCCAAAAGTGCATCTATTCATCTTACAACACACAAACATGCAGCTGGAGCAGTGTGGAATATTTTCATTCTAATCTTTAAAATCAGATCAGACTGTTCAATGGTTGAATGATTTGTTGTCTGACTGGACAATAGAAACAGATTGTTTGTTGTGGGACTTTTTTCCTCAATTCACCCTGATAAGTCAGTGACCAAAAATCATATTTCCCCTATGGGACTGAGCAACTTACAGTTAAGTTAGGCAGAAGAGATGAAGTATACTCTACTCTCAGTCCCCTACTTTGTATTTATTTGTCTATGTGATTGAAAGCTGAAAAGAAACAATTTTTTGAAATTATGGTAAATCTGCTTCTTAGTATGATAACATGCAATAATTATTTTTATGACTACCATAAGATTTGGACATGTCTATCAACTTTGTTTATACATTTATGCATTACTTTACTATACAAGAAATAGTAACTTCTAACAATGGAAGAATTTGACTGACTCATTTAAGGCCCAAGCTCCAGCTGATCAGTGCACTGGATAGTACATTTTGCAGTCATACACAGAAAGCAAATTATAGAGAGACAATAAATATCGCATCTATAAAAATCATTCCAACAATTGGTGCCATCTTAGGATTTTACCTGGAAATACTGTAGCACATCAGCCTAAAAAACTGCTTAGGGCAGAAGACATTTCATTACTGGTTTTATGAAAAGTTTCAACAAAAGTATTGTGGCTTTCTGTTTAAACATCTCATGCAGAGCAGTGAAACCAAAGATAACAATGCTGAGTTCCTGGTGAGAGGCAGGAAGATAAAAATCAACATTAAATAGAATTGGAAGAAAAGTGGTTTTATTGTTCAGACAGACACAAAATGTAAACAAATAGTTCAAATAATGGAGGTCATATTGGATCGTAGAAAATGGTTTTAATTGACATTTTTCAGGACTGATTAACACAATGGTCTTTTAACATACTTTTTATAGTGTTTCTTTTTACAACCGTTAACCTCTCAGGGTTAAGAAATCTCTTTGTCAAATGGCAGTTTTGTGTTGTTGAAGACGATGGGGCTGATGCAGTCCCATAAAGATTTTACCTCCTGACCTTTAGAACAGTGATTTTATTTTCTCAGGGAAACCTTAAAGTTATACTTTGACATTAGAGAGTAGTGCAGATCTACCCCATCCCAGAAAGCTGGTGCCTGGAGGTACACATTCCTTGTTAACTAGTAGGAAAAAATATGCAAAATTAATCATCTTTGCCTATAATATTCACATGACAAAGCACCATATTTTTTCACATGTCTGTGCCATGGTGTTTAGAAAATAACAAGATTTTAGGGATTCTTCATGAAGACAAAGTGTCACAGAAAAATTGTCCTATTTTCTAACAAATTATTTACTTCCAGTTTCTGTTGGACACAGTTTCAGTAGATTCCAGTGGAAGGGTAATTGGTGAATATGGCAGCTCTGATAGAATGTTTTTTGACAGGAAGTACCAGTTCTGGGGGCCTGACATTTTTTAGTATTAGGGATCACTGGGCTACTCTGCACTTTACATACTATCTTTATGTATTTTAACTCAGAAAACCCTGATTCAATATCAGCAGGTCAACTCTTGCCATTCTGAAAATGAAGATACTAAATAATCCTTTATATATCCAAGTCTTTTTGTGGTTTTCACTAGGTACAGGCAATGAGAGGTAGACACTGAGCCTACGTTGGTTCTTTATTTCAAACTGGAAAACTGAGTATAAGGTACTGATATTCTTTGTTTTTTAATGTCTGTTACTGCAAGAAAATGGATGGATAACAGGTTGTTCCTGGTGGTAGTGAACTCAAGAAGACAGGAACAATCTACACTAATGAGTTTTAGTGTGCCAAAAAAACCTTATTTGCATTATAATTATATCACTCGTGCATGAAATACCAAATTCAAATACAATATACAATACCCAATACAATACCAAATACAAACCTGTCCTCTTCGTGTGAGAACTTTCTCTGTACAATTTCCATTGTTTGAAGTTAGAACACACCAGAGACTGTTCCCAGTAGGAAATGTGCACAACATCGCCCTGTTTTGGAAGCATAGTCTCCACTAGCAGAAATACAGGTGATTCCATGTCTGCTGGTCTCACTGCTGTGCAACTCTCATTGTCTTTATTAGGATATATGTAGCTGCTTTTACTGACAGCAGGGGTGAGAGTGCTTTAAATGCATACATACTAAGTTATCTGTGGCTTATTTAAAAAATTTTAGTACCACCTTTACGTTCTAAGTGCATACAGTAGGGATATAAGCTGTGATGTTTCAGCGACCCTTTGAATGACAAAAAATATGTATTCTGGTTATCAAAAAAACCACAGTGTTGGATATGTTTGAAATATGGATATTTCTTTCCTTGACTGAAGATAGAACAAATAAACTCTTGCACATGAATCTTGAGCCTTTTCATGTTTAAACAAGTCAACTTGAAATCTTTTAGGGTGCAATATCAATATTTTCTACTGATAAAAGCCAAGAAAACAGAAAATAATTCTTCAAGATTTTTTTTTTCCCACTGAGAAACTCTAAATAGAACTGCATAATCATAGAATAGCTAAGGTTATAATAGGTTGTGTCTGGAGACAATCTATTTTATACTCTGTTCTCAAAGTAAGGTCACCTAGACCAGGTTTCTCAGGCCATGTCTAGTCAGGTTTTAAATAACTCTGATGATGGAGACAACAAAACCTTTCTTGGCAATCTGCTCTAGTGGTTGATACAGTAAAGGAGATTTTTCTTCTGTTTGAACAAAATTTCTTGTATTTTAATTTGTACCAACTGTCTCTGGAGAGAATTTTCCTCCGTCTTTTTTACCACCCCACACTGAGTGCTCATACACACAGATCAGATCCATTGGAGCCTTCTCTTCCCCAGTCTAAACTCTCAATGTCTCTTCATATATCAGGTGCTCCATCCAGTTCCTTAAACATCTCTAAAGACCTCCTCTGGTCTCTTTCCAGTATGTCCATGTCACTTTTGTACTGGAGAGCCCAGAAATGGACCCAGGATTCCAGATACTTTTTACCAGGGCATGGTAAAAGGGAAGGATCCCTCTATTTGCTGGTGATGCTCTCCCAAATTAAGCCCAATATGCTGTTGGCTGCCTTTGCCACAAGGATGCTTTGCTGACTCGTGATCAGCTTGTTGTCCACTAGGACCTTCAGGGCCTTTTCTGCAAAGATGTTGTCCAGTCTGTCTGTCCCCAAACCTCTGTCATATGAGGTTATTCCTCTCCAGGTGCAGGACTTGCACTTCCCATTGTTGAATTTCATGGGATTCCTACTGGTCCATTTCTCCAACATGTTTGAGATTCCTCTGAAGTGCAGACCTGCCCTCCTGTGCATTGACTATTTCCCCCATTTGATATAACCTGTGGTTGTTCTGAGGGTACATACCTAAGGATCTGCAAATACAATCAGCCACTCCCTTTCTTGGGAGTCTAGTTTTATTTTGTGTTTGGCTACCAAGGGCCACAGGCAACACAGGCAGGCCATAGCAAAAGTGGGTATAAAGTATAGGTGGGCAGGTCTTAATCACTTTTGTCACTTCCCTGCTTAACGTTCCTCAGGTGATTAGCGTTAGAGATTTTGCCCCTGCACATGCCAACAATGTTCCTGTGCTGACACTGAGATTGCAGACTCAGCACCAAAGCTTGATCAGTATCTACAAACTACATGCTCCTCTGCCACATCCCTTGTAGGACTTGATCCAACATAGTCTTCTGAAGGAGGCTCCCTAAAGATGCCATTGCTTCTATTTATATGAGCATGTCAGAAGAAGAAGACAACAATGTTACCAGCCTTGCTTATATAAAAAACAAATGTTCAGGCCAGTCATGTCTGAGAGAGGGTCTGGGAGTCTGCATCCACATTACCCCGAAACCATCAAGTCCATCTCAAGCTGAGTGTTTAATCTCACCTATTATTCAGAAACAAGCATTCAAGTTGGTGAGTTGGACACAAAACAAAAAAAAACACAAACAGTGATTTCCTGTTTGCCAAAGCAAATGAGATTGTGAAAGTCACTCTGGAAGCAACTGAAGTTTCTAAATCCAGGCTAACCAGGAAAGTTTTTAAGTATTGTGCAGGACAGGGACAGCATGAATTCTGGCCATAGCTAAAGAAACATGACTACTTTGTGGTGCTACATCAGACTGTAGAGGATCTGTTGGACTCCCTCAAGCATGACTCTCTATGGAAGGAGGAAAATGATTCCTTACACTGCTCATATCTAAAGGCAATGGAAGAACATGGTTTCTAAGAGTCATCAAAGAGGAACATCTGGCTAGGGAACCAATAGGACAAGGAATAAACATCCAAAATAATCAGCTCAGAGTTTTGTTTGTATTGAACCGGGTGATTTTCTTGTTTTTTTCTAATAGCCTTTTAACCAGAATTTCTGAATAGTACATTAGAATCATAGTTAGCATAACAGAAGGGAAGAACTAAATATTGAAAATTATTATCAGCAGACATGTGGGAAAAAATGACTAAAGAAACAATGACTATAGACAGGGTAAAGGAATTCCATATATATTACTTTTATATGCATATTAGGTTCATTTTTATATCCCCAACACATACTTAAGACCCAGAAAAGAAAAAAAGGGATAATAGATCTCAGAGGTTTTATGTCTGGAACACCTGAAGCAGCTATACAAAGGCAACAAGGAAGCCCAGAAATCCACTGAAGTTGTTTAAGAAATTATGTAATTGCCGTTTATGGGTCAGTCATCTGTAAGAAAACAAACAAATAAATAAATAAAAAGTGTATGGCAAAAGATGGTGAAATGAAAAATAGCAGAAGTGTCGCTCTCCCATGTTACAGGGGCCAGGCAATTTTTTTTTACTCTCAGAAAAAGAGGGGTTCAAAGGTCAGCTGGTGTTAAACCTGAACATTAATGATCTTACTGCTTATTCCATGGGGGCTGATGACTGGGAAAAGAGTCCAGGGCATCTTAGCTACTAAAATATCTCAAGTAGCTGCAAACTCTTTGCCAAGTTGCTCAGACACATAATATGGCTCTCCTATCTCATTCAGTCAAATATTTTTTAGAATTCAACAAACGGGACTAGACAGAGGCAACTGGAGGCAAGCAACAATGGTTGAAAATTTTTCTATTCTAAGAAGGAAAGAGAGGTTTTCCTCTACAAAGTCTTTCACAAGGTACTGATCACAAATATATAATTTAAATGTAGACAATTTTCTTTTGTTATAGGGCAAACCCCCTGCAATTATTACATCTCTTTGATGTTTCTAACTATAACTTTTATCCTGCAGCTTGGTGGTTCAAATCCTGGGTCTGTTTCATTATTAAAAGCCCAGTTCCTCCCATACCCCCAAGTAAATCCAAATTTGATTCTTTTATATTGTATCTTCCACTATAGCTACAAAGCTATAGTCTCTTTTATACTCACCTTCTCCCCCTCTAGTTCTGACACAATTATCTGTCTAGTTGTGTCTTACCAAAAATATTTTGGATTTAATAAAACAGCATACTTTAGCAAAAAAAAAAAAAAATCTTCCACATCTAACAAAAAACTGTTTTTGTACACATACTGTTCATCCTCCTCCTGGATATATTTCTACTATGCCTCGAATAAGTGATGATTATCTTTAAATATTTTCTTAGATCAGCTTTATAGATGTCTTGTAACAATTTATTGTAAGCCATATATTTCAAATTTTCTCATAAAATATAAAAAGGGGTATCAAAAGTCTTACTAAAGTTATCTTGTGTCTAAATTCTTCGTATGATGGGTCAATCCCTTTAAAATAAGGAATTTTAACTAATCTAACATTACTTGCTCTTGAGAAATTTAAGGTTGCTGTTTCCCCTCATCTGTAAGCATTTACAAATTGATTGTTTAATGGCATGTTTCAAAATCTTCCTAGGTACTATCATTAGTCTGATTAATATGCTGGGTCTTTCTTCTTCCTCTTTAACCCACAAGGCCGAAATTTGCTTTCTTCAGTCCCCTTGAGTGTCAATTGCATTGAAATTCAATCTTCAATCCCAAACCTTCCCGAAGGATTTCAGATCATTTAAACAATGTCTTCAGTAACAGATTTTTTTCATGCAAAGCTAGACTGGATAGCTGTATCCTTCTTTATGTTGAGAAAGCAGATTGTCTGGCCTTTGGGTAGATGGTACAAAAGAGATGTTTTCAATATAGCTTTGCTTATTTATTGGAAGGGGACCCTGGGACTAGTTACATTTACTTGTTTTGAAATTGAAGAAAAGATATCATAGAGGCCATTTGTAGATTAACCTTAATCTCAGTGCCACCGTCCATATATATATATATATATATATATATATATAATATGAAATCACTTGTGCTTTATTGTTCTTTTTATTGTGGATGAATAAATTTTTTATTGACTTTGCTATTCTACATAACAGGTAATTCTTTATGTGGGTGCATTTTCTCTGTGCCAAGTCCTCTCCTGAATCATAATTTTTTTATTACTATTTTGTTGTGAAGATGGGGAGCCTTATCTTAAAAGATTTTCCTCAATTTGAAGACGAGTTGGAGATTTTTTTGTGTGTGCATGTCTATCTTTTATTTAAAGAAATCTCTATGACAATTTCTATCTATTCATTTAATTTAAGTGCACTAACTTCCATTTCTTACCAGTTCTTGACAAATTATGTGCTGTACTGTACCTAGCAAGCAACAAACAGTTTACTAGTCCCCCAGTCTTTTCTTCCCAATGGCTACAATTTTTGCCTATGTACATATGTTGCTTGCAATGGACTTGTCTTGGATCCATCTGGCATTGGCTCTGTTGGACATAAGGGAAGTTTCTAGCAGGTTCTCACAGAAGCACATTCATGTGAACCTGAAATGAACACACACACACACACACACACACACACATTTTTCTTTCCACTGTGTGTCAGGTGGTCACTTATAGTGGAATTTTTCCCCTCTAGCAGGGGTTTCTCCTCAAAATTGCTGGAGCTATGTTTGAAGCTGAACGCACCGTGGGAGAATAGAGCTGAGATCTTTTGGGGTTATTTGGTTTGGCAGAAGGACACCTTCCACATAGGCTAGAACCTGCTGAATGGTTACAAGCATGCAGGGAAACATTTCTGAAGTAGAGATAAAAGAAAACTATGGCACTGATATCAAGATCTGCATTCCATTTCCATCTGGACCCTCACATCCATTTTCTGCAAAATGCAAGGTTGTTTAGATGTAGAGTTTGGGTTTGGTGGGGCCGGGTTTTACAGCAAGGTAGATGTGTGACTGGAACTGCAACTCTCTTTGAAAAGTAACTTTTACTTGGAGCTCATACATGGCCCTAAAAACACATTATTTGCTTTCAAGCAGGCTCATCTGCAGACCAAAAATATTATTATTGTAAACAGTATTGCTTGTTACTAGGTACAGTGAAGAAAACATACACAGTAACCAGAGTTCATAAAGAAGTCTATATTAGGTAAATCTTTAAGAAGTGAGCAGTGTCTGGACTTGTCTCAGCTTTAGAGTGATTTTATTCACTGTTTTAAGTGCATATAATGGACTCATGAGTTTATTTAGTCCCAAAGCGTATAGAGAGATGAAAAAAGGCAGAAAGCTTTGTAATACAAAATGCACATTACTGTTTCTAGCCAGCATGCATTATAAGACCTTTTAAAATATTTTGCAGTTGTTTTATGTCTTTCCATTCCCAGGTTACGCCATCAATTAGGTTTATGTAGTAAATGAAATTATGCTAGTGCTGAAGTAGTAAGGACTTTATTTGAATCCAAGCCTTTTCTTGGCCTTTGAAGATATTTGTGTACAAAACTGTTCCTTCATGTGTGTATGGCTACAGATTTGACTGACTCCACACCTGTGCAAACATGTGGTATTGTGTGTGGGGATTATCCAGTGAATATTTGAGTGCCAGATCTACCACTTGTGCACTGGTAGTGTTGAAGAGCAAGTGAAGTGTGGCTGCAAGTGTTTGCACTGCTGGATATGAAAAGGTGTAATTGCTAGTGCAACTTCACAAGTACGTGAAGGAACTGGCAGGTTGAATATCTGTTCCATGGGGCTGAGTGACAATGGCTACATTGGTATGGACACCTCAACTCACAGTGGAACTCTTAAGTACACACTGTTTTTTTGCCTATCTACACCTAAAATTACCCCACCCATGTCAAATTTGAATTCTGGGAAGTCATAGTCTAGGTTCCTGGAAGGAAGGAGCAGCTCTATATGTCTCCTCCCAGTGTGCCCTCTGCATGAACAAGATTCATGCTAAAAAGCAGATAAAGGAAAAAAGGGAAAAAAACAAAGGAAAAACCAACACCAGCCCCTCCCAACAAACTAACAAAAAAGAACCCACCCCCCCACATACTTTCCTTCATCTGTTTACCCATCTCACACACCTTCATAAATTCCCAGACTTGCTTCCAGAAAGTTTCCAGAACTTATCTCTTTCTGCCTTTTCCACTCTCTTCAGTGTTTTGTGATTTTTCTCTCCTCATTTAGCTGCTCAGAGCCATTTTAAACACTGTAGAGAGCAATTGTAAAAAAGATAATTTTTTCCAAAGGAAAAGAACACTTGCAGATGAGAGGTGACTACTGGCCAGAGCTTTCTTTCAAAACTCTATTTAATAATGAGGATTGAGTTAGAAGAGAGCTGTGACTTCAGCAGAAGCACCTTCAAAATGGTGTTGATGAGTGTATAAGCTGGGACACGTCAAAGCGTATTGTCAAACTCAGTATGCAGTGTCTGGAGAATGTTAATGAAAGAATCCAATTAGTGTAAGACTAAGTGAATAATAAGTTGAAATACCATTATTCCTTGACTGAGGAAAAAGAGACTATTGCAGAAGCTTACCCTGCTTGACAATGGTGAGCTTAGGAGGTGTAGGTCACATTCCTGTAGAAACAGGCAATGATAGTTCTAATAAAAGTTTCTGTGTTTGGAAAGCAATCTAGGAAAAAAAATTACTGCATGGAAAACACAATAAGAAACAATTATACCGCTTGTCTTAAGCCTATTCAGGCTTCTGGAAATGTCTAACACATTAGAAGGCTTCTTGGAAAAGATCATCTACCACAATACTGTCAGTCTGCACTGCTGCCTTACCTCATTTGCACTGACAGCTTCTTGTTAGCCTCTTCTGACAGGGGTCACTGCAATCCCATCCCTTTGGGAGGAGATGTCTCCTTGCACATGGTTTTGGGATAGTTATAGTCCCTTTAGATCTGCTATGTGCTCATTCAGAAAATTTCCTTTTCTAAATCTACTTACACCCTTTTATTCTTTATGTGTGAGCACTCTGCACTTTCTGTACTAATTCCCATCTTCCTTGCTGAGGGACTAGCATGCCATAAAGTATGACATTTATCATATTTTGGGTAAGCCCAGCCTACAGCATGTCTTAACCTGTGGATTGGGAAAGAGTGATCTTTCTTGGAGCAGTGGGCTTAGGCGTAAATAGCTCTCTGAGGAGATGAGAAGGGTCACTGCACAGAGTGACAGGGGCAGCTAGATATACTGTGACTCTCAGCTAGTGTTTTGTTTGTCATTAAGGTGTTTTTAATCTAAAAATATTTTTAAATCTTACAGTTTAAAGCTATTTTCTGTGTGATTTCTCACTTGCAAATGATTCACTGAAATGCAAACACACCCCAGCTCTTGCAACTTCTCCATATTGTTTAAGCAAATTACTTTAATGAAAACTCTTATCAGCATCATGATTACATTTTTTTCAGCTTAAAATTCACATAAATTAGACTTCTGTAATAATTTCTACCAGAAAGAAAACTTGAGGTCTGTAAATAATTAACTCAAAAGTTATCAAATTAACATATATATGAAATCAGTAGGAGACAAAATATATTTATACGTTTATCAAAAAAATTCAAACACCTTTTTGAATGAATGATAGTCAAACATACAGTTTTTCCAAACCTGTATCTAAGTGAATTTTCAGCAAATGCATTTTAAACTTCTAATGTTGAATGCCATTTATCATGCATATCTGAAGAATGTTCATTTTGTAAGCCTTGCATCTTCCTGTTGAATTTACTCTAAATCTGGCACTTACTGAACACGAAGGGCTTTCTGCCAAACCTATCCAGTGTGGGGACACCAGCAGACATGATAAATCCCATAACTGTACCGTCTCCTTTCCTCTTCTCTATTTTTATAGGAATCTGTAATAAGCAATGGCAACATTCTTTTTGTTTGAGCCAGTTTTAACACTTGAACTTTAAATAACTAAGATTGCAGGAATTTTTGTTTGGTTTCAAACTGATGATCTCTTTATTATTCCTTTGCTTCCTAACTTGTAAAGAATGAAACAGATGTGTATTTATGAGACAACTTCTTAGAACAAATTAAGGACTGGCTTCCAAAAGTTATGAGCAGCTTTTATTTCTTGTCTAGACATATATTTAAATTGGAAAAGAGAAAAAGAACGTTTATTGTTTTTATGGTATGACAATGTTTTGATTAATGTTGTATTAAAAAAACAAATAAAACAGAAACCCACCTACTTGAGGCAAGCAAAGTTGTGTTCTGCAACACAAGGTTTTTATCTGATATTTATGTGAGGTTCACACACTGCTGACTGACTGATCCCACCAGAGATCTATCCTGATGAAACAAACCAAAAGGGAGCAGTCAATATTTTTGTCAATGTATACACGAAAATGTTGCTGTCTGAGGTTTAACAATCTCCCTTGCAAGAAAGAATTTTACTGGAGAAAATTTGATATCCAGATTTCTCCTGAAGAGTTTTTCCATGTGTATTGACTCTCAATTAATTTCCATTTTCTTTCTTCACATATAGAAAGGAGTTCTGTTCACACTGTTTTCCTGCACATGGTGTTTCACTTCAACTGATACTTTAAAAACCAAACAAGAAAAATACACTGAGACATGATGAAAAAATCTCTAAAGATTTAGAACATGGGTTCCAAAACTATGGTCCAGATGTAAATCGTCACAGACATATAGACCTTAATGGAATTGTTCTGATACATGCCAGCTGAAGGTCTAACCCAGAATGTTCATGGGAAGACTTGAGTGTGTGAAACTGGGCATCCAATTGAGAATAAATTAACTTTCTTGGACAAAGCAGATCACATTCATTTGGAAAGGAGCCCCACTAGTTGGCAATGATTTTAAAACCAGTTTTTAAGCACCTTTAATAGTGCCTGATACTAACCCAATGAAGTCAGTGGAACAGCTCCCTTTAATGGAATCGGGCATGTCATGAAAACTGTTTCACCATATGTTTCAGTGACTTTTAAGTTCACTCATCTTGTTTAAAGAATTCTTTCTTCAGCTACTCACAGTTTGAAATTCTCAGTTCTTCAGACATTTTTGGTCAATTTCATTCTTGTTTGGAAGAAGCTGGAATGAGAAGAACTCAGGGAACATTTTAGACTATGAAAAACAGTAAGAATTCTGGGGTTGGCTTGAGGTATTGAACATTTTTTTTAAACACAAATATAATTCTGATTCTTTGAACTTTGATATAAAATAAAATATACTGTTGTGCCAGAGATAGAGAAAGTTTTGAAAATTCTTGTTCTTTTTTTTTTTTTT